>CM051240.1:262249056-262807639 GCA_027917425.1 Gastrophryne carolinensis
TTGAATATCACATGGGATGCGCCTGGGTAGGACTGGCACCCGGCCCTTTAATCTGTTCACTAGGAGAAAGGTCACATGGGATGCCCCTGGGTAGGACTGGCACCCGGCCCTTTAATCCGGTCACTAGAAAATCACATGGGATGCCCCTGGGTAGGACTGGCACCCGGCCCTTTAATCCGGTCACTAGAAAATCACATGGGATGCCCCTGGGTAGGACTGGCACCCGGCCCTTTAATCCGGTCACTAGAAAATCACATGGGATGCCAGTGGGGACATCTTGCACCTGGCCCTTTAATCTGTTCTCTAGATCACATGGGATGCCCCTGGGTAGGATTTGCACCCGGTCCTTTAATCTGTTCACTAGGAGCAAGACCACATGGGATGCCCCTGAGGAGGTTCACCGGCCCTTTAATCTGTTCACTAGGAGCAAGACCACATGGGATGCCCCTGAGGAGGTTCACCGGCCCTTTAATCTGTTCACTAGGAGCAAGACCACATGGGATGCCCCTGAGGAGGTTCACCGGCCCTTTAATCTGTTCACTAGGAGCAAGACCACATGGGATGCCCCTGAGGAGGTTCACCGGCCCTTTAATCTGTTCACTAGGAGCAAGACCACATGGGATGCCCCTGAGGAGGTTCACCGGCCCTTTAATCTGTTCACTAGGAGCAAGACCACATGGGATGCCCCTGAGGAGGTTCACCTGCCCTTTAATCCGTTCACTAGGAGGAAGATCCCATGGGATGCCCCTGGGGACGACTTGCACCTGGCCCTATAATCCATTCATGGGATGCCCCTGAGGAGGTTCACCTGGCTCTGGAGCAGACGGCACATGTGCAGGCCTCTTGGGGCATCCCTGGCAATCAATTCATTAATTGGCGGTAATTAATATGCACAGCAATGGATGCTGATTGGAGGAGGAGGGGCATGCGCCGCGGGGGGAGTGATGTCATATTTCAGACAATCCTGGAAGTTGTGACACGGGGGCATGCTAAACTGGGATGCCCCAAAACCCCAGGGGCTAAAAATCCTGGGTTTTGCTCCGCTTAAAATATCCAAGACCCCATGTGGTTTCAATTACAAATGCCGACAGCCAGGACCAATCGCAAGAAGCGCTGTAGGCGGTGCCCCTGCCCCTCCATCGCTTTGATTGGCTGTTCCACTCCGGAGCTGGTCTGTGCACTTGCTGGGATTTGTAGTTCCCCTTCAATGTTTGTAAACGGATTATTTATTCAGGAGCGGGGAGGCTGTTGGATTTTTATTTGATGTCTGCAGCTCCCAAGCCCCGCCCACCCAGCACCCCGGGGGTACGAGCCTCCCCCCTCCTCTACTGTAGAACAGAGATACAATTTATTATCCTGCGTCGCTCTCAGGAGAAGGAGGCCATTGTGTGCAGCTGCCCCTACAGGGCATCCCGAGAGGGGGGCGCCGCACAGCGTGACACCGCCCGGGCCACCGAGGCCCAGAGAGCGGACGGCATGAAAGATGCCCCTTGTCTGGCTAACTGGAGGAGACATAAGAGTGTGAGCTCTGAGGGACAGGAGGTCATGTGACTGCTTCTATGTACAGCGCTGTGGTATATGTCAGCGCTATATAATGTATAATAACAGTGTGTGAGTGTGGGGGAGACAGAGTGTGAGCTCTGAGGGACAGGAGGTCATGTGACTGCTTCTATGTACAGCGCTGTGGTATATGTCAGCGCTATATAATGTATAATAACAGTGTGTGAGTGTGGAGGAGACAGAGTGTGAGGTCTGAGGGACAGGAGGTCATGTGACTGCTTCTATGTACAGCGCTGTGGTATATGTCAGCACTATATAAATGTAGAATAACATTGTGTGAGTGTGGAGGAGACATTAGAGTGTGAGGTCTGAGGGACAGGAGGTCATGTGACTGCTTCTATGTACAGCGCTGTGGTATATGTCAGCGCTATATAAATGTAGAATAACATTGTGTGAGTGTGGAGGAGACAGAGTGTGAGGTCTGAGGGACAGGAGGTCATGTGACTGCTTCTATGTACAGCGCTGTGGTATATGTCAGCGCTATATAATGTATAATAACAGTGTGTGAGTGTGGGGGAGACATTAGAGTGTGAGCTCTGAGGGACAGAAGGTCATGTGACTGCTTCTATGTACAGCACTGTGGTATAGGTCAGCGCTATATAAATGTGTGAGGCAGGCCATGCTGGGGGTTGTAGTTCACCAGGCGCCGGCTATGTGAGGAACGCGGATGGCACTGAGCGGTTTTCTCAAACCCAGAAACAGGAAAAACAGGGAGGACGGCTCAGTTAGTCGAGGAGCGACTCCGGCTCTGCCTGCAAATATTTCCCCCGGTGAGTAGTGACAGATAAAATATAAAGCAGGCCCCCGCTCCCCCTCCATCCGGCTCCCAAACAGGGGGAGCAGAGGTAGGTGAGCCTACGAGGCCTACGAGCCCAGTGACTGTCCCGCTATATGCGGAGCGCAGCCCTTTATTTCTGGGGTTAAAGCAGACCTCCAGCCAAAAATAAATTTCGTTCCCCAACCGGGGGATCCCAATTTGGCACACACCTAGAGCAAAGGTGGGCATGGAACCCTGGGTGGGGGCAGGAAACTGCTGCACACAGCTAGGAAGCAGATCTCCTGTTGGAGAGAGGTGCAGTGGTTTCCTGTCCCGCATCAGGTTCAAGTGGACCAAAACCCATGCTGATCTATGATTCCTGGGCCGATCGATTCCCTCCCCCCAGAGCATCCAAATTTGGGATGCCCCGCTGTGTGATACCCCCCAGGTCACTCCATAAACTTACCTTGTTTTCCGGTCCAATGGTGTATGTGGGAGCAGTGGCGGCATCCCCGCTATCCCTCTAGCGGCGCACGTGCCAGGCATTCGTGAACGGCCGGCGCAGGCACGCTCCCTGTTAGAGGGAAGCGGCCGCCAGTGCACTCGGAGCTGCTGGCGTTAGACGATGTGACATCAGCAGCTCGGAGCGCCCTGATTGGACGAGCGGCCGGGCATGTGCTATAGGACCGTGACGAGGTAGGTTTCAGTGATCTGAGGGCATCATACAGCTGGGCATCCCCGATCAGGCAACGACAAACCCAGGAGAGTCAACATCCTGGGTTTTGGTCCACTTTAAGCTCTGCTAGAAAAAGGTGAGTATCTCTCTAATGCAGGGTCACTGATGGTGTGAGGGGGAGGTGCAGTAGTTTCCTGTCCCCCCATCAGATGGAGCTCTGCTAGAAAAAGGTGAGTATCTCTCTAATGCAGGGTCACTGATGGTGTGAGGGGGAGGTGCAGTAGTTTCCTGTCCCCCATCAGATGGAGCTCTGCTAGGAAAAGGTGAGTATCTCTCTAATGCAGGGTCACTGATGGTGTGAGGGGGAGGTGCAGTAGTTTCCTGTCCCCCATCAGATGGAGCTCTGCTAGTTAAAGGTGAGTATCTCTCTAATGCAGGGTCACTGATGGTGAGAGGGGGGAGGTGCAGTAGTTTCCTGTCCCCCATCAGATGGAGCTCTGCTAGGAAAAGGTGAGTATCTCTCTAATGCAGGGCTCACTGATGGTGTGAGGGGGAGGTGCAGTAGTTTCCTGTCCCCCATCAGATGGAGCTCTGCTAGTTAAAGGTGAGTATCTCTCTAATGCAGGGTCACTGATGGTGAGAGGGGGGAGGTGCAGTAGTTTCCTGTCCCCCATCAGATGGAGCTCTGCTAGGAAAAGGTGAGTATCTCTCTAATGCAGGGTCACTGATGGTGAAAGAGGAGAGGTGCAGTAGTTTCCGGTCCCCCAGCAGATGGAGCTCTGCTAGGAAAAGGTGAGTATCTAATGCAGGGTCACCGATGGTGTGAGGGGGGAGGTGCAGTAGTTTCCTGTCCCCCATCAGATGGAGCTCTGCTAGGAAAAGGTGAGTATCTCTCTAATGCAGGGTCACTGATGGTGTGATGGGGAGGTGCAGTAGTTTCCTGTCCCCCATCAGATGGAGCTCTGCTAGGAAAGGTGAGTAATGCAGGGATGGGTGTAGGTCTGCATTAATAGAAGAATAGGAGACAGACCTTTCAGGTGTCGGGCGACCCCGGTGAGCGCCGTCATCCTCTTCCTCTCTCGGGCCGGACTGACTTCCTCCCAGGAGGTGATCAATGTCGGGAATCTCACAACTGACTCACCTGTGCTCAGGTGTCCTGCTGGCCCCGCCCCCAATTACTCACACTTACTGATAATTAGCATCACACTGTGCAGGTGGGTGCAGTGTCAGACGACACAACGTCGCCCCCTATTGGTCTCTGCGACCAAAGAGCTGACACTTCAATCGAGTCTCTAAATGATCCTCAGTGTCCAATAACAAGTGTGCACCTGTGCACAGACAGGTAGGTGGCATTACCTGAAACGGGGGGCGTGGCCTGCGACTGGGGCGACGGCTGCAGCTTATGTAATTGTGCCCGAGGCAGGAACGCCGAAATAGAACATCTGCGCCAACATGTGCCAGCGCCTATATATACACTGTGTACATGAGTGATACAATGTATCACTGCACAGAGCCTACCCAGCATGCACCTCTGCCTGTGTCCAGCACAGCAACTAGTATAAATGTATAATAACAGTGTGTGAGTGTGGAGGAGACAGAGTGTGAGCTCTGAGGGACAGGAGGTCATGTGACTGCTTCTATGTACAGCGCTGTGGTATATGTCAGTGCTATATAAATGTATAATAACAGTGTGTGAGTGTGGGGGAGACATTAGAGTGTGAGCTCTGAGGGACAGGAGGTCATGTGACTGCTTCTATGTACAGTGCTGTGGTATATGTCAGTGCTATATAAATGTATAATAACAGTGTGTGAGTGCAGAGGAGACATTAGAGTGTGAGCTCTGAGGGACAGGAGGTCATGTGACTGCTTCTATGTACAGCGCTGGGGTATATGTCAGCGCTATATAATGTATAATAACAGTGTGTGAGTGTGGAGGAGACAGAGTGTGAGCTCTGAGGGACAGGAGGTCATGTGACTGCTTCTATGTACAGCGCTGTGGTATATGTCAGCGCTATATAATGTATAACAGTGTGTGAGTGTGGGGGAGACATTAGAGTGTGAGCTCTGAGGGACAGGAGGTCATGTGACTGCTTCTATGTACAGCGCTGTGGTATATGTCAGCGCTATATAATGTATAACAACAGTGTGTGAGTGTGGAGGAGACAGAGTGTGAGCTCTGAGGGACAGGAGGTCATGTGACCTGCTTCTATGTACAGCGCTGGGGTATTTGACCCTAGTGCTGCCCCCTGCTGGGGTGACGGGCGTCTGTCAGCACCAGCGGCTCCTCTTTCTGGTTTTTATATTCTGCCCAGAGACTGAAGATCAGAGCAGCTGAAATCTTCATTTTCACTGGAATGACCTTTTACCCCCCAAAATGTGGAACACATGTGCTGCCATATACCAGGGCGCAGTACAAAGCACACATAAACATTCTCATATTTCACTGCACCAGTAGAGCTCACACTCTAATGTCTCCTCCACTCACACACTGTTATTATACATTATATAGCGCTGACATATACCACAGCGCTGTACATAGAAGCAGTCACATGACCTCCTGTCCCCCAGAGCTCACACTCTAATCCCACACTCACACACTGTTATTATACATTTATATAGCGCTGACATATACCACAGTGCTGTACATAGGAGCAGTCACATGACCTCCTGTCCCTCAGAGCTCACACTCTAATGTCTCCCCCACACTCACACACTGTTATTATACATTATATAGCGCTGACATATACCACAGCGCTGTACATAGAAGCAGTCACATGACCTCCTGTCCCCCAGAGCTCACACTCTAATCCCACACTCACACACTGTTATTATACATTATATAGCGCTGACATATACCACAGCGCTGTACATAGAAGCAGTCACATGACCTCCTGTCCCTCAGAGCTCACACTCTAATGTCTCCCCCACACTCACACACTGTTATTATACATTATATAGCGCTGACATATACCACAGCGCTGTACATAGAAGCAGTCACATGACCTCCTGTCCCTCAGAGCTCACACTCTAATGTCTCCTCCACACTCACACACTGTTATTATACATTATATAGCGCTGACATATACCACAGCGCTGTACATAGAAGCAGTCACATGACCTCCTGTCCCTCAGAGCTCACACTCTAATGTCTCCCCCGCACTCACACACTGTTATTATACATTATATAGCGCTGACATATACCACAGCGCTGTACATAGCAGCAGTCACATGACCTCCTGGGTTTATATGGATGGGGATATTCCGGGGAGGTCCGATTGGTGGAATGCAGTGGAACACGTTCGGTCACATGATTGCGGCAGTTCTCGGGGTCACAAGGACAAGGCAAATGGCGCAAACAATTAGGGCGACTGTTCACTTCCCTGTTGATCAGTTTCCTATTGTTTTATAGACACAGGATTGATTCACAGTAAATAAATCCTCCCGTTAGGGAACCAATCAGACGACGGAATCTGCGGGTCGATCTAACACAAGCGCCGCGATCGTAAAGGCCACAGACACGCGCAACGTGGATCTGATCGTTTCATTGGCAGGTGTTCGCCGCTGGGATTTTGGGGTCAATATGGGAAATCCCTGAAAGCTCCCCCATCCCCCCCCCCCCCTCCCCCCGCCAACCAGGCAATGCGATCAGATCCGCTATCTGATCGCTTTGAAGCGAGCGGCACATTCCTCCGATTCCTCCGCTGTTATTGGCTGCAGATGTGCGACGGAGACACGCAACGCGCACACACGTGTGCGGAGCACTACAAGTCCCAGCATGGCTCCCACCCGCCGCCTGCAGCGTGTCCCCCATAGATCCCCATTCATCAGGCTCAGGGAGTAGCTGTAGCGATAACTCAAAGCAACTGGACTCGCTGTATTTTTGGTGAAGGGAATTTATCACTACCAGATGAATCACTAGCAAAACAAGGCGACTGGACACGCTGCGTTTATCAGGAAGCCATCCGACTGGAGAAATATAAAACACACAGCAAGTCATTTGCTTTGATTAATTTTTCCAGTCTGATGACTAAAGAAAATTGCTTCACGATAAATGCAGCGTGTCCAGTTGCCTTGGTTTTATTACTACAGCTGGATGATCTTTTGCCAAGTTCAGCAAGTCCAGTTACCTTAATGCATTAGTAGCGGTGGTAGCAAAACGTTCTAAAAAACACACAGCAAGTCATTTGCTTTGATTTCTTTCTCGGGATGACTAAGGAAACGGCTTCACGATAAATGCAGCGTGTCCAGCTGCCTTGGTTTTATTACTACGGTTGGATGACCTTTTGCCAAGTTCAGCAAGTCCAGTTACCTTGATACATTAGTAGCAGTGGTATGACTAGCAAAACGTTATAAATCAAAGCAAATGACTTGCTGTGTGTTTTTTAGAACGTTTTGCTAGTCATACCACTGCTACTAATGTATCAAGGTAACTGGACTTGCTGAACTTGGCAAAAGGTCATTTAACCGTACTAATAAAGCCAAGGCAATTGGACTTGCTGTATTTTGCTTCAAGACATATTACTAAAGTCATTCAACTAGGGTAATAAAATCAAGGTAACTGGACTTGCTGAACTTTGCAAAAGGTCATCCAACTGTAGTAATAAAACCAATGCAACTGGACTTGCTGTACGTTTCTTGGAAGAGGTTTTGCTAGTCATCCGGCTGGAGCAATAAATCTAGAGTAACTGGACTTGCTGTATTTTTTAGTTTTTTTTTTCTTTTTGTTTAATGACGTTTCCTTAATTATACAACTGAAATAAAATCATAGCAATTAGACTTGCTGTTTTTTTTTTTTAGTTGTGATGTGCGACGGCGCGGGAGACACGCAGCAGATGTGCGGAGCACTACAAGTCCCAGCATGGCTTCCAACCCGCTGCAGCGTGTCAGGCGAGGCACAAGCGCCCCCCACAGATCCCACATCTAAAAGGCTCCCCATTCATCAGGCTCAGGGTGTAGCTGTAGCAACTGGACACGCTGTATTTTTTCTTGAAGGGAATTTATCACTGCCAGATGAATCGCTATCAAAGCAAGGCAGGTGGACACGCTGCGTTTATCGGGAAGCCATTGACTTGTCCTTAAAAAAAATACAGCAAGTCCAGTTACCCTAGTTGTATTGCTCCAGCTGGATGACTAGCAAACCTCTTCCAAGATAAATAGAGCAAGTCCAGTTGCTATGATTTTATTGCATTTGTGTAACTAAGGAAACGTCTTTAAAAAAAAAAAATACAGCAAGTCCAGTTACCCAAATGAAATAAAATCATAGCAACTGGACTTCTCTTCTTCATCTCTTCGATTATCATCTAATCAAAGTAACTGGACTTGCTGAATTTTGCTAAAGATATTTCTCTAGTCATTCATCTGCAGTAATAAAATTAAGGCCACTGGACTTGCTGTATTTTTAAAGAAGTGTCCTGTAGTCATCCAAATGGAGTAATAAAATACGCCAACTGGACTTAAATTTAGCAAAAGCTATTTGAGCAAGTCATCCAACTGGGGTAATAAAACCAAGGCAACTGGACTTGTTATATCTATATTTAGGATTTTTTTTTCTAGGCATCCAACAGAACTAATTAGATCAAGGCAACTGGACTTGCTGAATTCCGCTAAAGATATTTCACTAAGTCATTCAACTGGAGTAATGAAACCAAGGCAACTGGACCTGCTGTATTTTTTTTTAATGGACATTTCCTTAGTTACACAACTGAAATAAAATCATAGCAACTGGACTTGCTGTTTTTTTTCCTCTTAAACCGGACCTTCATCATCATTTAATGAAAATCCCAAACCCTTAAAAAAAACATATTCCCCAGCATCTAAAATGAATATATTCTAAATTTGTTGTCACTTATTTATTATTCTTTCCCCCGCTGGGCTTCAACTCTGTTCAGGGCTCTAGGATACGGGCGCCGCCATCTTGGCTCAGAAGAATTACATATTGAGGAGCGTTGAGGGGTGGAAAGTGCAGGGGGCGGGGTTATAGCTGTGCTTTGCATAGACAGAGCAGAGCTGGGGTCAGGAAAAGGTCAGCAATCCCAGAATGCAAAGTAGCACAGTCAAAAGGCACTTCCTCTCTGCAGGCAGCCTGCGGCTCCATGAGCCGCCATCTTGGATGTTAAAAAAGTTAAAACACACAATAGGTGCAGATAGGATGATTTTTAATGTGGGCAATCTGTATATAGGGGATGGGGGAAACATATAAGATAGGCTCCTATTCAGGGTGAAGGTCCTGATTAATGTGAGCAATCTGTATGTACAGGGTGTGGGAAACATATAAGATAGGCTCTTATTCAGGGTGAGGGTCCAGATTAATGTGTGCAATCTGTATGTACAGAGTGTGGGAAACATATAAGATAGGCTCTTATTCAGGGTGAAGGTCCGGATTAATGTGAGCAATCTGCATGTGCAGAGTGTGGGAAACATATAAGATAGGCTCCTATTCAGGGTGAAGGTCCGGATTAATGTGGGCAATCTGTATATAGGGGATGGGGGAAACATATAAGATAGGCTCTTATTCAGGGTGAAGGTCCGGATTAATGTGGGCAATCTGTATGTACAGGGGGAAACATATAAGATAGGCTCCTATTCAGGGTGAAGGTCCGGATTAATGTGAGCAATCTGTATGTACAGGGTGTGGGAAACATATAAGATAGGCTCTTATTCAGGGTGAGGGTCCGGAGTAATGTGGGCAATCTGTATGTACAGGGTGTGGGAAACATATAAGATAGGCTCCTATTCAGTGTGAAGGTCCGGATTAATGTGGGCAATCTGTATATAGGGGATGGGGGAAACATATAAGATAGGCTCCTATTCAGGGTGAAGGTCCGCTAGATCACGACTAGCCAAGAGTCCTGAAGCATAACACAGCGAGTCCAGTTGCCTTGACCTATGACTCCAGACACATCTCGGATCAGCGCAGCCATGTAAATGGTGATAAAGGTTCGGTCTCAGGGAGCGCGGCGCTCGCACCAGACATCGCCAGCAAGTGAAACTTATTAAACGTGGAGCCGATGGGAAGCGTCTCCGGAATGTTCTTCCTAATGGAAACCACAGCTGACCGGACTCTGGGATCCCGGGGAGGGGGCGAGGTGAGGGCAGGAATGTGCCACGGGCCCCATAAAACAGAGGTCGGCACCTGCTGCTCCCCCGTCACTATGCAGATGTGGCACCTAATCTCCATGGCGACCATCAATCACCCACCTCCCATCACTTCCAGCTGCTGAGAGTAGAGTTCCACTTTAACCCCTGGATGAAAGCCTCTCCCTTGTATCCCGACTTGGGATGCCCTGCGGTGCGACCAACCCAGATTCCCCCCCCCCGGGGCATGTGCAGGCTCTTGTCCAATCAGAGCCACTTGCTGTGCATATTAATGAACCCTGATTTGGGATGCACCTCTGTAATAGCTCAGTGAGGCATGTGCGGGCTCTCGCCCAATCAGAGCCACTTGCTGCGCATATTAATGAACCCTGTGTTGGGATGCCCCTCTGTAATAGGTCAGTGGTGCACATGCGGGCTCTCGTCCAATCAGAGCCGCTTGCTGCGCATACTAATGAACCCTGATTTGGAATAGCTCAGTGGGGCACGTGCGGACTCTCGTCCAATCAGAGCCATTTGCTGCGCATATTAATGAACCCCGATTTGGGATGCCCCTCTAATAGCTCAGTGGGGCATGTGCGGGCTCTCGCCCAGAGTCGTTTGCTGCGCATATTAATGAACCTTGATTTGGGATGCCCCTCTAATAGCTCAGTGGGGCACGTGCGGGCTCTCGCCCAGAGTCGTTTGCTGCGCATATTAATGAACCTTGATTTGGGATGCCCCTCTAATAGCTCAGTGGGGCATGTGCGGGCTCTCGCCCAATCAGAGCCATTTGCTGCGCATATTAATGAACCTTGATTTGGGATGCCCCTCTAATAGCTCAGTGGGGCACGTGCGGGCTCTCGCCCAATCAGAGCCATTTGCTGCGCATATTAATGAACCCTGATTTGGAATGCCCCTCTGTAATAGCTCAGTGGGGCATGTGCGGGCTCTCGCCCAATCAGAGCCATTTGCTGCGCATATTAATGAACCTTGATTTGGGATGCCCCTCTAATAGCTCAGTGGGGCACGTGTGGGCTCTCGTCCAATCAGAGCCATTTGCTGCGCATATTAATGAACCCTGATTTGGAATGCCCCTCTGTAATAGCTCAGTGGGGCATGTGCGGGCTCTCGCCCAGAGTCGTTTGCTGCGCATATTAATGAACCTTGATTTGGGATGCCCCTCTGTAATAGCTCAGTGGGGCACGTGCGGGCTCTCGTCCAATCAGAGCCGTTTGCTGCACAAATTAAATGTCCGGCTCTGTTCACAGGAATCGCGAGCAGCCGCGTCCCCAGCAGCCATTTCAGCCCAGGCTTAAAGGGGAACTCCGACAGGGGCTACAGGAACAAACAGCACAGCCCCCCCCCCCCCCCCCCCCCCAATTACTGAATCCAAGAGAGAGAGAAGCAGCCAATAGGAGGAGAGAGAGTCACATGGTCCAAAGGTCCGGAGATCACCACAACAGCGGAGCGCAGTACAAAGGTGATTAGAGG
Organism: Gastrophryne carolinensis; assembly: GCA_027917425.1. Classification (NCBI taxonomy): domain Eukaryota; kingdom Metazoa; phylum Chordata; class Amphibia; order Anura; family Microhylidae; genus Gastrophryne; species Gastrophryne carolinensis. The sequence goes on from CM051240.1 coordinate 262,260,615, forward strand.
CCCCAGAGGAAGAATCCTCATCACAGCGCCATTGTGTTCTGCAAGCAGCCTGCGCGACCCGGCCAGAGCACAAGTGAAAGAAAGAAGGCAAAAGGAAATACAAGTTGAGTAAGAGAGGATAGCAAAATAAAACAGAAAAGAGGTGAGCGAAAGAAAGCGGTCAGCATAACAAAAGAGAAAGAGGCGAGCGAAATAAAGAAAAAAAGGTAAGAGAAAGAGCCGAGCGAGATGCTTGAAAGCTAGAGAAGGGAGAGAGATAGAGAGAAGGAAGGGAGAGCGATAGAGAGAAGGAAGGAGGATAAAAAGCAAGGAGTAAAAGTGGTCAAAGAAAAGAAAAAAGGTGAGCGAGAGGAAAAAAATGTAAGATAAAGTGGTAAGTGGGATGTGTAAAAAGATACAGAAGGGAGAGCGACAGAGAAAGAGGTAAGTGAAAGAAAGAAGGAAAAAGTGGAGTGAAAAACAAAAATAGTTGAGTAAAAGACAATAAAAGAAAGAAAAGAAAGAGGTGAGAGTGAGACAGAGAAGGAAAGAAAGAAAAGAGGCGAGCGAAAGAGAAAGCAAGTGAGCGTGGACCAAACGAGAAAGTGGTGGGTGAAAGGAGGAGAGGAAAAAAACTGAGCGGAAGAAAGTGAGAAAGAAAAGCAAAAAAAAAAAGAAAGCGAGAGAGAGAGAGAGAGGAAAGCGGTAGGTGAGGGAAAGTAAAGGAGCGAGACGGGGAGGTGCAGGGGATTGTGGGTGAGAGGCCTCAGGCTGGGACAATGCATCGGGGAATCTGCATGACAATGTCGGTATCGGTCAGGTGGGAGACCCCCCCCCCCCCCTCCATCCCAGGAAGGCCGATAGCTGGGCGGGGCCATGTGGTTCTGATCATGAGGGTTGAGATTGGGGGGGGGGGGGTGGTCATGTGATTCAATGTCATAACTGCCCCCCCCCATGTGATGAGTAAAGTGATGAAATCTCAGCAGGGAAAGCGGATAAACAATCACATCATAGAGCAGAGGGTCCCAAGTCCTGTCAGGGGCCCTGGTGCAGGCATGAAACTGTACAACAGGGGCCCCCCCTTTCCTCATGGGGCCCGGTGCAGTCACCCCGCGTCCCCGCCGCCTGCTCACCCAGAACTATCCGAAGCTTCCCACCCAGAACCGAGGAGGAGCTGCTGGGACTTGTAGTGCCTCGGCCGCCATCGCCTCACCTTGTCCCGTCATTCACAACAGATTAAACTGTGAGCGTCTCGTCCCAGTCAGCGACAGTCATCAACGGACACGGGGGCATGCTGGGATTTGTAGTTCACCACTAGTAAGTGAAATAAAGCGCAAGCTCTTCGGCCCAGACGCATCAATAGACAAGGCAACCTGCTGGGATTTGTAGTTCACCACTAGTAAACTGATAGATAGGGGTAAGTGAAATAAAGTGCAAGCTCTACGGCCCAGGCGCATCAATAGACAAGGCATGCTGGGATTTGTAGTCACTCAGCTGCCCAGCATGGATTAAACCACAAGCTTTTCAGCCCAGTTCCTCAGTCACCCCACTGACACATCAGAGAGGCATGCTGGGATTTCTAGTGCACCGCCACTGAACTAAGACAGGGGTGAGATAGACTAGGCATGCTGGGATTTGTAGTTACACAGGAGCAGGGAAGGGGGGGGGGATCAGTAACCCAGACCACGGACCTCGGGACATACTGGGATTTGTAGTTCACCACTAGTAACTGAAAGAAAGTGCAAGCTCTTCAGCCCAGACACATCAATAGATAAGGCATGCTGGGATTTGTAGTTCACCCCTAGTAAGTGTAATAAAGTGCAAGCCCTTCAGCCCAGACACATCAATAGACAAGGCATGCTGGGATTTGTAGTTACACAGGAGCAGGGAAGAGGGGGGGGGTCAGTAACCCAGACCACTGACCTCGGGACATACTGGGATTTGTAGTTCACCACTAGTAACTGAAATAAAGTGCAAGCTCTTCAGCCCAGACACATCGATAAGGCAGCATGCTGGGATTTGTAGTTCACCACTAGTAAGTGAAATAAAGTGCAAGCTCTTCAGCCCAGACACATCAATAGACAAGGCATGCTGGGATTTGTAGTTCACCACTAGTAAGTGAAATAAAGTGCAAGCTCTTCAGCCCAGACACATCAATAGACAAGGCATGCTGGGATTTGTAGTTCACCACTAGTAAGTGAAATAAAGTGCAAGCTCTTCAGCCCAGACACATCAATAGACAAGGCATGCTGGATTTGTAGTTCACCACTAGTAAGTGAAATAAAGTACAAGCTCTTCAGCCCAGACACATCAATAGACAAGGCATGCTGGGATTTGTAGTTCACCACTAGTAAGTGAAATAAAGTGCAAGCTCTTCAGCCCAGACGCATCAATAGACAAGGCATGCTGGGATTTGTAGTTCACCACTAGTAAGTGAAATAAAGTGCAAGCTCTTCAGCCCAGACCCATCTATAGACAAGGCAGCATGCTGGATTTGTAGTTCACCACTAGTAACTGAAATAAAGTGCAAGCTCTTCAGCCCAGACACATCGATAGACAAGGCATGCTGGGATTTGTAGTTCACCACTAGTAACTGAAATAAAGTGCAAGCTCTTCAGCCCAGACACATCAATAGACAAGGCATGCTGGGATTTGTAGTTCACCACTAGTAAGTATAATAAAGTGCAAGCTCTTCAGCCCAGACACATCAATAGACAAGGCATGCTGGGATTTGTAGTTCACCACTAGTAAGTGAAATAAAGTGCAAGCTCTTCAGCCCAGACACATCAATAGACAAGGCATGCTGGGATTTGTAGTTCACCACTAGTAAGTGTAATAAAGTGCAAGCTCTTCAGCCCAGACACATCAATAGACAAGGCATGCTGGGATTTGTAGTTCACCACTAGTAAGTGTAATAAAGTGCAAGCTCTTCAGCCCAGACACATCAATAGATAAGGCATGCTGGGATTTGTAGTTCACCACTAGTAAGTGAAATAAAGTACAAGCTCTTCAGCCCAGACACATCAATAGACAAGGCAGCATGCTGGGATTTGTAGTTCACCACTAGTAAGTGTAATAAAGTGCAAGCTCTTCAGCCCAGACACATCAATAGACAAGGCATGCTGGGATTTGTAGTTCACCACTAGTAACTGAAATAAAGTGCAAGCTCTTCAGCCCAGGTATCAGTGACATCAGTAGCCAAGGCAGCATGCTGGGATTTGCAGTGCACCAGCCGTTAGGGGCACCTCAGTAGGTTGGGGTATTAGTTACTGTAGGAGATGGACTGTAAGCTCTTGGGGTCACTCACCTCTCCCCAGGCGGCAGCAGCAGCAGCACCGGGCGAGCAGCCGCCTCACAGAGGCCAGGGCCGGCTCCCTGCAGCTCTTCATCGTCCCCCGGCCAGACTCGATCTGTCGGCCTCCGGGGCGGGGAGGAGCTACCCATCACCTGGGGCGGGGCCGGGGAGGGAGGAGGCGGGGCCGGGGCGTGGCTTCTCACTCAGGGCCGGTTTCCAGGGAAACCCAAGCACCGCTCTGCGGATCGGTTGTTGTGCTGTGAAATTTGTGCGATCGCTGCTACACAATGTACACACATCTATACACACAGACTAACCTGACATACAACCAGCCTGTATACACCTCTATACAACCAGACTATCACACAACCAGCCTGTATACACCTCTATACAACCAGACTATCACACAACCAGCCTGTATACACCTCTATACAACCAGACTATCACACAACCAGCCACTGTATACACCTCTATACAACCAGACTATCACACAACCAGCCTGTATACCCCTCTATACAACCAGACTATCACACAACCAGCCTGTATACACCTCTATACAACCAGACTATCACACAACCAGCCTGTATACACCTCTATACAACCAGACTATCACACAACCAGCCTGTATACACCTCTATACAACCAGACTATCACACAACCAGCCTGTATACACCTCTATACAACCAGACTATCACACAACCAGCCTGTATACACCTCTATACAACCAGACTATCACACAACCAGCCTGTATACACCTCTATACAACCAGATTGTATCACACCTCTATACAACCAGACTGTATCACACAACCAGCCTGTATACACCTCTATACAACCAGATTGTATCACACCTCTATACAACCAGACTGTATCACACAACCAGCCTGTATACACCTCTATACAACCAGATTGTATCACACCTCTATACAACCAGACTGTATCACACAACCAGCCTGTATACACCTCTATACAACCAGACTATCACACAACCAGCCTGTATACACCTCTATACAACCAGATTGTATCACACCTCTATACAACCAGACTGTATCACACAACCAGCCTGTATACACCTCTATACAACCAGATTGTATCACACCTCTATACAACCAGCCTGTATACACCTCTATACAACCAGACTATCACACAACCAGCCTGTATACACCTCTATACAACCAGATTGTATCACACCTCTATACAACCAGCCTGTATACACCTCTATACAACCAGACTATCACACAACCAGCCTGTATACACCTCTATACAACCAGACTATCACACAACCAGCCTGTATACACCTCTATACAACCAGCCACTGTATACACCTCTATACAACCAGCCACTGTATACACCTCTATACAACCAGCCACTGTATACACCTCTATACAACCAGCCACTGTATACACCTCTATACAACCAGCCTGTATACACCTCTATACAACCAGATTGTATCACACCTCTATACAACCAGACTATCACACAACCAGCCTGTATACACATCTATACACCCAGACTATCACACAACCAGCCTGTATACACCTCTATACAACCAGACTATCACACAACCAGCCTGTATACACCTCTATACAACCAGACTATCACACAACCAGCCTGTATACACCTCTATACAACCAGACTATCACACAACCAGCCTGTATACACCTCTATACAACCAGATTGTATCACACCTCTATACAACCAGACTGTATCACACAACCAGCCTGTATACACCTCTATACAACCAGATTGTATCACACCTCTATACAACCAGACTGTATCACACAACCAGCCTGTATACACCTCTATACAACCAGATTGTATCACACCTCTATACAACCAGACTGTATCACACAACCAGCCTGTATACACCTCTATACAACCAGACTATCACACAACCAGCCTGTATACACCTCTATACAACCAGATTGTATCACACCTCTATACAACCAGACTGTATCACACAACCAGCCTGTATACACCTCTATACAACCAGATTGTATCACACCTCTATACAACCAGCCTGTATACACCTCTATACAACCAGACTATCACACAACCAGCCTGTATACACCTCTATACAACCAGATTGTATCACACCTCTATACAACCAGCCTGTATACACCTCTATACAACCAGACTATCACACAACCAGCCTGTATACACCTCTATACAACCAGACTATCACACAACCAGCCTGTATACACCTCTATACAACCAGCCACTGTATACACCTCTATACAACCAGCCACTGTATACACCTCTATACAACCAGCCACTGTATACACCTCTATACAACCAGCCACTGTATACACCTCTATACAACCAGCCTGTATACACCTCTATACAACCAGATTGTATCACACCTCTATACAACCAGACTATCACACAACCAGCCTGTATACACATCTATACACCCAGACTATCACACAACCAGCCTGTATACACCTCTATACAACCAGACTATCACACAACCAGCCTGTATACACCTCTATACAACCAGACTATCACACAACCAGCCTGTATACACCTCTATACAACCAGACTATCACACAACCAGCCTGTATACACATCTATACAACCAGATTGTATCACACCTCTATACAACCAGACTATCACACAACCAGCCTGTATACACATCTATACACCCAGATTGTATCACACCTCTATACAACCAGCCACTGTATACACCTCTATACAACCAGCCACTGTATACACCTCTATACAACCAGCCACTGTATACACCTCTATACAACCAGATTGTATCACACCTCTATACAACCAGCCTGTATACACCTCTATACAACCAGACTATCACACAACCAGCCTGTATACACCTCTATACAACCAGATTGTATCACACCTCTATACAACCAGCCTGTATACACCTCTATACAACCAGACTATCACACAACCAGCCTGTATACACCTCTATACAACCAGACTATCACACAACCAGCCTGTATACACCTCTATACAACCAGCCACTGTATACACCTCTATACAACCAGCCACTGTATACACCTCTATACAACCAGCCACTGTATACACCTCTATACAACCAGCCACTGTATACACCTCTATACAACCAGCCTGTATACACCTCTATACAACCAGATTGTATCACACCTCTATACAACCAGACTATCACACAACCAGCCTGTATACACATCTATACACCCAGACTATCACACAACCAGCCTGTATACACCTCTATACAACCAGACTATCACACAACCAGCCTGTATACACCTCTATACAACCAGCCACTGTATACACCTCTATACAACCAGCCACTGTATACACCTCTATACAACCAGCCACTGTATACACCTCTATACAACCAGCCACTGTATACACCTCTATACAACCAGCCACTGTATACACCTCTATACAACCAGCCACTGTATACACCTCTATACAACCAGCCTGTATACACCTCTATACAACCAGATTGTATCACACCTCTATACAACCAGGCTGTATACACCTCTATACAACCAGACTATCACACAACCAGCCTGTATACACATCTATACAACCAGCCACTGTATACACCTCTATACAACCAGCCACTGTATACACCTCTATACAACCAGCCACTGTATACACCTCTATACAACCAGCCACTGTATACACCTCTATACAACCAGCCACTGTATACACCTCTATACAACCAGCCACTGTATACACCTCTATACAACCAGCCACTGTATACACCTCTATACAACCAGCCACTGTATACACCTCTATACAACCAGCCACTGTATACACCTCTATACAACCAGCCACTGTATACACCTCTATACAACCAGCCTGTATACACCTCTATACAACCAGATTGTATCACACCTCTATACAACCAGCCTGTATACACCTCTATACAACCAGACTATCACACAACCAGCCTGTATACACATCTATACAACCAGCCACTGTATACACCTCTATACAACCAGCCACTGTACACACCTCTATACACCCAGATTGTATCACACCTCTATACAACCAGCCACTGTATACACCTCTATACAACCAGCCACTGTATACACCTCTATACAACCAGCCACTGTATACACCTCTATACAACCAGCCACTGTATACACCTCTATACAACCAGCCTGTATACACCTCTATACAACCAGCCACTGTATACACCTCTATACAACCAGCCACTGTATACACCTCTATACAACCAGCCACTGTATACACCTCTATACAACCAGCCACTGTATACACCTCTATACAACCAGCCACTGTATACACCTCTATACAACCAGCCACTGTATACACCTCTATACAACCAGCCACTGTATACACCTCTATACAACCAGCCACTGTATACACCTCTATACAACCAGCCACTGTATACACCTCTATACAACCAGCCACTGTATACACCTCTATACAACCAGATTGTATCACACCTCTATACAACCAGCCTGTATACACCTCTATACAACCAGACTATCACACAACCAGCCTGTATACACATCTATACAACCAGACACTGTATACACCTCTATACAACCAGCCACTGTATACACCTCTATACAACCAGCCACTGTATACACCTCTATACAACCAGCCACTGTATACACCTCTATACACCTCTATACAACCAGATTGTATCACACAACCAGCCTGTATACACCTCTATACAACCAGATTGTATCACCCCTCTATACAACCAGCCACTGTATACACCTCTATACAACCAGATTGTATCACACCTCTATACAACCAGATTGTATCACACCTCTATACAACCATTTTTTAAATTTTATTTTATATTTTAATTTAATTTATTTTCGCCATCATCCATTTCCTCTAGTTACACTTCTCACAATGTTCGATCAGACATTTGATCAGATGTGTAGAGAACAGTCGGGTTGCGCTGTGTATGTCCGGCGCCTCTATAGCAGATACAGGATGGTTAGTGTGAGCGGTCGGGTGACACATGCAGCGCCGCAGTGTCCCATCCGTTATCTGCTTTATTCAATCACTTCCCCAGCTCCAGCCTGCACTTCCTGTACTTATGACATCACTATGACCTCATTAATATAAAGGAGAAAAATGCTCAAAACAGGAGAAGATGGGATTTCCCAATTCGGGATACCTCCAAAATGAGAACCACCTCCCCTCGAACCTTGATTGACAGCTGCAGCAACAAGTCCATCTGATGGGGGACAGGAAACTACTGCTTCTCCCACTGACACCATCAGTGACCCTGCATTAGAGAGATACTCACCTTTTCCTAGCAGAGCTCCATCTGATGGGGGAAAGGAAACTAGTGCACCTCCCCCTCACACCATCAGTGACCCTGCATTAGAGAGATACTCACCTTTTCCTAGCAGAGCTCCATCTGATGGGGGAAAGGAAACTAGTGCACCTCCCCCTCACACCATCAGTGACCCTGCATTAGAGAGATACTCACCTTTTCCTAGCAGAGCTTCATCTGATGGGGGACAGAAAACTACTGCACCTCCCCCCTCACACCATCAGTGACCCTGCATTAGAGAGATACTCACCTTTTCCTAGCAGAGCTTTTAATGAGGAGCCCCGCCGCTGGTTACTAGGCTGTATATCGCCGCCCCGGGCTGTAGTGTAGCACAATAGTGCAGATGGGGGGAGTCACTCACCATCCGGGAAGAGGCTCCCGATCAGTTATCTCTCCGGCTGCAGGATGAGCCCCATCCATCACCAGGAAATCGGGCTCAGCCCAGGTGGGGCACTTCCAGGCCACAGGACACGTTCCCGGGGGGGCGAGACATCTGCTTCCTGCACATCCCGAAACACAGCACTGCAGGCTGCAGATAGGGGGGAGAACTACAACACCCAGCATGGCCTCCGCAAGGCCAGAAACCACCATCAGGGACCAGGGACTCGCCTCCCCCTCACACCATCAGTGAGCCCTGCATTAGAGAGATACTCACCTTTTCCTAGCAGAGCTCCATCTGATGGGGGACAGGAAACTACTGCACCTCCCCCTCACACCATCAGTGAGCCCTGCATTAGAGAGATACTCACCTTTCCCTAGCAGAGCTCCATCTGATGGGGGACAGGAAACTACTGCACCTTCCCCCTAACTTGTCTATCAAGTACAAGGGGGCTGGAGGGGTGGGGCCAATGTTTCCCAGCCTATCAAGCTAGAGAAGGATGGAGGGGTGGGGCTACTGACCTCCAGCCTATCAAGCATGAGGGGTGGGGCTAATGATCTCCAGCCTATCAAGCATGAGGGGTGGGGCTAATGATCTCCAGCCTATCAAGCATGAGGGGTGGGGCTAATGATCTCCAGCCTATCAAGCATGAGGGGTGAGGCTAATGTTCTCCAGCCTATCAAGCATGAGGGGTGGGGCTAATGATCTCCAGCCTATCAAGCATGAGGGGTGGGGCTAATGATCTCCAGCCTGTCTATCAAGCATGAGGGGTGGGGCTAATGTTCTCCAGCCTATCAAGCACGAGGGGAGGGGCTAATGATCTCCAGCCTATCAAGCATGAGGGGTGGGGCTAATGTTCTCCAGCCTATCAAGCATGAGGGGTGGGGCTAATGTCCCCCAGCCTGTCTATCAAGCATGAGGGGTGGGGCTAATGTCCCCCAGCCTGTCTATCAAGCATGAGGGGTGGGGCTAATGTCCCCCAGCCTGTCTATCAAGCATGAGGGGTGGGGCTAATGTCCCCCAGCCTGTCTATCAAGCATGAGGGGTGGGGCTAATGTCCCCCAGCCTGTCTATCAAGCATGAGGGGTGGGGCTAATGTCCCCCAGCCTGTCTATCAAGCATGAGGGGTGGGGCTAATGTCCCCCAGCCTGTCTATCAAGCATGAGGGGTGGGGCTAATGTCCCCCAGCCTGTCTATCAAGCATGAGGGGCGGGGCTAATGTTCTTCAGCCTGTCTATTAGGCATGAGGGGTGAGGCTAATGTTCTCCAGCCTATCAAGCACGAGGGGAGGGGCTAATGATCTCCAGCCTATCAAGCATGAGGGGTGGGGCTAATGTTCTCCAGCCTATCAAGCATGAGGGGTGGGGCTAATGTCCCCCAGCCTGTCTATCAAGCATGAGGGGTGGGGCTAATGTCCCCCAGCCTGTCTATCAAGCATGAGGGGTGGGGCTAATGTCCCCCAGCCTATCAAGCATGAGGGGTTGGGCTAATGATCTCCAGCCTGTCTATCAAGCATGAGGGGTGGGGCTAATGTCCCCCAGCCTGTCTATCAAGCATGAGGGGTGGGGCTAATGTCCCCCAGCCTGTCTATCAAGCATGAGGGGTGGGGCTAATGTCCCCCAGCCTGTCTATCAAGCATGAGGGGTGGGGCTAATGTCCCCCAGCCTGTCTATCAAGCATGAGGGGTGGGGCTAATGCCCCCCAGCCTGTCTATCAAGCATGAGGGGTGGGGCTAATGTCCCCCAGCCTGTCTATCAAGCATGAGGGCTGGGGCTAATGTCCCCCAGCCTGTCTATCAAGCATGAGGGGTGGGGCTAATGTCCCCCAGCCTGTCTATCAAGCATGAGGGGCGGGGCTTATGTTCTCCAGCCTGTCTATCAAGCATGAGGGGTGGGGCTAATGTTCTTAAGCCGTTTATGGAGGCCAGAGACATGAATCCACAGGTTTTTCCTAGAGTTCCCCTTTAACCCCCTCTTCTCTCAATAGCCCCAAGGAGGGGTCTGTGGGACCCCCTGACAGCCCAGTGTGACGCACACATCAGGTCCCCTTTAATCCAGGCAGCTGCGGAGCCACCAGAGGGCGACAGAGGATGGTGAGCCTCCTGTTTCCATTGAGAGCATGTTAGCATGACCAAGTCCTGTGGGGGAACACCGCCCAGACGGCTACATAACTGCGCTCTAAATCCATCGCCACCGCCACGGTCACGCGAGGACAAACGCAGAATATCCGTCCAATGAGGCCAGACGCGCCTCCGCCTGCAGAGACCGGCTTATCCAACCTCCAAGCCTTCCTGTCACTAACCATCTGATAGGGGGACAGGAAACTAACCACCGATTCGGGATGCCCCCCAGGAAAGCGGACCAAGGCGAGCGAAAGACCTGGGTGTTGGTTCACATTAATTATTAGGACCATTATTTTATTATGAACATTTATAAAATGATGGATAACGCCGCACAAAATCGAACTCTTAAGTATAAAGCTGGACTGTCCAATCTAATGAATTATCGTGCTTCAACGTGCAGAACTCCTCCTCCCGAAAAAGTTCCAAAGTCAAATAAATGCAGAGCAAACTCTGTGCATTTGACTTTATTATGAACATTAAAGAGGACCCAAACACTTGTCATCCAGGCCAGTGTGAAAACCCTATTGCCTCTATATATAATCCTCTTGCTCCTCCATCCCGCAGCGCATGTGCGGGTCTCTGGTAGCATCCGCAATTTGTGCACTCGCGGGGGAGGGCAGCAAAGCTTCGCTGCATTGGTTGATCAAGGTTCGAGGGGAGCTTATGGGAGAAACCCGGGGTTTCAAGGTGCGGGACACATGCCGGGATGCCCCTAGCAGAAGCTCTTAAAGTGGAGCAAAACCTGCGCTGATCGGCTCGGGAATCTATAAGATACACGGGCCGATTGATTCCCTCGCCCCGGGCATCCAGAATCGGGATGCCCCGCTGTGTGACACCCCCCAGGTCGCCCCATACAGTTACCTTGCTTCCCGGTCCAACGGCGCATGTGCGAGCCGCATCCCCGCTTCCCTCTAGCAGGGAGCGTGCCAGGCATTTGTGAACGGCCGGCACAGGCACGCCCCTGTTAGAGGGAAGCGGAGGATGCAGCCGTCAGCGCACCCGGAGCCTCTGGCCTTAGACGTGACATCAGCAGCTTCGAGCGTGCCGATTGGACGAGCGGCCGCACATGCGCCACAGGACCGGGAAGAAGCGAGTTGATTTGACAGTGATCTGGGGGGTTTCACACATCCCCGATCGGGGGAAAGGACCAAATCCCAGGATAGTCAAAATCCTGGGTTTTGGTCCACTTTAAAGGGATTTACCAAGCAAAGGGTTGCATTAACCTCCTCCCTGTTGGGGGCGGCGTCTTTGCTTCCTATTTCTCAAACACCCAATGGACTCTATTCCTTCTGCAGCCACTACAGAGGACTCATCCGGCCATGTTTCAATGTCATGGTCCCCCTCATTTCTGGGGACCCTGAAAAATGAGTCTACAGCAGGGGAGCAAGTTCTATAGGGTTTATCAGGAAATGACACCACCGCCCCAATAGCCGGCACGGGGAGAGCAGAAGGCAGCTCCTTTAAAGTGGACCAAAACCCATGATTTTGACTAGCCTGGGTTTTGGTCCATGCCCCCCAGATCGGTGTGTGAAACCCCCCAGATCGCCGAGCACAACTCACCTGTTCCGGGTCCTACGGCGCATGTGCAGCCGTTCGGCCAATTAGCACGCTCTGAGCCGCTGACGTCACGTTGTCTAAGGCCAGCGGCTCGGAGAGCTCTGAAGGCCGCATCCCCAGCTTCCTTCTAACAGGGGGCGTGGCCATGCCGGCCATTCACAAATGCCTGGCGCCCTGCTGGAGAGATAGCGGGGATGCGGCCATGGCTCGCGAATGCGCCGTTGGACCGGGAAACAAGTGTATGGGGCGACCTGGGGGGGGGGGGGTTGGGGTAAAACACAGCGGGGCATCACTATTTTAGAAAGCCCGGGGGGGGGGGGGGGGGGGGGAATTGATCAATCAGTAGTGGACCATAACCCACCTTTATCGGCCCGGGAATCTTCACGGTGGGTTTTGGTCCACTTTAACCCATTGCCTGGAAATATCTCTTTAAAGGAAATCAACCCATTTTAAAAGGGGAACCCTACATGAAAAGGTAATAAAAATAGAGTAATATAAATTAAACAATGATAAATAAATTATATAAATAATCAAATTAAATAAATAAATAATAAATAAATCAAATAATAAATAATTAAGTAATTATAATTAAAGGTCATTACATAGAGTAATACAGAGCCCCCCCAATTTGTAGTGTTATTTTTATTCTTTTGGGGAAATCATTTATCCAGTGTATAGTTATTGATTGTTCTTTATCGCGTGATCGGTCTTCCAGGAGGTCGTTTGATAGGTGACATCACACATGATGACATCACACATGAAATCTCAGGAGTAAGAGAGGGAACATTATATCAGTGACACTGTGCTGCTTATCTACGTCATCTTTCCCGTTCTCTCGTCCTCTGAGGAAGCGGGAAAACAAATGAAACGTGTCGGGACACAATCGCTCTGTTGTATTGGTTGAGGAGGTTTTCAGTGAAACGTTGGGGTTGGGATTTTCTGCGTGACTGACCCATCAGCAGAGATAAAGGCTCCGATTCAACGTGATGGAGGGGGGGGGGGGAGGGGGGGGGACCGGCGGACGCAGCGAGCGACACACCACAAACAACGCGCAAGAAAAACAAACAAACTGCCCATCACTAACTGTCACCTCAACATACGCAGCAATCGCCACCAGGAAATACTGCACAGGACAATGTAATGCAGCGCATGGGAGGATGGCGCCACCTTGTGGTCATAATAAATCAGCTTCAAAATGCTCAGCATGGCCGGTCAGTCCCCAGAGGTCAAACTAGGAGAACACTGCCCGTCACTAACTGTCACTGCTGTGCCCCTAACTGGAAGCCTGAGAACACTGCCCGTCGCTAACTGTCACTGCTGTGCTCCTAACTGGAAGCCTGGAGAACACTGCCCGTCACTAACTGTCACTGCTGTGCTCCTAACTGGAAGCCAGGAGAACACTGCCCGTCACTAACTGTCACTGCTGTGCTCCTAACTGGAAGCCTGGAGAACATTGCCCGTCACTAACTGTCACTGCCGTGCTCCTAACTGGAAGCCTGGAGAACACTGCCCGTCACTAACTGTCACTGCTGTGCCCCTAACTGGAAGCCTGGAGAACACTGCCCGTCACTAACTGTCACTGCCGTGCTCCTAACTGGAAGCCTGGAGAACACTGCCCGTCACTAACTGTCACTGCTGTGCCCCTAACTGGAAGCCTGAGAACACTGCCCGTCACTAACTGTCACTGCTGTGCCCCTAACTGGAAGCCTGAGAACACTGCCCGTCACTAACTGTCACTGCTGTGCCCCTAACTGGAAGCCTGAGAACACTGCCCGTCACTAACTGTCACTGCTGTGCTCCTAACTGGAAGCCTGGAGAACACTGCCCGTCACTAACTGTCACTGCTGTGCCCCTAACTGGAAGCCTGAGAACACTGCCCGTCACTAACTGTCACTGCTGTGCCCCTAACTGGAAGCCTGAGAACACTGCCCGTCACTAACTGTCACTGCTGTGCTCCTAACTGGAAGCCTGGAGAACACTGCCCGTCACTAACTGTCACTGCTGTGCCCCTAACTGGAAGCCTGAGAACACTGCCCGTCACTAACTGTCACTGCTGTGCCCCTAACTGGAAGCCTGAGAACACTGCCCGTCACTAACTGTCACTGCTGTGCCCCTAACTGGAAGCCTGAGAACACTGCCCGTCACTAACTGTCACTGCTGTGCTCCTAACTGGAAGCCTGGAGAACACTGCCCGTCACTGTCACTGCGGTGCCCCTAACTGGAAGCCTGAGAACACTGCCCGTCACTAACTGTCACTGCTGTGCCCCTAACTGGAAGCCTGAGAACACTGCCCGTCACTAACTGTCACTGCGGTGCCCCTAACTGGAAGCCTGAGAACACTGCCCGTCACTAACTGTCACTGCTGTGCCCCTAACTGGAAGCCTGAGAACACTGCCCGTCACTGTCACTGCTGTGCCCCTAACTGGAAGCCTGGAGAACACTGCCCGTCACTAACTGTCACTGCTGTGCCCCTAACTGGAAGCCTGGAGAACACTGCCTGTCGCTAACTGTCACTGCTGTGCCCCTAACTGGAAGCCTGGAGAACACTGCCCGTCACTAACTGTCACTGCCGTGCCCCTAACTGGAAGTCTGGAGAACACTGCCCGTCACTAACTGTCACTGCTGTGCCCCTAACTGGAAGCCTGAGAACACTGCCCGTCACTAACTGTCACTGCTGTGCTCCTAACTGGAAGCCTGGAGAACACTGCCCGTCACTGTCACTGCTATGATTTCCAGGCCGATCACGGTGAGTTTTGGTCCACTTTAACCCGTTGCCTGGAAACATCCCTTTAAAGGAAATCAACCCATTCTAAAGGGGAACCCTACTTGGAAAGGTCATTACATAGAGTAATATAAATTAAATAATAATAAATACATTAAATAATAAATAAATTAAATAATAAATGAATGAATTAAATAAGAAATTAAATAAATACATTAATTAAATAAATACAGGAATTAAATAATAAATAATAAATTAAATAAATAACACATTAATTAAATAATATTACATAAATAATAATAGTAAGATATAATTAAAGATCAAGAATAATATACAGAGTCGCCCCAATTTAAAGTGTTTTGTTATTCTTTTGGGGAAATAATTTATCCAGTGTATAGTTATAGTTATTGATCCTTCATTATCGGGTGATCAGCCTTCCAGGTCGTCTCTCGATGATGACATCACACATTAAACCTCAGGAGTAATAGAGGGAACATTATATCTGTGACACCGCGCTGCTTATCTACGTTATCTCCCATTTTTGGGAAAATCATTTATCCAGTGTATAGTTATTGATCGTTCATTTTCGGGTGACCGGTCCCCCAGGAGGTCTCTCGATGATGACATCACACATGAAATCTCAGGAGTAATAGGAAACATATCAGTGACACCGCGCTGCTTATCTACGTCATCTCTCCCATTTTTCCTTCTATTCCTCTCTCTTCCTCTGAGGAAGCGGGAAAACATATGAAACGCATCGGGACACAATCGCTCTATTGTAATGAGCCACTGCTGTGTCCTTAACTGGGAGCCTGGGGAACACTGCCCGTCACTAACTGTCACAGTGGTCACGATCAGTAACATACCAGCAGATATGAGACCCCCGTAGTGGAGGTGGTGGACTTACCTTTCCCGGTGGGGAAGAAGCACTCCATCTCCACGCTGCTGCGGGAGTGCGATATGCAGAGCGCGCTGGCGGGCACCAGTCCTTCCTGTGGGGGGCTCCGCTCGGTCGTCCTCACCAGGTACCAGCCCGGCCGCTCACTCGGCTTCTCCAGCAGCTCCACCGTCTGACCCACCTGGAGGCTCAGCTCATTGCTGTGAATGGCCACAAAGTCCTGGAGAACAGTGGTCAGCTCACAGCCGCCCGACAGCTGCAGGGGCGAGAGAGGGGGAGGGGCATCAGTACAATACCAGCAACATTAATAACCAATAACAGGGGAGAGAGGGGGAGGGGCATCAGTACAATACCAGCAACATTAATAACCAATAACAGGGGAGAGAGGGGGGGAGGGGCATCAGTACAATACCAGCAACATTAATAACCAATAACAGGGGAGAGAGGGGGGAGGGGCATCAGTACAATACCAGCAACATTAATAACCAATAACAGGGGAGAGGGGGGGGGGCATCAGTACAACAACCAGCAACATTAATAACCAATAACAGGGGAGAGAGGGGGGAGGGGCATCAGTACAACAACCAGCAACATTAATAACCAATAACAGGCGAGAGAGGGGGAGGGGCATCAGTACAATACCAGCAACATTAATAACCAATAACAGGAGAGAGAGGGGGGAGGGGCATCAGTACAACAACCAGCAACATTAATAACCAATAACAGGCGAGAGAGGGGGAGGGGCATCAGTACAATACCAGCAACATTAATAACCAATAACAGGGGAGAGAGGGGGGGAGGGGCATCAGTACAACAACCAGCAACATTAATAACCAATAACAGGGGAGAGAGGGGGGGAGGGGCATCAGTACAACAACCAGCAACATTAATAACCAATAACAGGGGAGAGAGGGGGGGGAGGGGCATCAGTACAACAACCAGCAACATTAATAACCAATAACAGGGGAGAGAGGGGGGGAGGGGCATCAGAACCAGACCAGCAACAATAATCATCACAGGAGAGAAAAAAGGGGGAGGGGCATCAGTACAATACCAGCAACATTAATAACCAATAACAGGAGAGAGAGGGGGGGAGGGGCATCAGCACCAGACCAGCAACAATAATCATCACAGGAGAGGAAAAGGGGGAGGGGCATCAGTGCCAGACCAGCAACATTAATAACATTAATAAGAAAGGAAGAGAGAGAAAGAAAGAAAGAAAAAAAAAAAAAAAGAAAGAAAGAAAAAAAAGAGAAAAGGAAAAAGAGAAAAGGAGAGAAAGAACGAGTGAAAGAATAAAGAAAGAAGAGAAAAATAAGGAAAGGAATAGAGAAAGAAAACTCAGGACCAACTTAACACTAATTGATGATAATGATGATAATAATATTAAAACAATCAACAGGGGGAACAGAATAAGAGCATCAGAATATCTTCAATACTAAAACAATATTGATAATATTAATTTTTATTATCAATCATGGCTACATCAGCACATGTTAACACAAAATAATAATATTATATAATAATAATAAATAATAATAATACATTTGCGGGAATGATTGAAATTTTGCAACTAGAAGATCCACCACCAGGGGGCAGCCTGTGACCTTCCACCAATGCCTGGTATGATCCCCTAGCGTTTGGCAGGACCTTCTGACATCACTGGAGAGGTGTTTCCATTACAGCAATTAGCCGGTATTGGCCCGGTATCTGTATAATAATAATTAATGTCTTACGAATGCTGAACCGTTTAGCCCCAGATTTGGCAGCAGGTGGCTGGGAAGGATAAAGGGAAGCAAAGAAATTGACCCTCACATGGAAACACACATGTATGAGTCAACATCTGCTGCTAAGGAGACCCCACAAAAGGGAGATTCACAGAGAGTCAAAGCAGAAAAAACCCAACTGCTGGCCTACCCCTGAGGATACCCCACTGTGTGACCCCCCCCCCCCCCCCACTTCCTGGCTGCCTCACCAATGTAAATATCAGCGACCGCATCCCCGGCCTTTTTGGGTTGCACACGCTCCCGCCATTCAGATCCCGCCTGGGGATGCGTCAACTTGGCTATTCACACACTGCTATTATACATTATATAGCGCTGACATATACCACAGCGCTGTACATAGAAGCAGTCACATGACCTCCTGTCCCTCAGAGCTCACACTCTAATGTCTCCCCCACACTCACACACTGTTATTATACATTATATAGCGCTGACATATACCACAGCGCTGTACATAGAAGCAGTCACATGACCTCCTGTCCCTCAGAGCTCACACTCTAATGTCTCCCCCACACTCACACACTGTTATTATACATTATATAGCGCTGACATATACCACAGCGCTGTACATAGAAGCAGTCACATGACTGATCGGAGGTGTGCTCCACCTGCCAGCTGAAATCTCCCCACGCCCACCTCCGGAATTTCTGTTTTTCTTCCCCTCGCTGAGTGCCAGCAGCTGCGTCGCCATTGTGCGGCCAGACGCCCGGCGAGAAGACTTTCCAGAATAACCGCCCTGTGCAGCGCTCGTGTCGCCGGAACATCCACAAAGGCGCCGACCTCATGAGACACAGAGCACACACTGCTTAATAAAACAGACCCAAATATTATGCAGATATCCCCCATCAGATGGAGCTCTGCTAGGAAAAGGTGAGTATCTCTCTAATGCAGGGTCACTGATGGTGTGAGGGGGAGGTGCAGTAGTTTCCTGTCCCCCATCAGATGGAGCTCTGCTAGGAAAAGGTGAGTATCTCTCTAATGCAGGGTCACTGATGGTGTGAGGGGGAGGTGCAGTAGTTTCCTGTCCCCCATCAGATGGAGCTCTGCTAGGAAAAGGTGAGTATCTCTCTAATGCAGGGTCACTGATGGTGTGAGAGGGAGGGTGCAGTAGTTTCCTGTCCCCCATCAGATGGAGCTCTGCTAGGAAAAGGTGAGTATCTCTCTAATGCAGGGTCACTGATGGTGTGAGGGGGAGGTGCAGTAGTTTCCTGTCCCCCATCAGATGGAGCTCTGCTAGGAAAAGGTGAGTATCTCTCTAATGCAGGGTCACTGATGGTGTGAGGGGGGAGGTGCAGTAGTTTCCTGTCCCCCATCAGATGGAGCTCTGCTAGGAAAAGGTGAGTATCTCTCTAATGCAGGGTCACTGATGGTGTGAGGGGGAGGTGCGGTAGTTTCCTGTCCCCCATCAGATGGAGCTCTGCTAGGAAAAGGTGAGTATCTCTCTAATGCAGGGTCACTGATGGTGTGAGGGGGAGGTGCGGTAGTTTCCTGTCCCCCATCAGATGGAGCTCTGCTAGGAAAAGGTGAGTATCTCTCTAATGCAGGGTCACTGATGGTGTGAGGGGGAGGTGCTGTAGTTCCCTGTCCCCCATCAGATGGAGCTCTGCTGATTGGACAACAGCCAGCGCATGATTTGCGTAACTCTGGAAAAAGTGAGTTTTGAGGGCGATCTCAGGGGGGTCTCACAAATCAGGATGCCCCAGAAAAGTGGACCAGTCACCATTTTCCATTCAGCAGAACATTAAGGCGGAACCCAAATCCTCACCCACTAAATTGGGGTTAAATAAGGAGGCAGATTATAGGTAAAGTAACACTCCTTCGGGTCATGTGACCATTTAGAGCCAATGAAACATCTGGCTGTCAGCACAACTGTTACAATGTATCTTTCAGCTCGGTGAGGTCATGTGACCATTTAGAGCCAATGAAACATCTGGCTGTCAGCACGACTGTTACAATGTATCTTTCAGCTTGGTGAGGTCATGTGACCATTTAGAGCCAATGAAACATCTGGCTGTCAGCACGACTGTGTTACAATGTATCTTTCAGCTTGGTGAGGTCATGTGACCATTTAGAGCCAATGAAACATCTGGATGTCAGCACAACTGTGTTACAATGTATCTTTCAGCTCAGTGAGGTCATGTGACCATTTAGAGCCAATGAAACATCTGGATGTCAGCACAACTGTGTTACAATGTATCTTTCAGCTCGGTGAGGTCATGTGACCATTTAGAGCCAATGAAACATCTGGCTGTCAGCACAACTGTGTTACAATGTATCTTTCAGCTCGGTGAGGTCATGTGACCACTTAGAGCCAATGAAACATCTGGCTGTCAGCACAACTGTGTTACAATGTATCTTTCAGCTCGGTGAGGTCATGTGACCATTTAGAGCCAATGAAACATCTGGCTGTCAGCACAACTGTTACGATGTATCTGAGCTTGGTGAGGTCATGTGACCATTTAGAGCCAATGAAACATCTGGCTGTCAGCACAACTGTGTTACAATGTATCTTTCAGCTCGGTGAGGTCATGTGACCATTTAGAGCCAATGAAACATCTGGCTGTCAGCACAACTGTTACGATGTATCTGAGCTTGGTGAGGTCATGTGACCATTTAGAGCCAATGAAACATCTGGCTGTCAGCACAACTGTGTTACAATGTATCTTTCAGCTCGGTGAGGTCATGTGACCATTTAGAGCCAATGAAACATCTGGCTGTCAGCACAACTGTTACGATGTATCTGAGCTTGGTGAGGTCATGTGACCATTTAGAGCCAATGAAACATCTGGCTGTCAGCACAACTGTGTTACAATGTATCTTTCAGCTCGGTGAGGTCATGTGACCATTTAGAGCCAATGAAACATCTGGCTGTCAGCACAACTGTTACAATGTATCTTTCAGGACTGCATTGTATCTTTCAGCTCGGTGAGGTCATGTGACCATTTAGAGCCAATGAAACATCTGGCTGTCAGCACAACTGTTACAATGTATCTTTCAGGACTGCATTGTATCTTTCAGCTCGGTGAGGTCATGTGACCATTTAGAGCCAAAGAAACATCTGGATGTCATGCATGACTGTTACAATGTATCTTTTCTTGTAAATTATATTGGAGAGAAGACGATCAGGTGACAGGAGCAGGAACACACCTGAGCAAAGGTAACAGGTGAGACTCAGGTGAAGGAGCCTCCCAGCTCCGATTATATGGCCGGACTTTTCCCTCCTGCCGGTGATACTGCAGCGTCCCATTAACCCTCGGTGTGCCCGGCACAGGTTAACCCAGAGGCCTCCCCGCTAGAAGCAGAGGCATGGTCTCACTGGACCCCTTTGTGGTGAGGAATCGCGTCACATCACAGACGGACGTCCCAAATCTGGATGCCCCCCAAGTTTCAGGCTATCTAGTTTAGGTCTACTATGATGCGTACCAAACCCTCAGAGTCTAAACGAATCTAGATCCTCCTGATATTGGATGCCCCTGTGTGTGACCTTTGTTCATTACTTACCTGGATCTGGTGAATGCGCTGTGGGATCAGCAGTTTGAGTTAATGGCCAAACCTTTCACAAACAGGGGCATCCCAAACGAGAACCCCTGTAAAGCACATTCTCGATTTCTCTCTCTCGCTTTCCCAAAATCCATCACTGTTTCCTCTATTTCCTACACTTTCTTGTCCTCCCTCCATCCTCTCGTTCCAAGACCCTCATAATCTTTGCAGCTTTTCCACAGTTTCATCCTTTTATTTCCTTCCTCCTCTTTTCTACATTCCCCCCATCTTTGTAACCTTTCCAGATTTTCTCCCTCTTCTCCCTCCATCCTTTCATTTCCAGACTCCTCTTTTTTTTAGCTTTTTTCCAAATACCTTCATCTTTTCTATTTCCTTCCTCTTCTTTTCTACATTCCCCCATCTTTGTATTTTTTCCAGATTTCCTCCCTCCATCCTCTCGTTCCCAGACTCACCTTTTTTATCTTTTTATTTCCTCTTTTCTTTTCTACTTTCCTCTTATCTTTGTATCTTTTCCAGATTTCCTCCCTTCATCCTTTCGTTCCCGGACTCTCAGAATCTTTGTAGCTTTTCCACATAGCTTCCCTTTTTATCCTTTTATTTCGTTCCTCTTTTCTTTTCTACATTCCCTCTATGTTTGTATCTTTTCCAGATTTCCTCCATCCATCCTCTCATTCCCAGACTCATCTTTTTTAGCTTTTCCACATACCTTCCTCTTTTTTCTTCCTTGTATTTCCTTTCTCTTTTCTTTTCTACATTCCGCCCATCTTTGTATCTTTTCCAGATTTCCTCCCTTCATCCTCTCATAATCTTAGTAGCTTTTCCACATACATTCACCTTTCCCCCCTTTTATTTCTTCTTTTCTTTTCTACATTCCCCCCATCTTTGTAACCTTTCCAGATTTTCTCCCTCTTCTCCCTTCATCCTTTCATTCCCAGACTCCTCTTTTTTTTAGCTTTTTCCAAATACCTTCATCTTTTCTATTTCCTTCCTCTTCTTTTCTACATTCCCCCATCTTTGTATTTTTTCCAGATTTCCTCCCTCCCTCCTCCCGTTCCCAGACCTTTTTTATCCTTTTATTTCCTCTTATCTTTTCTACTTTCTTCTCATCTTTGTACCTTTTCGAGATTTCTTTCCTCTCTTTTTTCTTTTCTACATTCCCCCCATCTTTGTATCTTTTCCAGATTTCCTCCCTTCATCCTTTCGTTCCCGGACTCTCAGAATCTTTGTAGCTTTTCCACATACCTTCACTTTTTTATCCTTTTATTTCTTTCCTCTTTTCTTTTCTACATTCCCTCTATGTTTGTATCTTTTCCAGATTTCCTCCATCCATCCTCTCGTTCCCAGACTCATCTTTTTTAGCTTTTCCACATACCTTCCTCTTTTTTCCTCCTTGTGTTTCCTTTCTCTTTTCTTTTCTACATTCCCCCCATCTTTGTATCTTTTCCAGATTTCCTCCCTTTATCCTCTCATAATCTTTGTAGCTTTTCCACATACCTTCACCTTTCCCCCCCTTTTATTTCCTCTTTTCTTTTCTACATTCCCCCCATCTTTGTATCTTTTCCAGATTTCCTCTATTTTCCGCCTTTTCGCCTCCTTCTCTGCGTTCCTTCCAGCTCTTTGTTGTGCTTTACATTTTCTGCCTTTCATCTCTTTCTCTTTTACATCTCTCCATCCCTCCCTCTACGCTGCAGGTGAGTGGCAGGGTGGCGCGCAGGGCGACTTCTCGTCTGGAGACAAAGCGCTCACATGTATTTACTTTGCACATTTCTGCGGCGCTGACATTTTCCCAGAATCACTTTACATGTGTTTCCTCAACTAACACTTGTTTTTGTGCGATTCCAGCTGTGTGCGCGTGTGACACGAGCACCAAGGGGCGTGGCCAACAACTCCTAGGACCAATAGCAGCGCAGCCTCCTGCATGTCTAATGAGGTTACTTTCTGTTACAATGTAGGGACAGAACTGCAGCCTGATCCCTGTCCTGACTCCTAATCCTACAGGGTCATAAAACTGTCTAAACAGATTAGATTGTCAGCTCTTGGGGTAGAAAAGTGCGACACTGCGGCATAGATCAGCTCTAGATCATGTGTCTATACAGTGCCAGCCTCCGTGTACAGCTCCCTCCTCATGCCACACACTGCCAGCCACCCTCCACTGCTGCCAGGGCCTATACCCCCTCCTCATGCCACCCACCCTCCACTGCTGCCAGAGCCTATACCCCCTCCTCATGCCACCCACCCTCCACTGCTGCCAGGGCCTATACCCCCTCCTCATGCAACCCACCCTCCACTGCTGCCAGGGCCTATACCCCCTCCTCATGCCACCCACCCTCCACTGCTGCCAGGGCCTATACCCCCTCCTCATGCCACCCACCCTCCACTGCTGCCAGGGCCTTCACCCCTTCCTCATGCCACCCACCCTCCACTGCTGCCAGGGCCTATACCCCCTCCTCATGCCACACACTGCCAGCCACCCTCCACTGCTGCCAGGGCCTATACCCCCTCCTCATGCCACCCACCCTCCACTGCTGCCAGGGCCTTCACCCCTTCCTCATGCCACCCACCCTCCACTGCTGCCAGGGCCTATACCCCCTCCTCATGCCACACACTGCCAGCCACCCTCCACTGCTGCCAGGGCCTATACCCCCTCCTCATGCCACCCTCCCCCCCTGCTGCCAGGGCCTATACCCCCTCCTCATGCCACCCACCCCCCCTGCTGCCAGGGCCTATACACCCTCCTCATGCCACCCTCCACTGCTGCCAGGGCCTATACCCCCTCCTCATGCCACCCACCCTCCACTGCTGCCAGGGCCTATACCCCCTCCTCATGCCACCCACCCTCCACTGCTGCCAGGGCCTATACCCCCTCCTCATGCCACCCACCCTCCACTGCTGCCAGGGCCTATACCCCCTCCTCATGCCACCCACCCTCCACTGCTGCCAGGGCCTTCACCCCTTCCTCATGCCACATACTGCCAGCCACCCTCCACAGCTGCCAGGGCCTATACCCCCTCCTCATGCCACCCACCCTCCACTGCTGCCAGGGCCTTCACCCCTTCCTCATGCCACATACTGCCAGCCACCCTCCACAGCTGCCAGGGCCTATACCCCCTCCTCATGCCACACACTGCCAGGGCCTATAACCCTTTCACCTGCCAGCCACCTATTTTCTTAATGCCAATTGTAAATGGATTGTGAGCTCACCTGGGCAGGGCTCACTAATCGTTCTGTAACCTGCTGAGATTACAGCGCTGCATTATATGTTGGCGATATAACAAAGACTAGATTAGAAATAGCACAAACATGGCACCGATACCCCCCCCGGCATGAAGCCAATTTGCCCCCTCCGTGAAGCTCTCCTAAACCTTCCAGCTGCTCTTCCCCACCCAGTACAGAGACACACCTGAGAACAGGTGAGCCAGCAGCTGCCCTGGCACTGCGCCCAACACACACAAACTCACCCGCCCCCACCGTGTTGAGTAGCCACTGTCCGTGTCAGTTGTGTACTTACAGAAATTGCCCGGCGGGCCGGCTTCATGCGCAGCCACTTCTTCATGCTGCAACCGTTTCCTGTCCTGTCCCCGACTGCACAGCTTCAGGCAGTGAGTGCGAAGGTGCGACGGGCGTCTGCAGGAGGGGTCACTGGGCGTGTGATAGTGTGTGTGCGACTGTGTGTGTGTGAGTGTGCGCGCACGAGAGTGTGCGTGTTGGCTGAGATTGATCAGTGACGAGGTGGATATTGCAGCACTGAGTGTCGGTGTGCAAACCTGTATTCCTGTGACTGTGTGTGTGTGTGTGTGTGTGTGTGTGTGTGTGTGTGAACACCGATTGTATCAGTGATTTGTAGCAGATAGTCCTGTTTCCACAGCAGTGTGTCAGTGGCTGATTGTGATAATGTAGATGTGTAGCAGTGTGTAGGTCGGTGGCTGTGATTGTATCCGTGATAAGGTGGATTTGTAGCAGTGTGTGTCCTTGTATTTGTGTCTGCAGCAGTGTGTGTGTGTGCAAAGACTGATTGCATCAGTGTTATGGTTATTTGTAGCAGTGTATGTCAGTGGCTGTGACTGTACCAGTGATAAAGTGGATGTGTAGCAGTGTGTGTGTGTCAGTGGCTGTGACTGTATCAGTGATGTGTAGCAGTGTGTGTGTGTGTCTCTCAGTGGCTGTGATTGTATCAGTAATAAGGTGGATGTGTGTGTGTGTGTGTGTGTGTGTGTGTGTGTGTGTGTCAGTGGCTGTGATTGTATCAGTAATGTGTAGCAGTGTGTGTGTGTGTGTGTGTGTGTGTGTCAGTGGCTGTGATTGTATCAGTGATGTGTAGCAGTGTGTGTGTGTGTGTGTGTGTGTGTCTCTCAGTGGCTGTGATTGTATCAGTAATAAGGTGTGTGTGTGTGTGTGTGTGTGTGTGTGTGTGTGTGTGTGTGTGTGTGTATGTCAGTGGCTGTGATTGTATCAGTGATGTGTAGCAGTGTGTGTGTGTGTCTCTCTCAGTGGCTGTGATTGTATCAGTAATAAGGTGGATGTGTAGCAGTGTGTGTGTGTGTCAGTGGCTGTGATTGTATCAGTGTTGTGTAGCAGTGTGTGTCAGTGGCTGTGATTGTATCAGTGTTGTGTAGCAGTGTGTGTGTGTGTCTCAGTGGCTGTGATTGTATCAGTAATAAGGTGGATGTGTAGCAGTGTGTGTGTGTGTGTGTGTGTCAGTGGCTGTGATTGTGTCAGTGATGTGGGTCAGTGATGTGTAGCAGTGTGTATGTCAGTGGCTGTGATTGTGTTAGTGTTGTGTAGCAGTGTGCGTGTCAGTATCAGTGTGTGTAAGTGGCTGTGAATGTATCAGTGTTGTGTAGCAGTGTGTGGCATGTATCTGTGTGCACACTGTGGGTGTTGTTGCTCGGGGTGTGTCTGCATTTGTCCTCTGTGTTATTTGTGTGTGCGCTGTGCGGGGTTGTGGTGTTGCCGGTTGTGCCCGCAGCAGATCACATGTGTGTCAGGAACATCTTGTGATGATCAGTTATGTCCTCAGCAATGAGCTGACACCAGCAACACAGGAATAGGAGAAAGTGATGTGACGCCCCCCCCCCCCCCCCCCCTCTCCCGGCTCCACTCGCCATTTAAAAACTCACTTTTTCCTGATGTCATCGCTGATTGTGATCATCAGACATCACTGTGCTGCCACCTGGTGGCCAACACACACAACTGCCCCCCATAGGAGGGCCCTACCACAGGTATGAAGTCATGGAGGGTCACGTCAGAATCCTGGTCACACGCTGCGCCCCTAGATACCCTCTAAACCAGGATTTCCCAACCAGTGATACACAGAGCAGCCATAGTGAGGAAGTGCTGCGGGCAAAATAAAGCGCCAAAAGGATGAGCTGGGGGCCAAGTCAACAAGATGTAGGTTACAAACCCTTGGTTAGACAACACATAGCCACAGACAATCTGCAGGTGTGGAGCATCTTGGGAGAATGACTTCACTGGTTTGTGCAGCTGAGCCGTGTGACACTTTTTAAGGGGGATCTCTAATCAGGAGGCTGCCGTCACCCAAAGCGACCAACCAACCAGGAGGCTGCCGTCACCCAAAGCGACCAACCAACCAGGAGGTTGCTGTCACCCCAACCAACCAAGAGGCTGAGGTCACCCCAACCAACCAAGAGGCTGAGGTCACCCCAACCAACCAAGAGGCTGAGGTCACCCCAACCAACCAAGAGGCTGAGGTCACCCCAACCAACCAAGAGGCTGAGGTCACCCCAACCAACCAAGAGGCTGAGGTCACCCCAACCAACCAAGAGGCTGAGGTCACCCCAACCAACCAAGAGGCTGAGGTCACCCCAACCAACCAAGAGGCTGAGGTCACCCCAACCAACCAAGAGACTGAGGTCACCCCAACCAACCAAGAGACTGAGGTCACCCCAACCAACCAAGAGGCTGAGGTCACCCCAACCAACCAAGAGGCTGAGGTCACCCCAACCAACCAAGAGGCTGAGGTCACCCCAACCAACCAAGAGGCTGAGGTCACCCCAACCAACCAGGAGGCTGAGGTCACCCCAACCAACCAGGAGGCTGAGGTCACCCCAACCAACCAGGAGGCTGAGGTCACCCCAACCAACCAAGAGGCTGAGGTCACCCCAACCAACCAAGAGGCTGAGGTCACCCCAACCAACCAAGAGGCTGAGGTCACCCCAACCAACCAGGAGGCTGCCGTCACCCCAACCAACCAGGAGGCTGCCGTCACCCCAACCAACCAGGAGGCTGCCGTCACCCCAACCAACCAGGAGGCTGCCGTCACCCCAACCAACCAACCAGGAGGCTGCCGTCACCCCCAACCAACCAACCAACCAGGAGGCTGCCGTCACCCCCAACCAACCAACCAGGAGGCTGCCGTCACCCCCAACCAACCAACCAGGAGGCTGCCGTCACCCCCAACCAACCAACCAGGAGGCTGCCGTCACCCCAACCAACCAACCAGGAGGCTGAGGTCACCCCAACCAACCAGGAGGCTGCCGTCACCCCAACCAACCAGGAGGCTGAGGTCACCCCAACCAACCAACCAAGAGGCTGAGGTCACCCCAACCACCCAACCAAGAGGCTGAGGTCACCCCAACCACCCAACCAAGAGGCTGAGGTCACCCCAACCAACCAGGAGGCTGAGGTCACCCCAACCAACCAAGAGGCTGAGGTCACCCCAACCAACCAACCAACCAACCAGGAGGTTGAGGTCACCCCAACCAACCAACCAGGAGGCTGAGGTCACCCCAACCAACCAACCAGGAGGCTGAGGTCACCCCAACCAACCAACCAGGAGGCTGCCGTCACCCCAACCAACCAAGAGGCTGAGGTCCCCCCAACCGTCCAACCAATCAAGAGGCTGCCGTCACCCCAACCGTCCAACCAATCAAGAGGCTGCCGTCACCCCAACCGTCCAACCAATCAAGAGGCTGCCGTCACCCCAACCGTCCAACCAATCAAGAGGCTGCCGTCACCCCAACCGTCCAACCAACCAAGAGGCTGCCGTCACCCCAACCGTCCAACCAACCAAGAGGCTGCCGTCACCCCAACCGTCCAACCAACCAAGAGGCTGCCGTCACCCCAACCGTCCAACCAGGAGGCTGCCGTCGCCCCAAGCGACCTACCAGGAGGCTGCCGTCACCCCAGAACGGCTGTGCGGGGCCGCACCAATCGTGTGAGCCAGCCGCAGGGATTCCATTTAGCTTCTCCAGCCGCACATAATTTGCAGGGCCGAAGAAGCTGATTGGAAGAGAGACTCACCTGCACTGTAGGCTTGAGGAGGTAATTTAGACAGCAGGGCATCCCGAATAGAGTATCATATAATAAGTAGAAGAGCATCATATAATAATAGAGTATCTAATATATAATAGAGTAGAGTATCATATAATCATCATCATCATCATCTAATAGGGTCTATGTATGAACCAGACTGAAGCATATTCGCACTGCGCCCCCTTGTGGTCACTGCGTACAGGTACACAAACGCTCCTATAGCCGGAGAATGGCGCGCTCACCTTGTCGCTGTCCACAGTGTTCTGCGACGTCCGGGAGGCGATGGAGATGGTGTCGGGCTGACTGCTGCCGTCTCCCTGACTGTCCAGGTCCTCGAACCCGTCCCTGCGAGGAGGAGGAACAATCACTGGTGACAACAGTCATTAAAGAAGAGAAAAAAGTAAAGTAAAAAAAAAAGGAAAGAAAAAGAAGAAAAACAGGAAGTGCCTTCTGACTGTCGCTCTGCATTCTGGGATTGCTGACCTTTCCCTGACCCCAGCTCTGCTCTGTCTATGCAAAGCACAGCTATAACCCCGCCCCCTGCACTTTATCCCGCTCTCCTCTCCTCAGTATGCGATGCTTCTGAGGCAAGATGGCGGCGCCCGTATCCTAGAGTCCTGAGTTGCAGCCCAGCGGGGGAAAGAATAATAAGTAAGTGAGTAAAAACGTAATATATTAATTTTAGATGCTGGGAAATAGGGTTTGGGTTTTTCATTAAATTATGCTGAAGGTCCGGTTTAAATTGAATTGCCAATGTGTGCAGAAACCCCTTTGAAGTGATGGCAGTGGGCATGTGCAGAGGGATTCCCAGAGAGGTAAGGGCAACCCCTGGGCATCCCAAATCAGGATAATCCAGGGAGGCGGAATAAAATCCCAGTGTAGCGATAACCCTTATCGCCGGAGGGCTTCACCGCCCGAGACGTCCTTTTCCCAATCGTAAGAGGTGCTGCTGGAATTCCAGAGTCGTCCGTGAGGAAACAGGAACAGCCCTTACAAGGGCTAGTGAACTGTAATATAGCGTTTCCCCCAATAAGAGACAGAACTCAGTATTGAGGGTGAAGGTGAAGTGTCTTTATTAGTGCCAATCTAGGCCTTATATACACAAGTCTCCATGCAATGGGACCTCCCCCGTGGACCTCATGACAAATACACAGACCAACTCTGCCGGTGACGCAATCAGCAAAACAATAGGCGTCTGTAATACACTCAATCAGAACAATGCCATTGCCTGTGACGTAATCAATTAACACAAAGGCAGTTTATAATACAATCCAAACTCCAATGACCTAATTAAGAAAAGGCCAGTGAATGACCCGGTGGGCAATTGAATAGTGATGACATCCAAAAGGCAGAGCATCTGTCACAATGCCCCCTTTTTGTGGAACACCCGGCAGACCCGGATTGACCCTGTTCGGGTTAACGTGGGGCTGTCCGGACTCTTGGTATGGGCAGAGTTCTGTGTAAGGACAAGTCTGCAGATAGTGAGTAACCGGACTAAACATTGACGTGGGCTGTACATAGGAATCGGTCATGGGTGGGGTCCAAACACTGGGATATTGTGGCGTTGGTGAGTTCAGCACCAAAGTCCTTGGTTGGATGTGTGCACAGGTGCTTTGCTTTCTTATAGCTGGCCCAAGTTTCAATCTCTTTCCATGGAAGCTGATCGGAGAATCCACAATCTTCTGCACATCTACATCATCGTAAAAGTAGACAAAACCATAACCCTTAGAAACGCCAGAGGCATCCCTAATAATTTTGACACTCTTTACAGCGCCATACTTTGAAAAAACATCCTTAATTTCAGGCTGATTAATCCGACGGCCAATGCCCCCAACAAAAATAGTGTTTGGCATAAGTTTCCCTTCTGGAAGGACGTAACCTGATGGCTGATCCTCTTCTTGGCTTCTTGTAACAGACATGACGTGATGCAGACGAAACCCCTGGGTCTCCCCGACCAGTGGGCTGGAGTCGGCAGCTCGGGCTGGAGACCGGGTTGTAACAGGGATGACGCTGGCTGGTCCAGAGGTAGCGTAGGCAGAAGTCATTGGTCCTAGATCATTTCCCAATAGTACTTCTGCTGGTAAGTTGTCCATAAGTCCCACCTGTACCCTGCCGGATCCAGCGCCCCAGTCAAGATGTACTCGGGCGGTGGGGAGTCGAAACACAGCTCCTCCCGCCACCCTTACTGCAACGGTGTGTCCAGTGCGGTCTTTGTTCTTGACCAAATGAGGTTGAAGCAAGGTAAGTGTGGCTCCGGTGTCGCGTAATCCTTGCGCGGTGCGCCCATTGACTCGTACCTCCTGGCAATGGTGCTGTCGGTTATCTTGGATGGCCGCTTGTACGGGATCAGCTTCATACAGTACCCCCAGATACTCTTCCGAACTGCTCTCAGCTTCCAAACAGTGTGCCACAGGAGTACGGGAGGTGGAAGGTTGCTTTTGCCCCCACGTGTTTCGGGGAGGCTCTAGGGCGCAATCACTGCGATAATGTCCCCATTGTTTGCAACGATGGCACTGAACTGTGGAGAGGTTCGGTTGCTGCGCTGGCCTATGTGGCCCAGAGTCACGAGTTGGCGCTGAAGCCACAGGTGCTTGAAATTTGATGGGAGGTGGTGGTTTTGGAGCGGACTGTTCTGTCCGGCGAGCATCAGTGTACTCGTCGGCTAGACGAGCAGCCTCAGGTAGCGTTAGAGGCCTTCGGTCACGTACCCACTCTCTTAGCTCTGGTTGCAGGGCATTGAGAAAATGTTCTAGTAAAAACAACTGTAGTACATCCTCAGCGGTCGTGGCTTTGCATCCAGTGACCCAGTGTGGTGCTGTACGATGGAGGCGACATGCCCACTCCGTGTAAGAATCCCCTCCCTTCTTTTGGGATTCCCGAAATCGTCGCCTGTAGGCCTCCGGGGTGACAGCGTACCGGGCTAACAAAGCCTCCTTTACCAGATGGTAGTGTGGTAAGTCCGCATCAGGGATGGCCCGGAAAGCATCGGAAGCTTTCCCAGATAGTTTCCCTGATAATATGGTGACCCATTCCTCCGTGGGTACCCGGTGTAAAGCGCACTGCCGTTCAAAATCGGCCAAAAATCCGTCAATCTCGTCGTCACTTTCCTGGAAGGATTTAAATGCTGCAAATGGAATCTTTCTCCCCCCAGTGTAACTGAGGCTGAGAGGCTGCTGGGTTGAAAGTCGCCGATCTTCCCTTCGCTTACTGGCCTCTGCCTCCGCTGCGGCGAAGACTCGGTCGATCAGTTCCTGTGATGGATTCGGGCCATAGACCGACAATCTGTTCCGAACCGCTTGAACGAGAGCAGCGTCTTCATCGATCTCTATATTGGTTTCGGTCCTCACTGCTGCACGATCCATTTCGATCAGCTCGGCTATCAGTTCCTGACGTGGGCGGTTGCTAGCTGACCTTCCCCGGCTCACGAGTAGATCCTCCAGGTCAGCCTTTTCAACTTGTCCTACTGACTCTCCATCAGGGTAGCACTCTCTCTGGGTAGAAAGGACCATCCGACCGCTTGCCACCAATTGTAGCGATAACCCTTATCGCCGGAGGGCTTCACCGCCCGAGACGTCCTTTTCCCAATCGTAAGAGTTGCTGCTGGAATTCCAGAGTCGTCCGTGAGGAAACAGGAACAGCCCTTACAAGGGCTAGTGAACTGTAATATAGCGTTTCCCCCAATAAGAGACAGAACTCAGTATTGAGGGTGAAGGTGAAGTGTCTTTATTAGTGCCACTCTAGGCCTTATATACACAAGTCTCCATGCAATGGGACCTCCCCCGTGGACCTCATGACAAATACACAGACCAACTCTGCCGGTGACGCAATCAGCAAAACAATAGGCGTCTGTAATACACTCAATCAGAACAATGCCATTGCCTGTGACGTAATCAATTAACACAAAGGCAGTTTATAATACAATCCAAACTCCAATGACCTAATTAAGAAAAGGCCAGTGAATGACCCGGTGGGCAACTGAATAGTGATGACATCCAAAAGACAGAGCGTCTGTCACACCCAGGATAGTCAAAATCCTGGGCTTTGATACTCTTTAAAGTGGACCAAGCCTATGATTTTCACTATCCTGGGTTTTGGTCGTTTCCTCCGATCAGGGGATGCCCCGGATGTGCGATACCCCCCAGATCACCTGATCTCACTCACCTCCTCCCGGTCCTATGGTGCATGTGCAGCCGCTCGCCCAATCAGCGCGCTCTGAGCTGCTGACGCCACATCGTCTAAGCCTTCGTCTACGGCCAGTGGCTACGAGTGCGCTGGCGGCCGCATCCCCCGCTTCCCTCTAACAGGGAGCGCGTCCACATTCACAAATGCCTGGCACGCGCTCTGCTAGAGGGATGGCGGGATGCGGCCGTGGCTCTCGCATGCACCATTGGACCGGAGAGTGTATGGGGCGACCTGGGGGGGCTAAGGGGACGGCGGGCCCAAAGCCAAGGGGACGGCGGGCCCAAAGCCAAGGGGACGGCGGGCCCAAAGCCAAGGGGACGGCGGGCCCAAAGCCAAGGGGACGGCGGGCCCAAAGCCAAGGGGACGGCGGGCCCAAAGCCAAGGGGACGGCGGGCCCAAAGCCAAGGGGACGGCGGGCCCAAAGCCAAGGGGACGGCGGGCCCAAAGCCAAGGGGACGGCGGGCCCAAAGCCAAGGGGACGGCGGGCCCAAAGCCAAGGGGACGGCGGGCCCAAAGCCAAGGGGACGGCGGGCCCAAAGCCAAGGGGACGGCGGGCCCAAAGCCAAGGGGACGGCGGGCCCAAAGCCAAGGGGACGGCGGGCCCAAAGCCAAGGGAACGGGCCCAAAGCCAAGGGAACGGGCCCAAAGCCAAGGGAACGGGCCCAAAGCCAAGGGAACGGGCCCAAAGCCAAGGGAACGGGCCCAAAGCCAAGGGAACGGGCCCAAAGCCAAGGGAACGGGCCCAAAGCCAAGGGAACGGGCCCAAAGCCAAGGGAACGGGCCCAAAGCCAAGGGAACGGGCCCAAAGCCAAGGGAACGGGCCTAAAGCTAATGGAACGGGCCTAAAGCTAAGGGAACGGGCCCAAAGCTAAGGGAACGGGCCCAAAGCCAAGGGAACGGGCCCAAAGCCAAGGGAACGGGCCCAAAGCCAAGGGAACGGGCCCAAAGCCAAGGGAACGGGCCCAAAGCCAAGGGAACGGGCCCAAAGCCAAGGGAACGGGCCCAAAGCCAAGGGAACGGGCCCAAAGCCAAGGGAACGGGCCCAAAGCCAAGGGAACGGGCCCAAAGCTAAGGGAACGGGCCCAAAGCTAAGGGAACGGGCCCAAAGCTAAGGGAACGGGCCTAAAGCTAAGGGAACGGGCCTAAAGCTAAGGGAACGGGCCTAAAGCTAAGGGAACGGGCCTAAAGCTAAGGGAACGGGCCCAAAGCTAAGGGAACGGGCCTAAAGCTAAGGGAACGGGCCTAAAGCTAAGTGAACGGGCCTAAAGCTAAGTGAACGGGCCCAAAGCTAAGGGAACGGGCCTAAAGCTAAGTGAACGGGCCCAAAGCTAAGGGAACGGGCCTAAAGCTAAGGGAATGGGCCTAAAGCTAAGGGAACGGGCCTAAAGCTAAGTGAACGGGCCCAAAGCTAAGGGAACGGGCCCAAAGCTAAGGGAACGGGCCCAAAGCTAAGGGAACGGGCCTAAAGCTAAGGGAACGGGCCTAAAGCTAAGGGAACGGGCCCAAAGCTAAGGGAACGGGCCTAAAGCTAAGGGAATGGGCCTAAAGCTAAGTGAACGGGCCCAAAGCTAAGGGAACGGGCCCAAAGCTAAGGGAACGGGCCCAAAGCTAAGGGAACGGGCCCAAAGCTAAGGGAACGGGCCTAAAGCTAAGTGAACGGGCCTAAAGCTAAGGGAACGGGCCTAAAGCTAAGGGAACGGGCCTAAAGCTAAGTGAACGGGCCCAAAGCTAAGGGAACGGGCCTAAAGCTAAGGGAACGGGCCTAAAGCTAAGTGAACGGGCCCAAAGCTAAGGGAACGGGCCTAAAGCTAAGTGAACGGGCCCAAAGCTAAGGGAACGGGCCTAAAGCTAAGTGAACGGGCCCAAAGCTAAGTGAACGGGCCCAAAGCTAAGGGAACGGGCCTAAAGCTAAGGGAATGGGCCCAAAGCTAAGGGAACGGGCCCAAAGCTAAGGGAACGGGCCCAAAGCTAAGGGAACGGGCCCAAAGCTAAGGGAACGGGCCTAAAGCTAAGGGAACGGGCCTAAAGCTAAGGGAACGGGCCTAAAGCTAAGGGAACGGGCCCAAAGCTAAGGGAACGGGCCTAAAGCTAAGGGAACGGGCCTAAAGCTAAGTGAACGGGCCTAAAGCTAAGGGAATGGGCCTAAAGCTAAGGGAATGGGCCTAAAGCTAAGGGAACGGGCCCAAAGCTAAGGGAATGGGCCCAACGCTAAGGGAATGGGCCAAAGGTAAGTGAATGGGCCAAAGGTAAGTGAATGGGGCGACCTGGGGGTATCCCGGTTTTGGATGCCATGGGGGGGGGAGGGAATAGATCGGCCCGGGAATCTTATTTATAAACTTATAGATTTTGGTCCACTTTAACCAGATCTAGCGCTTTACAGATGCTAGGTCCAGTTTCGGTCCACTTTAATCTCTTATCTATTTTACCCCGTCTGTATCTTCTACCATGTACAGCGTCACAGAAGAGGACGAGAGCCACCCAGAGCCAGAGATGGCAGCCAGTGGGAGGGGCATCCCAAATCCTGGATACAGTGCTGATTGGACGAGAGCCCACCAGAGCCAGCAGAGATGGCAGTCAGTGGGAGGGGCATCCCAAATCCTGGATACAGCGCTGATTGGACGAGAGCCCACCAGAGCCAGCAGAGATGACAGCCAGTGGGAGGGGCATCCCAAATCCTGGATACACGGCGCTGATTGGACGAGAGCCCACCAGAGCAAGCAGAGATGACAGCCAGTGGGAGGGGCATCCAAAATCCTGGATACAGCGCTGATTGGACGAGAGCCCACCAGAGCCAGCAGAGATGACAGTCAGTGGGAGGGGCATCCAAAATCCTGGATACAGCGCTGATTGGACGAGAGCCCACCAGAGCCAGCAGAGATGACAGCCAGTGGGAGGGGCATCCCAAATCCTGGATACAGCGCTGATTGGACGAGAGCCCACCAGAGCCAGCAGAGATGCAGTCAGTGGGAGGGGCATCCAAAATCCTGGATACAGCGCTGATTGGACGAGAGCCCACCAGAGCCAGCAGAGATGACAGCCAGTGGGAGGGGCATCCCAAATCCTGGATACAGCGCTGAATGGACGAGAGCCCACCAGAGCCAGCAGAGATGCAGTCAGTGGGAGGGGCATCCAAAATCCTGGATACACGGCGCTGATTGGACAAGAGCCCACCAGAGCCAGCAGAGATGCAGTCAGTGGGAGGGGCATCCCAAATCGAGGGGCAAGGACCTATCAGCAAGCCAGTAAAAATCCCGGCGATAGGTCCACTTTAACATCTAAAACCTTCACGACACTCCCTGCCAACTCTACACATGGCGCCCCAGACAGGCCCCTCCCCCTTACCAGCAGCTTGTTCTTATTGGACTTTCCCAAAGACCATAGATCAGGGAGTGTCAGGGGGCAGGACACCCCCCACCAACCCTAAACATGGCGCCCCACCCAAGCTCCTCCCCTCTTACCAGCAGCATGTTCTTTTTGGACTTTCCCCAAGACCTTAGATCAGGGAGTGTCAGGGGGCAGGACACTCCCCACCAACCCTAAACATGGCGCCCCACCCAAGCTCCTCCCCTCTTACCAGCAGCTTGTTCTTATTGGACTTTCCCCAAGACCTTAGATCAGGGAGTGTCAGGGGGCAGGACACTCCCCACCAACCCTAAACATGGTTCCCCATCCAGGCCCCTCCCCTCTTACCAGCAGCTTGTTCTTATTGGACTTTCCCCAAGACCTTAGATCAGGGAGCATCAGGGGGCAGGACACTCCCCACCAACCCTAAACATGGCGCCCCATCCAGACCCCCCCACCTCTTACAACTCCCCACCAACCCTAAACATGGCGCCCCACCCAGGCTCCTCCCCTCTTACCAGCAGCTTGTTCTTATTGGACTTTGCCCAAGACCTTAGATCAGGGAGCGTCAGGGGGCAGGACACTCCCCACTAACCCTAAACATGGCGCCCCACCCAGGCCCCTCCCCTCTTACCAACAGCTTGTTCTTATTGGATAATTAAAAAATAAACAAATAAAAGATCTGCTTTCAGGAATTACCTCTTGCTGTTGTTTCGCTGCTTGGCGGGCGTTTTCGGGGGCTGGATCGGCTCCTTTAGGGCTCCTTTAAGGTGGATCATCCTCTCCTGGATCACTTCTCGGATCCGCTTGATCCACTCCTGCTTTACCTCCAGGCTGGAGGCCTGCGGGGGCGAGAGAGAGGAGACGCCATTATGTTAGGGGTCACCTTCCAGATTCTTCCGCTCATTGTGAGGAGCCAGAATCATGTAGAAGCCTGGGGAGCGTCGAGCGACTTACCTTCAGCACCGTTCGGTTATCCGAGGAAGGCGTCCGGCCCGACCACAGCGCGAACTTGCAGGGGTCCCCTTCCACGTGTTCCGTCACCCCCAACTCCGAGGTCTGAAATAAAAAAAAAAATTATGAATTATATTCATATAATTATACGTATTATAAAAAAATTATAAATTTATTATAAAATGTATAAAATTACTAAATTATAAATTTAAATTATTAATATACTATAAAATTATAAATTATAATTAAAATTATACAATTATTATAAAATTCAAATTATATTATAATATATTATACTATATATATATTATACAATTATACATAATTAAAATTATAATTATAAATTATAAAATGTATTATAAAATTGGTATGAAATATTAAAAAAAACAAAATTGCGCTTCCCCTTTAAATGTTGATTTACATATTTGGCTTTCCCCCCCCCAAAACCTTAGATCAGGGGGCAGGACACTCCCCGCCAACCCTACACATGGCTCCCCACCCAGGCCCCTCCCCTCTTACCAGCAGCTTGTTCTTACTGAACTTTCCCCAAGACCTTAGATCAGGGGGCAGGACACTCCCCGCCAACACTAAAAATGGTGCCCCACCCAGGCTCTTCCCCTCCTACCAGCAGCTTGTTTTTATTGGACTTAAGCCAAGACCTTAGATCAGGGGGCACGACACTCCCCCACCCAGACTCCTCCCCTCTTAGCAGCTTAATCTTATTGGACTTTCCCCAAGACCTTAGATCAGGGGCAGGACACTCCCCACCAACCCTACACATGGCTCCCCAGCCAGGCCCCTCTCCTCTTACCAGCAGCTTGTTTTTATTGGACTTTCCAAGACCTTAGATCAGGTAGTGCCAGGGGGCAGGACACACACGCCAACACTAAACATGGCGCCCCCCACCCAGGCTCCGCCCCCTCTTACCAGCAGCTTGTTCTTATTAGAGTTTCCCCAAGACCTTAGATCAAGGAGTGTCAGGGGGCACGACACTCCCCGCCAACCCTAAACATGATGCCCCACCCAGACCCCTCCCCTCTTACCAGCAGCTTGTTTTTATTGGACTTTCCAAGACCTTAGATCAGGGAGTGCTAGGGGGCAGGACACTCCTTGCCAACACTAAACATGGCGCCCCCCAACCAGGCCCCGCCCCCTCTTACCAGCAGCTTGTTTTTATTGGACTTTCCAAGACCTTAGATCAGGGAGTGCCAGGGGGCAGGACACTCCTTGCCAACACTAAACATGGCGCCCCCACCCAGGCCCCGCCCCCTCTTACCAGCAGCTTGTTCTTATTAGACTTTCCCCAAGACCTTAGACTAGGGGGCAGGACACTCCCCGCCAACCCTACACATGGCACCCCACCCAGGCCCCTCCCCAAGACCTTAGATCAGGGAGTGACAGGGGGCAGTACACTCCCAGCCGATATTAAACAGGGCTCCCCACCCAGGCCCCGCCCCCTCTTACCAGCAGCTTGTTCTTGTAAACATATTTGGTGTGGCTGGCGGAGTCTTTAATCTCTTTGCTGAACACCAGCGAGATCTCGAACAGGAAGAGGTGCCGGTCCCGCCCCTTGCGGATCAGAGACTTGGGATCCCAAACCTGGAAGGAATCCTGAAGGATCAGCTCCCCCTGAACGTCCAGGTTCTCATCAAATCCTGAGAGAGAGGGAGAGAGAGAACATTACCCATAATCCTCGGAATAACACGTCAAGCTTGGGTTTACTTAAAGTAGACCAAAACAGAGTCGCAAGCCAGTATGTGGAGAGACCCATGTTAGGCTTAATATAGGGGGCGGGGCTAAGGATGCCAAAATAACTCCTACTTAGGTAAAGGAAAAGAGGAGCTTTCCTAGAACGGAAAGTATTTGCACAGTACCCAATAGGAGGAGAGACCGCATTACCCATCATTCCATGCAGTAGGCGGAGCTATGCAAATCATCTCTTTACATCTCTGTGCCATCCAAGGCCCTTAGAAACGTTTAGGGTGCAATGCCAAGAATTAGCTTTAAATTTACACAGCCAACTAGAGGACACGTGTTCCGAGCTGAAACCGGACCTTCACTATCATTTAATGAAAAGCCCAAACCCTTATAAAACGATTCCCCAGCATCTAAAATTAATATATTTTAAGTTTTTACTCACTTACTTATTATTCTTTCCCCCACTGGGCTGCAACTCTGTTCAGGACTCTAGGATACGGGCGCCGCCATCTTGCCTCAGAAGCATCACACTTACTGAGGAGAGCGGGATAAAGTTCAGGGGAGCGGGTTATAGCTGTGCTTTGCTCAGACAGAGCAGAGCTGGGGTTAGGAAAAGGTCAGCAATCCCAGAATGCAGAGCAGCACAGTCAGAAGACACTTCCTGTTTGCAGGCTGCCTGATGTTCCATAAGCCGCCATCTTGGATGTTTAAAGGCTCATAACATGCAGTAGATGCAGGGAGGATGATTTTTAATGTGAGCAATCTGTATGTACAGGGTGTGGGAAACATATAAGATAGGCTCTTATTCAGGGTGAAGGTCCGGATTAATGTGGGCAATCTGTATGTACAGGGTGTGGGAAACATATAAGATAGGCTCTTATTCAGGGTGAAGGTCCGGATAAATGTGGGCAATCTGTATGTACAGGGTGTGGGAAATATATAAGATAGGCTCTTATTCAGGGTGACGGTCCGGATTAATGTGAGCAATCTGTATGTACAGGGTGTGGGAAACATATAAGATAGGCTCTTATTCAGGGTGAAGGTCCGGATTAATGTGAGCAATCTGTATGTACAGGGTGTGGGAAACATATAAGATAGGCTCTTATTCAGGGTGACGGTCCGGATTAATGTGAGCAATCTGTATGTACAGGGTGTGGGAAACATATAAGATAGGCTCTTATTCAGGGTGACGGTCCGGATTAATGTGGGCAATCTGTATGTACAGGGGGGGGAACATATAAGATAGACTCTTATTCAGGGTGACGGTCCGGATTAATGTGGGCAATCTGTATGTACAGGGTGTGGGAAACATATAAGATAGGCTCTTATTCAGGGTGACGGTCCGGATTAATGTGGGCAATCTGTATGTACAGGGTGTGGGAAACATATAAGATAGGCTCTTATTCAGGGTGAGGGTCCGGATTAATGTGAGCAATCTGTATGTACAGGGTGTGGGAAACATATAAGATAG
Source organism: Gastrophryne carolinensis (assembly GCA_027917425.1). Lineage (NCBI taxonomy): Eukaryota > Metazoa > Chordata > Amphibia > Anura > Microhylidae > Gastrophryne > Gastrophryne carolinensis. The sequence continues at coordinate 262,301,048 of CM051240.1, forward strand.
GCTCTTATTCAGGGTGACGGTCCGGATTAATGTGAGCAATCTGTATGTACAGGGTGTGGGAAACATATAAGATAGGCTCTTATTCAGGGTGACGGTCCTGATTAATGTGAGCAATCTGTATGTACGGGGGGGAACATATAAGATAGACTCTTATTCAGGGTGACGGTCCGGATTAATGTGGGCAATCTGTATGTACAGGGTGTGGGAAACATATAAGATAGGCTCTTATTCAGAGTGAAGGTCCGGATTAATGTGGGCAATTTGTACCCTGTTTCCCTGAAAATAAGACAGTGTCTTATATTAATTTTTGCTCCCAAAGATGCGCTAGGTCTTATTTTCAGGGGATGTCTTACATTTTTCCATGAAGAAGAATTCACATGCATTCACAAAAAAAGGAAATTTATTAACTGTTAAACAGTAGTAGTTGCCATCACAAACCAGCATAACCAGACAAAATGTGACTCCTGTCAAAATTTCATGTTACCCCCCCCCCCCCCCTGATCCTCGTGTCCCAATGTACCCCCCTTCTCCTGTACTACCGGTAGTGGCATATGTGGGGAATCCAAAACATACAACCCCCCCTCCTCATCATCAGTGGGTGAAGGTGGGGGAGGTGGGGGTAGAGTCTAGAGAATCCAGGGAATTCTCTAGTTTCCATCCCCCCCTCCCCTCACTTCACCTGGCATTTCCCCCATAGAAATTCTTTTTTTTTTCTTCTTCACAGTCTGCTGCCACTACTCACTAACTTACTGTCAGAGAGCGAGCAGCAGACAGCAGCTTTCACTTTGGTGGTGGACGCTTTGATGACGAGTGACGTCCCCCTATGCGCAATATCAGGGGCGTCATCAGAGAGAGCCGGCCGCAGCTGACTGAGGACTCTTGCTGCGGGGGGAGGTAGTATATTTAGCCTTCATGCTAAAATCACAATAGGTCTTATTTTCGGAGTAGGTCTTATTTTCGGGGAAACACGGTATGTACAGGGTGTGGGAAACATATAAGATAGGCTCTTATTCAGAGTGAAGGTCCGGATTAATGTGGGCAATCTGTATGTACAGGGTGTGGGGAACATATAAGATAGGCTCTTATTCAGGGTGAAGGTCCGGATTAATGTGAGCAATCTGTATGTACAGGGTGTGGGAAACATATAAGATAGGCTCTTATTCAGAGTGAGGGTCCGGATAAATGTGGGCAATCTGTATGTACAGGGTGTGGGGAACATATAAGATAGGCTCTTATTCAGGGTGACGGTCCGGATTAATGTGGGCAATCTGTATGTACAGGGGGGGGGGAACATATAAGATAGGCTCTTATCCAGGGTGAAGGTCCGGATTAATGTGGGCAATCTGTATGTACAGGGGGGAAACATATAAGATAGGCTCTTATTCAGGGTGAAGGTCCGGATTAATGTGAGCAATCTGTATGTACAGGGTGTGGGAAACATATAAGATAAACTTGTATTCAGGGTGAAGGTCCGCTTTAAGAGATGATTTGCATAGCTCCGCCTGCTGCAAGGATTGATGGGTAATGCTATCTATCCATGTACTGGGTACTGTGCAAATACTTTCCGTTCTAGGAAAGCTCCTCTCTTCCTTAAAGCGGACCAAAACCCACACTGGAGTCTGTGAGGATCAAGGACAGGCATATGCTCCCCCCGATCGGGGATGCCCCACTGTGTGAACCCCTCAGGCGCCCGAAAACTCACCTACGTTCCCAGTCCAATGGCGCAGACGCGGGGCGCATCCCCGCTATCCCTATAGCAAGGAGCGTACCCGCACCAGGCATTCGTGAATGGCCGGCACAGGCACGCTCCCTGTTAGAGGGAAGCGGGGGATGCTTAGATGCTGTCAGACAACATGATGTCAGAGGATCTGAGCGTGCTGATTGGAGGAGCGGCCACACATGCATCGTAGGACCGGGAAGAGGTGAATTTGTTTGGGGCGACCTGGGGGGTTTCACACAGTGGGGCATCCCCGATCAGGGACCAAAGCTCAGGATAGTCAAAATCCTGGGTTTTGGTCCACTTTAAGTGCTGGGGCATTCCGAAGCCTAATATTTCTAACTTGCCGGGGAAGCCATGGTGCATGCGCGGCCATTGACTGCCCCTTTCTAGGTCTGTGCACAGCTGCATACGTCCTAACTGAACAGCTGTAGAGGGATGCCGGGGATGCCACGTGCTGAGCTCCCATTCGGCTTCATTACATGGACATTAATATGCGCCGCCAAAGAAGCTGATTGGAGCGGAGCCCCACCTGCGCCATGGAAGGCCTGCGAGGTGAGCATAACCGGGCCACCAATTGGGTTACACACAGCGGGGCATCCCAAATCCGCATGCCACAAATGTATGAACAAAACCAGGGACAGCGAAAAATGGATCCCCTTTAAAGCGGAACAAAACCCATTGGATGATAAAAGACTCCAGGGCCTGCCGATGGCCTTCCCACCTGGGGCATCCCAAATGAGAATGCCCCACTGCATAAACCCCCTACAGGCTGCTGTAAATCTCATCCTTGCCCGGGTCCCACTATGATGTAAACAACGCCGGCTGCATCGAGGCGCGCTCCTGAGGGGGGAGCGGGTTGTGCGCCCATGTCGATGCGCCAGCTCGATGGGCGCTGATCTAAACAGAGCCATATTGCCAGGCATTAACATACACAGCATAGGGCTCCGATTCCACGCGAGCATGTGCATGCGCTATGGGACCGGGGGAAAGGTTGAGTTTTGATTGGTGATCCGGGAGGGTTTCACACAGAGTCATCCCAAATCCATATTCCCCAAGGATTCAGTAAAAATCGCGGGTTTTGGCCTGCTTTAAAGTGGACCAAAACCCACCCTGGCGTTTAGAAGACTCCAGGGCAGGCATAGCTGCCCCCCCCAAGGCATCCAGAATCGGGATGCCCCGCCTCGGGCTGCACATGCGGCTTAGGACCAGGGAAAGGCGAGATCGGGCGACATGGGGGGTCTCACACAGCGGGGTCCCAGGGGGCAAAGACCAAAACCAAAAATAGTCAAAATACTGGGTTTTGGTCCGCTTTAAGATGCATGGAGAAACGAAGCGGTCTGGTCCCTGCGACATCCAGCAATGCAGGAAAATGTGGCCCAATTCACAGCCCTGCGATTTGATTGCAGGGCGCTTACTCTCGCTGCGCAAGAGAATCGCTGTCCACGTCGGCCATGGTAGAATTGCAATTAAAGTCCCACCCACTGCGCTTTTGCAATGGCATTTGCCATTGAAGGACACTCGCCATTGCGCGTTACCAGCAACAGAGTAAAATTGCTGGACGGACTGCGAAAGTTGTTCTAGAAAATTGCCGCAGACAACGAAGGAAGCCAGACGCCGCAGCAACGCAACATGCAAATGACAGAGCGAGGGCGGGGCAAGGGACGGGACACTTGCAACTGCGCATTACCATTAACGGAGTGGAATTGTGGGATGAACTGCGCAAGTTAGGATCCTCTTGAAAATTGCCGCAGACAACGCAGGAAGCCACAGCAACGCAACATGCAAATTACATAGCGGGGGCGGGGCACTTGCAATTGCGCATTACCATTAACAGAGTGGAATTGCGGGACAAACTGCGCAAGTTGTGATCTCCTTGGAAATTGGCGCAGACAACGCAGGAAGCCACAGCAACGCAACATGCAAATGACATAGCGGGGGGGGGGCAGGACACTTGCAATTGCGCATTACTATTAACAGAGTGGAATTGCGGGACGAATTGCGAAGTTGTGATCTCCTTGGAAATTGCCGCAGACAACGCAGGAAGCCGCAGCAACGCAACATGCAAATGACATAGCAAGGGGCGGGTACCTTCCAGCATGCTGACGTGCATGGCGTCGTTGGCTCTCTTGGGCACGCTCAGCATCACCTCCAGGCCGTCCTTTAGCTCTCCTTTGCCCTCCTCGCAGCAGGTCAGCAGCTCCTGTGGGACAGACGCGGTTTGGGTTAGTCCTGCAATGTAAAGACGAGAACCCCGCCCCCCCCCCCCCCCCCCCCCGCACACACGCCCAGAACAGGTAAGCGCCATCTGTGCAGAGTCGTAAATATTTACCCGGCCGCCACCCTCTGCAATGGGAACGGCTCTGCCTGGCGCGGCCCTATGTAAATATTCAAATTGATAATTATAGAGAAATGGCCGCACCAACACTAATGAAAATGAAGAGTATAACCACTGAAAAGAACTCAAAGAGAAGCCTCCACAGACCCCCCCCCCCAATTACTCAAGGAAAAATGTGCCACTCTCACATAGATACATATATAAATCTTATATTAATTCATGTAGAGAACAAACTTATTAATAAATCCTTGAAATACACATAAAAACATGACATAACACTAGAGGGCGCTGGTGGCTCCTAATAGTCTATGATGACCCCATTAATCATAGGCCGGGGCAGGGGGTGCTGCTGGCTCAGACCATATGCAAGACCATATGCAAGACCATATGCAAGACCATATGCAAGACCATATGCAAGATGCGTCCGCCCGATGTTTACATCTGAGTGGAAGCCAGGGGTAGAGGGGAGATTTGCTGGGAGGTTCTGCACATCCGGGCATCACGATATTCTAAGTATGTCACACACCCCGCTTCAAGATATCCATAACCTGTGGGTAATACTGACCTGTAGAGGGCGATCTGCAGAGATGATAGGAGGAAAGAAAGCCCCTCCCAGTCCATAAATACCTGGAACCTCCCACTCACTCCCCGTCTTCATCTCTGCAGACGGCGAGCAAGTCAGAAGATGATGTCTCCTCCTTGCACAGGGGGATTTCAGGTAGCCGGGATGACTCCCGGCCCTTTAGTTATCCATTTCCACCCGGATCCCTTTTTTTCCTGTTATCTCATGCCTCCCAGCCTAGGCTGACGGTCCGGGTGAGGGTAGAAAAGCACCCTTGGTGCTTAAGAGCAAATGCTCTCCCGTGAGACCCTATATAAGAGGGTAGGCGGTCATCCGGGACGGTGACCCCGGTTTGGGATGCCCCGTCCCTTGGCCTTACACTTTGGTCCCCCCCTTTTGGGTAATGCCCCTCTCTCTAGCGGGATAGCGGAGTGTAGGAGCAGGGCCCCTTATTCGGTGTTAGGTAAATTTTGTAATCATTAATTCTTAATAATGTATTCATTTATTAAAATTATTTTCCCAATAGTTATTAACTTATTTATTACTTCATAACAGCGTGTATTTCTCTGTCAAAACGGCGCTGTGGCTGCCATTCTTATGCAGGCTTTTTCCCTGAGGTAAAAGGGGCGGGGCCGGGCGTCAGGGTCAAAGCCACGGCCCGCTCCCCTCCTTCTGTCTCTTCTGAGACTGGCGCCGCGGCCGCACATGGCTGCGGTGCCGGCCTTTTTGTATTGTCATGGCGGAGGGGAGCTTCTCCCCTCACGCTTTCACTCTTGGGGGCGGGGCCGGGCTTTCCAGCGCTGCGGCCCGCCCCTGTGTCACAGGCACCGCTGAGGTGCTTTTCTCTGTGCCTGTTTCCTCAGAAGGAGCTGGCCACGCCCCCCTTCTCTCCTCAGAGCTGCTCTTTACCTCACGGAGAGAGGAAGCGGTCTTCAGGACCACAGTGAGTGGCCCGGTGGGCCCCCCTTCTGTCCCATCACCTATAATTATATATGCTTATGTCATATATATATATATTTTATACTCCGCTTTTCTTATTAGCCTTTTTTATTATGTCTTTCAGATATAACCTACAGTGGTGTTAGGGGGTTTCTCCCGGTCCTAGGGTCCCTGGGTTCTTAATTGGCTTATTGCAAATCCTCCCACTTGGGACATTAAAGGGGCATCCCGGGTTGCTTATATGCGTAATTCCCTTGGTCATAGCGACTACCTATAAGTTCACCGTATGGAGGCATCCCCGGATACTGGGCTCGGGCTCCCCTCGGGGCAATCCCAGAAGTGTATGGGGTGTGGGGCATCCCTTACTGGGGATGATGTACTTCTGTGTATACCATGTGCACAGCAGACTATTACGCGGCAGTCCGGACCCCAGGCGTCTGGTTCAGCACCGCCGGTCGCTTCCCCTCCCCCTCCTAGCTTGATACGTACCCCGTGTGACATTGTCATGGGTGGGGAGCTGCAATCTGAGATGTGCGCCAGATTGGCCAACCTTGAAAAATTATTCTCCAGCGCGGTCGCCCGAAAGGCTCCGGCTAAGAGAAAGCATTTGTCACCGGCCTCGCCGGTGGATGACCTTGATGATGTTAATAACCTGGATTGGTCCGATTACTCCCCACTGGAGGAAGGGGAGGTATATGAGGAATCAGATAATTCAGACAATCAGCAGTTTGTTGGCGCTGATACCGAGCGGGACTTGGGGAGTTCCTCGGATACTCCTAACGTTCTGGCTCAGATGTTTGAGGTTTTGGCTATTTCTCCTCCTGAGGCAGTTCCACAGCAAAAGGGGGAGTTTTTCGAGGAATCCAGGCCGCACTTGGAATTTCCTAATCAAAAGCATTTTGATGGAATTATTGCTAAGGAATGGGAGAGGCCTGCTCGGCTCCCAGGTATTCCTCAGGGTTGGGACAAAAAATATCCCTTCCTTTTGGATACGGTTAAGCATTGGGCGTCCCCTCCCGAGGTGGATGCACCGATTCTGGGGTTGACCAACACTGCTGTTTTACATACCCCTGATTGTTCCACTCTTAAAGATGGTGAGGATAAACGCATTGACCAGATGGCTTGTCATGGTTTTGCCAGTGTTGGGTCAGCCATGCGGCCCGTTTGTGCTTCGGCACTGATGGTGGTGGCTACCAGGTCGGTGGTCAGGGACCTGTTGACTTCTTCCGGACCGATTTTGTGTCAAAAAAGTCGCTGACGGCTCTCCCTTTTGTAGGATTAAGGCTCTTTGGAGAGAAATTGGATTCCGTCGCCAAAGGCGGTAAGTTACCTCAACGCAAGAAACAACGCCGTCCCTTTCGGGGGGCGGTTTCCTTTGCTCCTTCCTTTCGTGGGGCCAGAGCTGGCAGGGGATTTGCTTTCCTGTCATCCAGAGGAGATTCCGGGAACAAGGGCAGAGGACGTGTCCGTCCAGGATACAGTTGGGGCTCTAAGCCCAAACCCGCTGCTAAACCAGCTCAGCAATGAGGGGGCGCGCTCACCCATGTGGGTGGGGGGGGGACGGCTGCAACACTTCTCCCAGGTCTGGGACTGGGAGGTCTCGGACAGATGGATCTGGGAAGTGGTGACTTCCAGCTACAAGCTGGAGTTCGAGCTCCGGCCCCCTCCCAGATTCTTCAGGTCTCAGGTGCCTTCGGACCCTCTGGCCACGCAGGGGCTCCAGGCGGCAGTAAAGAGTCTTCTGGATATGGCTGTCATTTGCCCAGTGCCCCCCTCAGACCAGGGCTGGGGCTTTTATTCCAATCTGTTCACGGTACCCAAGAAGGACGGCTCGGTTCGACCCATCCTGGATCTGAAGATACTCAACAGGTTCGTCCGCCCGCGGAAATTCCACATGGAAAAGCTGCGTTCAGCTATCTACTCTCTTCGTCAGGGGGACTTTCTGACGTCCATAGACATCAAGGAAGCTTACCTGCATGTTCCGATTTTTACAGCGCACCAGAGGTTTCTCAGGTTCGTGGTGGAGGATCGGCATTTTCAGTTTGTGGCACTTCCTTTCAGTCTTACCTCGGCTCCACCAGTTTTCACCAAAGTGCTGGCTGGGGTAATGGCTCTACTCAGAGCCCGGGGTATACGCATTGTGCCTTATCTGGACGATCTTCTCATTATGGCGTCTTCCTTCAGCCAAGCAGAGTTGGACACCAGGACAGTGGTATCCACTCTGGAGAGATTCGGTTGGGTGATCAACTAAGTCCTCCCTTTCTCCGTCCAGGGTAGTGACCTTTCTGGGAATGTCTCTGGATACTTCCCAGGCCAAGGTTCTTTTGATTCAGGAGTTGGTTCGGCTTCTCTTGTCCATCCCTCGTCCGGCCATCCGGCTAGGGATGAGACTGGTGGGATTGATGGTGGCCTCATTCGAGGCAGTTCCCTTTTTTACTCAGTTTCACACAAGGACGCTCCAGCTTCATCTGTTGGCGGTTTGGGACAGGTCTCCACTATCGTTGGATCAGTCCTTCCTGATGACCCCCCGGGTTCGGCGCTCCCTTCACTGGTGGCTGAATTCAGTCAATCTGTTGAAGGGCAGATCCTTTCTGGCTCCTTGTTGGGAGACGGTCACCACGGATGCCAGTCTATCAGGATGGGGGGGTTTCTGGAAGGATCTTCAGTTTCAGGGTCTGTGGGGGCCTCAGGAGGCTCATGAGCCCATCAATGTACTGGAATTGAGAGCCATCAGGTTGGTTCTGTTTCGCTTGACTCATCAGTTGCAGGGCTTTCCGGTTCAGGTTCGGTCGGACAATCGGACGGCAGTTGCATACATCAATCACCAGGGAGGGACTCGCAGCAGGAGTGCCCTCAGGGAAGTGTCTTTGATTCTGGACTGGGCGGAGAGCCACGTCCCGTGCATCTCGGCAGTTTTACATTCCGGGAGTGGAGAACACGGAGGCGGACTCTCTGAGCAGGTCCTCATCTCGCCAGGGGGAATGGTCTCTCAGTCCCAAGGTGTTTCGCTTGATTTGCCTCAGGTGGGGGTCACCGGTGGTGGACCTCTTTGCCTCTCGTCACAATCACAAACTTCCGGTATTTGTGTCTCTCTCGAAAGATCCACTGGCTCTAGCAGTGGATGCCATGTCCCTGAACTGGAGGGATCTGGGGTTTCCGTACCTGTTCCCTCCGTTTCCAATGGTAGCCAGAGTGGTGCGCAAGCTGGCCCTGGAGGGCGCGTCAGCAATTCTGGTGGCCCCAAGGTGGCCAAGACAGGTTTGGTTCGCAAACGTGGTAAGATTGGCAGAGGATCAGTTCGTTCTGCCCCTGCTGCCGGACCTGCTCACCCAGGGTCGGCTACGTTATCCCAATTTACCATCGCTGGCTTTGACGGCATGGCTGCTGAAACCTCCATCTTGAAGGAGGAAGGTCTTTCTGATGCGGTGATTCGAACTCTTATTAGCGCTAGGAAGCGGTCTTCCTCTACCGTTTACTATAGGACCTGGAGGTCTTATATTGTTTGGTGTGAGGTCAGGGCTTTCCCTTGTAGGGAATTTTCTATTTCCAGAATCCTGGAGTTTCTTCAACATGGTCTGGATCTGGGGCTCCAGCTTAGTACTCTGAAGGGGCAGGTTTCTGCCCTGGCGGTGTTCTTTCAAAGGTCCTTTGCGCTTCATCCTTTGGTCAAGACCTTTTTCCAGGGGGTTACGCATGTTCGGCCTCCTAGGAAGCCTTTGGTTCCAGTTTGGGATTTGAACTTGGTTCTTTCTGCTCTTCAGGGCCCTCCGTTTGAGCCCTTGCATGATGTTGCCTTGTCTTCGCTTACGCAGAAGGTGGCTTTTTTGGTAGCTATCACTTCTGTTCGGCGTGCCTCTGAGTTGGCGGCTTTGTCCATTCAAGCTCCGTATTTTGAGAGGCATCAGGACAAGGTGGTTTTCGTTTTAAGACTGACTTCCTTCCTAAGGTGGTTTCGTCCTTTCATCTAAATCAGGACATTGTTTTGCCCTCTCTGTGTCCTAATCCCAGCAACGACAAGGAGAGGTCTCTACATTCTTTGGATGTGGTTCGCGTTGTGAAGTACTATTTGGTGGTAACGTCCTCCTTTCGTAAGACTGACCCTTTTTTTTGTGGTGCCCTTTGGGCCTAGGAAGGGTTTGGTGCCCGTCAAGTCTTCTATTAGCAAATGGATTCGTCAGGCCATTGTTGGGGCCTATTCTACTAAGGGGAGGAGTCCCCCTTTTCGTGTTACTGCTCATTCTTCTCGTGCGGTTGGGGCGTCCTGGGCCTTCCAGCACCAGGCCTCTGTTGAGCAAGTTTGTAAGGCCGCTACTTGGTCTTCTGTTCACACTTTTTCCAAGTTTTACAAGGTTGATATTCGGGCCTCAGCGGATGCTGTTTTTGGCCGCAAAGTTCTGCAGGCTGCAGTGGTTTAAGTTGTGCCTTGTTGCGTTGTTTTGGATCCCCGCCCTTTATGGACACTGCTATTGGATGTCCCACAGGTTATGGATATCTTGAAGCGGGGTGTGTGACATACTTAGAATAATACCATTTTGTGAATACTCACCTGTAAAATGGGTATTATAAGTATGTCACACACCCCGCTTCACCCGCCCTTTTGTATTCTGGATCCTTCATATTGTGAACTTTGCGTTGTTATGACTTATATTTGCCTCTTCCTGGTCCCTTTCCTTGCTGCTATATTTATACTGGGGAATGAGTGGGAGGTCCCAGGTATTTATGGACTGGGAGGGGCTTTTTCCTATCATCTCTGCAGATCGCCCTCTACAGGTCGGTATTACCCACAGGTTATGGATATCTTGAAGCGGGGTGTGTGACATACTTATAATACCCATTTTACAGGAGAGTATTCACAAAATGGTATTTTTGCACATCTCTACAGGGAGGCGGGGCATGCGGCACACGAGCACCGGAAAGGTAAGCAATTGTGGGCGATCACCATTTTTCTGGGTCCTATGATTGGCTGCCACGGTCACATGACCTGCATAGGTATCTGGGGCAGAATGATTGGAAAGATTTTGGCTTTTCGGGCCATAACCGGGGGGTTTGGCATACCACCAATACAAAGGGAACAACCATTTTGTTCCAGTTTAATGTGATAGTACTAAAAGGGACTGTATGGGGAAAAAAAACGTACCTACAGTCCCGCGCATTTGACCGCTGATATTCCTGGTGTATGAAACTTACCTCTACCAGAGTTCCAGGCCTCGCCATTTCCCCGCGCCGGACCCCCTGGACTCATGTTCACGTTGCTGCCTCCTCGCTGGCATCAGTCACGCCCACTGGCCACACCCATCCCATTCATTTCAATGGTTCAGGCGCCAGGAAGTTAGGGACGGGATCTCTTGTTATTGGATGTAAGGGGACTTGGCCACACCCATCCCATTCATTTCAATGGTTCAGGCGCCAGGAAATTAGGGACGGGATCTCTTTTGGTATTGGATGTAAGGGGACTTGGCCACACCCATCCCATTCATTTCAATGGAGCAGGCGCCAGGAAGTTAGGGACGGGATCTCTTGTTATTGGATGTAAGGGGACTTGGCCACACCCATCCTATTCATTTCAATGGAGCAGGCGCCAGGAAGTTAGGGATGGGATCTCTTGTTATTGGATGTAAGGAGACTTGGCCACACCCATCCCATTCATTTCAATGGTGCAGGCGCCAGGAAGTTAGGGACGAAATCTCTTGTTATTGGATGTAAGGGGACTTGGTCACACCCATCCCATTCATTTCAATGGGGCAGGCGCCAGGAAGTTAGGGACGAAATTTCTTGTTATTGGATGTAAGGGGCCTTGGCCACACCCATCCCATTCATTTCAATGGGGCAGGCGCCAGGAAGTTAGGGACGAAATCTTTTGTTATTGGATGTAAGGGGCCTTGGCCACACCCATCCCATTCATTTCAATGGGGCAGGCGCCAGGAAGTTAGGGACGAAATCTCTTGTTATTGGATGTAAGGGGACTTGGCCACACCCATGCCATTCATTTCAATGGAGCAGGCGCCAGGAAGTTAGGGATGGGATCTCGTTATTGGATGTAAGGGGACTTGGCCACACCCATCCCATTCATTTCAATGGAGCAGGCGCCAGGAAGTTAGGGACAGGATCTCTTGTTATTGGATGTAAGGGGACTTGGCCACACCCATCCCATTCATTTCAATGGAGCAGGCGCCAGGAAGTTAGGGACAGGATCTCTTGTTATTGGATGTAAGGGGACTTGGCCACACTCATCCCATCCATTTCAATGGAGCAGGCGCCAGGAAGTTAGGGATGGGATCTCTTGTTATTGGATGTAAGGGGACTTGGCCACACCCATCCCATTCATTTCAATGGAGCAGGCGCCAGAAAGTTAGGGACAGGATCACTTGTTATTGGATGTAAGGGGACTTGGCCACACCCATCCCATTCATTTCAATGGAGCAGGCGCCAGGAAGTTAGGGATGGGATCTCTTGTTATTGGATGTAAGGGGACTTGGCCACACCCATCCCATTCATTTCAATGGAGCAGGCGCCAGGAAGTTAGGGATGGGATCTCTTGTTATTGGATGTAAGGGGACTTGGCCACACCCATCCCATTCATTTCAATGGAGCAGGCGCCAGGAAGTTAGGGACAGGATCTCTTGTTATTGGATGTAAGGGGACTTGGCCACACTCATCCCATTCATTTCAATGGAGCAGGCGCCAGGAAGTTAGGGACAGGATCTCTTGTTATTGGATGTAAGGGGACTTGGCCACACCCATCCCATTCATTTCAATGGAGCAGGCGCCAGGAAGTTAGGGATGGGATCTCTTGTTATTGGATGTAAGGGGACTTGGCCACACCCATCCCATTCATTTCAATGGAGCAGGCGCCAGGAAGTTAGGGACAGGATCTCTTGTTATTGGATGTAAGGGGACTTGGCCACACTCATCCCATTCATTTCAATGGAGCAGGCGCCAGGAAGTTAGGGACAGGATCTCTTGTTATTGGATGTAAGGGGACTTGGTCACACCCATCCCATTCATTTCAATGGAGCAGGCGCCAGGAAGTTAGGGATGGGATCTCTTGTTATTGGATGTAAGGGGACTTGGCCACACCCATCCCATTCATTTCAATGGAGCAGGCGCCAGGACGTTAGGGATGGGATCTCGTTATTGGATGTAAGGGGACTTGGCCACACCCATCCCATTCATTTCAATGGTGCAGGCGCCAGGAAGTTAGGGATGGGATCTCGTTATTGGATGTAAGGGGACTTGGCCACACCCATCCCATTCATTTCAATGGAGCAGGCGCCAGGAAGTTAGGGATGGGATCTCTTGTTATTGGATGTAAGGGGACTTGGCCACACCCATCCCATTCATTTCAATGGAGCAGACGCCAGGAAATTAGGGATGGGATCTCGTTATTGGATGTAAGTGGACTTGACCACACCCATCCCATTCATTTCAATGGGGCAGGTGCCAGGAACCGGTAAGTTCCGACACTACTGACATTGTGCGACTCAGTTGCACGGGACTAAAGGTGAGCTTATGTGGTTTGTTGTTATTGGCTGTAAGGGGACTTGAATGATATTGGGCAGGGGTATGAGCCATAATGCAGGGCTATAGCTTTGCAGGGATGGAACGTGGGGGCTGAGGTATCTTGGCTGAGGGGTACAATGGGGCCAGCTTTGGGGTAGACCCAGGAAGCAGCAGCCCAGCCAGTTCCAAAGCAGAGCGGCCCATCGGGAATTCCCCTAGCTTCCCCTCCGCCCAGTCTGCCCTTCACCAACATCTATTATTACACCCTGAAGTGGGCTCCCGGTGAGCCCGAATCCATGGTGTGAGACTCACCTTAGTGCGGCCCATCGGGAATTCCGCCAGCTCTCGCTCCGGCCAGTCTGCCCTTCCCAAACATCTATTATTACACCTTGAGACTCACCTTAAGCAGCAGCTGATACTTGGTGATCCTCTGCACGGGTTTGATCAGGTAGGAGGAGATGGAGTTGGCCAGGCCGTGGCGTTGCTGGATCTCCTGGAAGGCAGAGAGGGCGCGGTCAGTAAGGCGGCTGCGATCGCTATGCCCCTCCCACCACCCCACTTACATCAAAGAAGGTGCCGCCGTGCTCCAGGATCAGCTGGCTGGAGTCGGGTTTGTTCTTACAGTAAGTCACGTACATCTGGAACTTGTCAGCCTGCGGAGAGGAGAAGAAAAGGGGCTGAAAATCACAGATTCGGAGTGCTGCCATATACCGTGGCCATGCGTGAGCTGCGGCCACATCCAGCTATCCCTTTAGCAGGGTGCGTGCCCTCACCTGAGTGCTGCCATATACCGTGGCCAGGTTCCTGGTCCAACGGCGCATGCGTGAGCTGCGGCTGCCTCCCCGCTATACCTTTAGCAGGGTGCGTGACGACGCCAGGCATTTGTGAATCGCTGGCGTGGGCGCGCTCCGTTAGATGGAAGCAGGGGATGCGGCCGCCAGTGCGCTCTGATCCATTACATTACATAAGCTCGCATTACACAAGCTCCTTGAAGGAGGGGCCAAATCAGGACGCAACAAACCTCAAAGCATTGAATTTCTTGGGTGGCGTTCCTCTTTAATGAGAGGATAAGGACGGCTTACTGAAATATGGCAACTGTATCACTGTAACAGGAAAAGGTGAGTTCATGGGTGATCCCGGGGGATACACAAATCAGGACGCCCCGATAAGAGAGGAACAAACCTCAAAGCATTGAATTTCTTGGGTGGTGTTCCACTTTAATGAGAGCGGCTTACTGAAATATGGCAACTGTATCACTTAAAGAGGAACAAAACCCAGGATTTTGCCTCTTCTAGGTTTTGGTCCTTGCACCCTGGGCACCTCGATCGGGGATGCCCCGCTGTGTGAAACCCCCCAGATCGCCCGAACAAAGTCCCCTCTTCCTGGTCCTAAGGCGCATGTGCGGCTGCTCGTGCAATCCGTGCGTTCGGATCCGCCGACATCCCTTCGTCTAAGGCGAACGGCTCTGAGCGCGCTGGGGGATGCATCCCCCGCTACCCTCTAACAGGGAGCGTGCCCGCATTCACAAATGCCTGGCGTGGGCACGCACCCCGCTATAGGGATAGCCAGAATGTGGCCACAGCTCACGCATGTGCCGTTGGGCTGGGAGTCAGGTAAGTGTATGGGGCGACCTGGGGGGGGTTCACACAGCAGGACGTCCCGATTTTGGATGCCCCAGGGGGGATCGATCAGCCCGGGAAGCTTATGGATTCCTGGGCCGATCGCGGTGGGTTTTGGTCCACTTTAACAGCAACATGGGACCAATGCAAAAAATACTGCAGCAATTTATCTGCCAATAAAATGGCTGCAACCAATAGAAGCTGAAATTTAAACCAATCAGCATCGCGCCTCACCCAAGTGACAAAACAGTGTCCCACGTCCTCCGGAAGCTGCTCGTACTTCTCCAGCTCCTTCAGGAAGATGCTGCAAACAAACAGAAAGGCTGCCATTATTATTGGTGACTGATGGTCATGTGACTGATGGTCATGTGACTGATGGTCATGTGACTGATGGTCATGTGACTGATGGGAGAATGAACGCTCCCTTAGGGGATTCCCCCTATCAGTGTGGGACTGGGGTGTCTGGGGCCTACCAATAGAAGTGACTATGGGGGCCCACCCCACGCTTAGATGCCGGTCTCACATATATATATTCAGGGCCCATCACAGAAACATTATGCAAAACTATTGCCAGTGTGCACTTGGGATGCCACAAAAAAGCTATAAGCTCAGGTTTAGGTAATAAAGGCCCTTAAAAGGCCAACTGAGTCCAGGGGCCCACCGGGGGATTCCCTAGTAACCCTGTGAGCCAGTTCGAGCTTCCCCCCTACAATAGCTGACTCCATGCTCTCACCAGAGTTAGTAAATGCTGCAGGGCGCGCTCACGGCGGGCGCCCATGTGATGGATCGTACAATAGAATGATGGGAAGACACATTAAACTAAAAGGGAAAAACGAATAAACGAGGCGGGAAGTGACGCCCCTCCACCGTAACATAAAAGGGAAATACGAATAAACGAGGCGGGAAGTGACGCGCCCCCCCCCCCCTGTAACATAAAAGGTAAATACGAATAAACGAGGCGGGAAGTGACGCCCCCTCCACCGTAACATAAAAGAGAAATACGAATAAACGAGGCAGGAAGTGACGCTCCCTCCGCTGTAACATAAAAGGGAAATACGAATAAACGAGGCAGGAAGTGACACCCCCTCCGCTGTAACATAAAAGGGAAATACGAATAAACGAGGCAGGAAGTGACACCCCCTCCACCGTAACATAAAAGAGAAATACGAATAAACGAGGCAGGAAGTGACGCCCCCTCCGCTGTAACATAAAAGGGAAATACGCATAAACGAGGCAGGAAGTGACACCCCCTCCGCTGTAACATAAAAGGGAAATACGAATAAACGAGGCAGGAAGTGACGCCCCCTCCGCTGTAACATAAAAGGGAAATAACGAATAAACAAGGCAGGAAGTGACGCCCCCTCCGCTGTAACATAAAAGGGAAATAACGAATAAACAAGGCAGGAAGTGACGCCCCCTCCACCGTAACATAAAAGACAAATATGAATAAACGAGGCAGGAAGTGACGCCCCCTCCACCGTAACATAAAAGACAAATATGAATAAACGAGGCAGGAAGTGACGCCCCCTCCACCGTAACATAAAAGGGAAACATGAATAAACGAGGCGGGAAGTGACGCCCCCTCCACCGTAACATAAAAGGGAAATACGAATAAACGAGGCGGGAAGTGATGCTCCCCTCCGCTGTAAGAATACATACTGGGGAAAATCCCACTATTTGCCCAAACACCCATCAAAACATGGCACTACCGCTATTATCAAAAATAGATATTTCTTTATTACTAGAAAGCA
Organism: Gastrophryne carolinensis; assembly: GCA_027917425.1. Classification (NCBI taxonomy): domain Eukaryota; kingdom Metazoa; phylum Chordata; class Amphibia; order Anura; family Microhylidae; genus Gastrophryne; species Gastrophryne carolinensis. Next base: position 262,317,474 of record CM051240.1, read on the forward strand.
TCACATATACTGGACAAAGTTACTCCACCGTAACATTAAAGGGAAATACGAATAAACGAGGCGGGAAGTGACGCCCCCTCAGCTGCAACATAAAAGTCTGGATAATGGGAACCTACTTGTTGTGAAAGTCGTAGATTTCCTGGATGTTCCCGAATATGATTTGCTCCTTATTGAGGATTCCTGGCGGGATTTCCTCCACTCCGCTCGTCATCTCCCACAGGTAAGTCTAGGAAAAGAAGCCAAAGGATTATAGTGCCCTCACCGGCACAGACACTCAGATGGGCGGGGCCCGCCGCACACTCAGATGGGCGGGGCCCGCCGCACACTCAGATGGGCGGGGCCCGCCGCACACTCAGATGGGCGGGGCCCGCCGCACACTCAGATGGGCGGGGCCCGCCGCACACTCAGATGGGCGGGGCCCGCCGCACACTCAGATGGGCGGGGCCCGCCGCACACTCAGATGGGCGGGGCCCGCCGCACACTCAGATGGGCGGGGCCCGCCGCACACTCAGATGGGCGGGGCCCGCCGCACACTCAGATGGGCGGGGCCCGCCGCACACTCAGATGGGCGGGGCCCGCCGCACACTCAGATGGGCGGGGCCCGCCGCACACTCAGATGGGCGGGGCGGGGCCCGCCGCCCATCAGTAAGTGGATTAGACAGACGGTGGTGCAAGCGTACTCTAAGGGGAAGGAACCCCCTTTCGTGTTACAGCTCATTCTACTCGTGCTATTGGTGCTTCCTGGGCTTTTCAGCACCAAGCTTCTGTTGAACTCAAGTTTGTAAGGCCGCTACTTGGTCTTCTGTTCATACCTTTACTAAGTTTTACAAGGTTGATGTTAGGGCCTCAGCTGATGCTGCTTTTGACCGAAAGGTGCTTCAGGCGGCAGTGAAATGAACTACATGCTGTTCTGCACTGGGGATCCCGCCCATATGGACACTGCTTTTGGATGTCCCAACTGTCATCACTTCTGGGACGACCTGGACTGGATATAGGAAAAATACAATTCTGTGAAACTCACCTGTAGAATTGTTTTTGAATATACCCAGTCCAGGTCGTCCCACCCCGCCCTTGGTTAATTATCTCTTGTTTGCATTTTATGGCGATTACCTTTTATATTGGACCGTTGTCCTTAGTGTTTGTTGGAGAGAGTATGTGCTGAAGCTATGTGAGGTAACATGGTTTCTTGGCCTCCCTGCCTGTCTCATTACTGCTTTTTGACACTCTGGGAATTCTATTGAGACAGCCCATTTTATATGGGGCCGGGAGGAGTTACAGCTCTGGATCTTGCAGTAACTGCGCCACCTGGTGGCGGTTAACCCAACTGTCATTACTTCTGGGACGATCTGGACTGAATATATTCAAAAACTATTCTACAGGTGAGTTTCACAGAATTGTATTATCTCCTCTGCAAACTCACCACCAACGATGGCCATTCTCTTCGAAGGGAGCAGCTCCCCTGCACATAGGCCGTATGACCCCAGCAACAGCTTCCCCGAGAGGAGGCTGCCAGAATGGCTCTGTGGGCTCTGGTGTCAGGGGCAATAAAGTGAACCGGTGGGGTAATGGCAGGTTAGGTCGTTTTTCGCTTTGGGTTGGTAAACCTGTTCCACTGAGTCGGGCTCACTAAAAAGGACGTGTAATGTGTAAATATTGGGATCATCACAGAATGGGGTGTTACCTCCATACACTCGTGCAGGTCCCGGACATAGGCCTTCTCTGTCTGCAGGAGCTCGGCCATGATGAACCTGTAATGAGAGGAGAACTAAGAGGCGCAGGATACAGAGATAAACAGAAGCGTTGCACAAGGCCCATTCCCCAGCCCGAGGCGTCGCACAGCGGCCCATTCCCCAGCCCGAGGCGTCGCACAGCGGCCCATTCCCCAGCCCGAGGCATCGCACAGCGGCCCATTCCCCAGCCCGAGGAATCGCACAGCGGCCCATTCCCCAGCCCGAGGCGTCGCACAGCGGCCCATTCCCCAGCCCGAGGCGTCGCACAGCGGCCCATTCCCCAGCCCGAGGCATCGCACAGCAGCCCATTCCCCAGCCCGAGGCGTCGCACAGCAGCCCATTCCCCAGCCCGAGGCGTCGCACAGCGGCCCATTCCCCAGCCCGAGGCGTCGCACAGCGGCCCATTCCCCAGCCCGAGGCGTCGCACAGCGGCCCATTCCCCAGCCCGAGGCGCCCAGCCCGAGGCGTCACACAGCGGCCCCATTCCCCAGCCCGAGGCGTCGCACAGCGGCCCCATTCCCCAGCCCGAGGCGTCGCACAGCGGCCCATTCCCCAGCCCGAGGCGCCGCACAGCGGCCCATTCCCCAGCCCGAGGCGTCGCACAGCGGCCCATTCCCCAGCCCGAGGGATTGCACAGCGGCCCCATTCCCCAGCCCGAGGCATCGCACAGCGGCCCATTCCCCAGCCCGAGGCATCGCACAGCGGCCCATTCCCCAGCCCGAGGCATCGCACAGCGGCCCATTCCCCAGCCCGAGGCGTCGCACAGCTGCCCATTCCCCAGCCCGAGGCATCGCACAGCGGCCCATTCCCCAGCCCGAGGGATCGCACAACGGCCCATTCCCCAGCCCGAGGCATCGCACAGCGGCCCATTCCCCAGCCCGAGGCATCGCACAGCGGCCCATTCCCCAGCCCGAGGCGTCGCACAGCGGCCCATTCCCCAGCCCGAGGGATTGCACAGCGGCCCATTCCCCAGCGGCCCATTCCCCAGCCCGAGGGATCGCACAGCGGCCCATTCCCCAGCCCGAGGGATCGCACAGCGGCCCATTCCCCAGCCCGAGGGATCGCACAACGGCCCATTCCCCAGCCCGAGGCATCGCACAGCGGCCCATTCCCCAGCCCGAGGGATCGCACAACGGCCCATTCCCCAGCCCGAGGCATCGCACAGCGGCCCATTCCCCAGCCCGAGGCATCGCACAGCGGCCCATTCCCCAGCCCGAGGCATCGCACAGCGGCCCATTCCCCAGCCCGAGGGATCGCACAGCGGCCCATTCCCCAGCCCGAGGCATCGCACAGCGGCCCATTCCCCAGCCCGAGGGATCGCACAGCGGCCCATTCCCCAGCCCGAGGCGTCGCACAGCGGCCCCATTCCCCAGCAAGGATCACTTACTCTTTCTTCCGGGCAGATTTCCGCTTCTCTTCATTGAGCTCGTGACCGGCGTCTCGCAGCTTCACTTCGGGGTCGGTCAGGATGGCCGGGACAATGTCCAGCTCCAGATCCTTATTATCCTGGAAAAAGAATGAAGAACAGTTCTGGGTGTGACCGCAGAGAGAATAAGAAGAGAGCACAGAGTCCTGTACACATAACACTGCTGCTATGGCCGCTGCTGAGGTGAGGGAGCTCACTCACACATAACAAAACTTAAAGTGGACCAAAATTCATGGAGATCGGCCCAGGAATCTCAGGCCGATCTATTTCCTCCTGCCAAGGAATGCAGAATCGGGATGCCCTGCTGTGTGAAACCCCCCAGGTCACCCATACACTTAGCTTTTTTGCCGGTCCAACAGCACATGCGCGAGCCGCATCCCTGCTATCCCTCTAGCAGAGCGTGTGAATGGCCGGTGCGGGCACGCTCCCCGATAGAGGAAAGTGGAGGATGCGTCCGTCAGCACGCTCGGATCCGCTCGCGTTAGACGAGCTCCTGGACGCAGGGGCTCGAGTGGATCTAAGCAATGATTGGATGAGCGGCCGCACATGTGCCATAGGCCCAGGAAGAGGCGAGTGTGCTCGGGCGACCTGGGGGGTTTTACATAGCTGGGGCATCACGAGTGCCGGGCATGCGCCCTGCTAGAGGGACAGCGGGGTTGCGGCAGTGGCTCGCTCATGCGCCGTTGGAACGGGAAAGAAAGTAGGTGAACGGGGAGACCTGGGGGGTTTCACACAGTGGGGCATCCCCGAACAGGGTGCCCCAGGGGCAAGGACCAAAACCCGGGATAGTCAAAATCATGGGTTTTGTTCCATTTTAATAATTCCACATATAAATATCAATGCATATAAATTAGTGTATATATTGCACAAAACTCCTACTCAACAAAGAAATATTAATGACAATAAATAAACTTGGAGTTTTGTGCTATACACTAATTTATATGCATTGATATTTATATGAATTGGGTTATGTGTTAATTGTTTAGCACTGGACACTTTATGCCTTGCATGTGTGATTTTGGCTTTGCACTTTGTAAATGGATTTCTAGCACGTGAGCACTTTATTTATATAAATAGGATTAATTAGATTATTTTTATAATTATTAGTTTTTTGTGCTGACACAAAATCATTTAGGGGGTTGTATGATCTGGGGCTTGTAATTTCCCATGGTGGTTTATTGATAGATAATTTATTATTCACTAACATTAGGAGATGGTGGGGGTAGTGCAGTGGTTTTAACATGTCTTGTGTTGTATGCGTTTTAGTCCTCTTTTTGATTGTTTGATTAATTAATACTAAAAATATGTAATTTTTTTATCATATGTTTGGTGCTTCTCATTGGGAGGAAGGTGTGATCTGATATCACGTCCACTTGTTGTTACAGCCTGGTAATGCTTTAACTATTTAAAGTCCACCTGCAGGTCGGGTATTTGGGTGCCAGCCTAATCCGGGCAATTGGCAGGATCTATGACAGGACGACGCAGCCAATTTATTTGCACGCTCCCATTACTGCGGCAGCGGCAGCTTTGATGAATAATACATGGGAGCAATCAGCGCCATAAAGCCGTCACTTCATCAGGCCGCCCGATCGTTAGGAAATGTTTTATACCATTAAGTCATCGCTGCTGCCAGGGATCAGTCACTAGGGGACGGAAATGGCTTCCTAACGCCGTTGCGGAAGGTTCAGCGCATGACACGCCCCCATAAAGAGGGATAACGGGAGCATCTCCATCTTATACACCCACCCAGGTAAGCCAACATTCATGGTTAATCCACCTGTGTTAATAGCAGAATTGGTCCTTCCCCAATAGGGGATGCCCTGCTGTCTAAACCCCCCCAGATCGCCGATGCCAACTCACCTCTTCCCGGTCCTACGGCACATGTGCGACCACTCGTCCAATCGGAGCCAGCGGCTCAGAGCGTGCTGGCGGAAGCATCCCCTACATCCCTCTAACAAGGAGCGTGCTCATGTTGGCCATGCACAGATGCCTGGCACGGACACACTTCTTGCTAGAGGGATGCGGCTCGCACATGCGCCGATGGACCGGGAAACAAGGTAAGTGAATAAGAGCCTATCTTATTTGAATTAGAAGTACTAATTAAATTACAAGTGAATTAGTAACCTGGGAGGAGGGAATCGATCGGCCTGGGAATCTTATAGATCTGTGTGGGTTTTGGTCCACTTTAAAGCGGAAAAACAAAACCCAATGCGTCTGGCCCCGGAATCTAAAAGATTCCAGGGGCAGCTACTGGCCTTCCTCTTTGGATTTGGGATGCCCCGTTGTCTTCCCCCTCATGCGCTGCAAAACACATCATCTTCCTGGCAGAAGTAAATAGCAGCGGGCGCATCCCCAGCATCTTTGGGCTCTGTGCGCGCTCCTGCCCCCAGACAGACATTCTGATCCTCTCACCTGACACCACTAAAATGCTAGTGCATGCCCTGGTCATATCCCGTCTGGATTACTGCAACATCCTTCTTTGTGGCCTACCAACTAACAGACTGGCACCCCTCCAATCTATCCTGAACTCTGCTGCTCGTCTCATCCATCTCTCCTCTCGCTCCTCCATCCCTCCAATCTATCCTGAACTCTGCTGCTCGCCTCATCCATCTCTCCTCTCGCTCCTCCAGTTCTGCTCCTCCATCCCTCCAATCTATCCTGAACTCTGCTGCTCGCCTCATCCATCTCTCCTCTCGCTCCTCCAGTTCTGCTCCTCCATCCCTCCAATCTATCCTGAACTCTGCTGCTCGCCTCATCCATCTCTCCTCTCGCTCCTCCAGCTCTGCTCCTCCATCCCTCCAATCTATCCTGAACTCTGCTGCTCGCCTCATCCATCTCTCCTCTCGCTCCTCCATCCCTCCAATCTATCCTGAACTCTGCTGCTCGCCTCATCCATCTCTCCTCTCGCTCCTCCATCCCTCCAATCTATCCTGAACTCTGCTGCTCGCCTCATCCATCTCTCCTCTCGCTCCTCCATCCCTCCAATCTATCCTGAACTCTGCTGCTCGCCTCATCCATCTCTCCTCTCGCTCCTCCATCCCTCCAATCTATCCTGAACTCTGCTGCTCGCCTCATCCATCTCTCCTCTCGCTCCTCCATCCCTCCAATCTATCCTGAACTCTGCTGCTCGCCTCATCCATCTCTCCTCTCGCTCCTCCAGTTCTGCGCCTCTCTGCCAATCCCTACACTGGCTGCCAGTCCCACAGCCAATCCTGTTCAAAACTAACTCTCACCCACAAAGCTCTCTCTAACCAGGCCCCTCCCTACATCTCAACTCTAACATCAACCTAGACGCAGCCTCCGCTCTAGTGCCGACCTTCTCCTGTCCTCCACCCTGGTCACCTCCTCTCACGCCCGCCTCCAGGACTTCTCACGTGCAACTTCAATCTTCTGGAATGCCCTCCCGCACCCAATCCGCCACTCCACAACACTCAAAACCTTCAAAGGCGCCCTCAAAACTCACTTATTCAGACATAGCATATAATCTGGCCTAACCAATCTTCTAAAGGGCACAAAGCTCAATACTGACTGTTTGTGAACCTTCCCCCTCGTCTCCACCCCTCTTCCTTTAGACTGTAAGCTCCTCGGGGGCGGGGCTCTCTCCCCTATTGTATCTTGTACTCAGAATATCCACTGTCAACTCTGTAAAACTGCATTTGAAATATATGTACCGTATGTTTCTACCCTGTCTGTAATTACTACTTTGTAAAGCGCTATATAAATAAACAATAATAATAATAATTTTTTTTTATTTTTTATTATTATTATTTTATTATTATTATTATTATTATTATTATTATTATTATTTCCATTTTATTAATAATTTTTATTTTTTATTATTTTTATTAATTATTATTTTTATTATTTTTTATTTTTATTGTTATTATTATTAGGCCAGGTACAGGAGCACGCCCCCTCTGCTATTGGCAAGAATTACATCCACGGCAAGCGGCTCTGATCGGCATGCGCTGCAGCACTGGGGAATGGTGAGTTTTTTCTGGAAAATCGGGATGTCCCCGGGGCAGGAAGCAAATCCATGGACAGTCAAAATCCCAGGTTTTGTTCTGCTTTATATCCCCGCGTCGGGATCGTGCCGGAATGACACTAGAGAGTCACGGCGGACAAGCCAAGGCTAGCGAAGGTTTTACCCGACTTACCTCCGTGCTGATCCCGAGCGCCCTCTGCAGCGAGCACTGGTACTTGCCCATGCGCAGCGAGAAATCCCGGTAATGCTTGTTCACGGTGGTGACCCATTTCTTCAGCTCGGTGGCGTGGACGTGTCCCTTCTCCACGAAGCTGTCGGCCAATTGGATGAGGAGCCGAACCTTCTCCTTGGTTTGCTGCCGTAAAGAAAAAAGGGGCGAACGGTGAATCGTGAGAGTGAATGCAAATCTAATGCACTACAAGTCCCAGCATGCCACTCCCCCCGCGGATCAGGGAGGATGAGGTGCAAGTATGAACAGCGGAGAAGATTTTATACTGGACCTTCAGCGTCATTTAATGAAAAGTCCAAACCCATAAAAAACTTCCCGAGCATCTAAAATTAATATATTTAACGTTTTTAGACATGGGCGCTGCCATCTTGCCTCAGAAGCATCACATACTGAGGAGAGGAGAGCGGGATAAAGTGCAGGGGTGGGGTTATAGCTGTGCTTTACACAGACAGAGCGGAGTCCATGGCCAATCAGTCTTATGGGGACAGTAATGGGGGCTTGGAGGGTGGGACTTTTTCCTAAAGGGACAATCCAGTCTTGTGATTCATGGGAGCAGCCATGATGAGCTTACTGCAGCTGCTGCCCCACTGACTTCTATTGAGATTTATGAGAAAGCTCATCCTCTCAATAGAAGTCAATGGGGGAGCAGCCTCATTAATTCCATCATGGCTGCTCCCAAGAACCACAAGAGTTATTAAGGCTGGACTGTCCCTTTAAGCATTGCACCTGTCATTTTATTTTGTATTATCTGGAGGCAAACAACAGTTTTTTTTTATTTTTTTTAAGTGGACCAAAACCCAACTGGATCAGCCCGGGAATCTTATAGATCCATTCCCTCCCTGCGGGGCTGAGCTTAGATGTCGCTTAGATGCCCATAGCTCAGTGGCTCAGAGCGCTGATTGGAGGAGGAGCGAGCTGATTGGAGGAGGAGCGAGCGCGCTGATTGGAGGAGGAGCGAGCGCGCTGATTGGAGGAGGAGCGAGCGCGCTGATTGGAGGAGGAGCGAGCGCGCTGATTGGAGGAGGAGCGAGCGCGCTGATTGGAGGAGGAGCGAGCGCGCTGATTGTAGGAGGAGCGAGCGCGCCGATTGTAGGAGGAGCGAGCGCGCCGATTGGAGGAGGAGCGAGCGCGCCGATTGGAGGAGGAGCGAGCGCGCCGATTGGAGGAGGAGCGAGCGCGCCGATTGGAGGAGGAGCGAGCGCGCCGATTGGAGGAGCCGCGAGCGCGCCGATTGGAGGAGGAGCCGCGAGCGCGCCGATTGGAGGAGGAGCCGCGAGCGCGCCGATTGGAGGAGCCGCGAGCGCGCCGATTGGAGGAGGAGCCGCGAGCGCGCCGATTGGAGGAGGAGCCGCGAGCGCGCCGATTGGAGGAGCCGCGAGCGCGCCGATTGGAGGAGGAGCCGCGAGCGCGCCGATTGGAGGAGGAGCCGCGAGCGCGCCGATTGGAGGAGGAGGAGCAGCGAGCCCACCGATTGGAGGAGGAGGAGCAGCGAGCCCGCCGATTGGAGGAGGAGGAGCAGCGAGCCCGCCGATTGGAGGAGGAGGAGCAGCGAGCCCGCCGATTGGAGGAGGAGGAGCAGCGAGTCCGCCGATTGGAGGAGAAGGAGCAGCGAGCCCGCCGATTGGAGGAGGAGCAGCGAGCCCGCCGATTGGAGGAGGAGCAGCGAGCCCGCCGATTGGAGGAGGAGCAGCGAGCCCGCCGATTGGAGGAGGAGCAGCGAGCCCGCCGATTGGAGGAGGAGCAGCGAGCCCGCCGATTGGAGGAGGAGCAGCGAGCCCGCCGATTGGAGGAGGAGCAGCGAGCCCGCCGATTGGAGGAGGAGCAGCGAGCCCGCCGATTGGAGGAGGAGGAGCAGCGAGTCCGCTGATTGGAGGAGGAGGAGCGAGCGTGCGGATTGGAGGAGCGAGCGGATTGGAGGAGCGAGCGTGCGGATCGGAGGAGCGAGCGTGCGGATTGGAGGAGCGAGCGCGCGGATTGGAGGAGCGAGCGCGCGGATTGGAGGAGCGAGCGCGCGGATTGGAGGAGCGAGCGCGCGGATTGGAGGAGCGAGCTGATTGAAGGAGCGAGCGCGCATGCGCCTTAGGACCGCGGTGAGGTGAGTTGGCTGCAGCGATTGGGGGGGGGGGGGGGGTTCCCACAGCAGGGCATCCTCGATCCATGCCCCGGGGAATGGACCAAAACCCATGACAGTCAAAATCCTTGGGGGTTTTGGGGGGGTTTCACCCCGCGGGACATCCCGATCTCGGATGTCCCGTGGGGAGGGAGGTGATCGGCCCGGGAATCTTATAGATTCCCGGGCCGATCACCCGAGGGTGATGGTCCACTTTAATTGTCGGTCCTGGCTGCCGGAAAGCCCTGCCCACTTCAGGACCAGCGGAGAAACCAGGCTGCTGCTTTTTTTGGGTGCGACTCGCAGGCGTTCTCGGTTATGCTGCGACTGAGGGAGGCTCTTGCGTTCTGTATGCCCCCCCAGACTGTCCTTATGCAGGTGGGCTCACACCTGCACCTGGAAACGGGTGTTGGTCCCCTTTAAATTTAAACAAAACACAAGGTGATTGGCCCGGGAATCTATACAATTGGAACATCAATGTTTTCATATCTAAAGTAGAATCCAGGAATCTACTTTAGATATGAAAACATTGACGCTCCAATTGTATAGATTCCCGGGCCAATCACCTTGTGTTTTGTTTAAATTTAAAGGGGACCAACACCCGTTTCCAGGTGCAGATGTGAGCCCACCTGCATAAGGACAGTCTGGGGGGGCATACAGAACGCAAGAGCCTCCCTCAGTCGCAGCGTAACCGAGAACGCCTGCGAGTCTCACCTTATATGCTTTTGTTCTCAAAATCATTTTCTGTGGTGGTAAAAAATGTTTCCTGCAAATTAGGAATTTTCATTGTGCGTTTCCGTCATTTTTGGAATAACCACAAGTGCACTTACCTTGGCGGGAAGGCGGAAGTCCTGATACTCCTTCAGCAAGCTGTGCGTTTCATCCAGGCTCTCCCCAGTAGAGGTGTGCGCTGACAGGAAGTGCTCCCCCGTCTCCTGGATCCAGTCCAGAGCCTGCACAGGAAATCCAGAGAGTAATATGACTTAAAGGAAAACTCTGTGCGTCAGGTTTTTGGTGTTGTTATTGTTTTCCTCTTCTGGGAAGTAAAATAATCCTGTGTGTTAGGATTGTGCCCCCAAACCCGTGATTTACTTATCCACACGCTGCTTTTGTCTCCCTTTATTTCCTCTTGGTATAGATAGGAGCGGCTTTCTGGCCCTTCAGTAAAGCTCTTAGTATCCTCATCTCACTACAAATCCCAGAATCCTTCACATTATATACATACATAGAAGGACTAATGCATTGTTTGACAATAAATCTAATATAATCTAATAAATTGATATTGTTTTCAATGAGGCACTGTTTGGGGTGAATAGAGTATGATATATTTGAACTAGTAATAGTATGCCCCATCTTTGCTCCATTAGAAGATTGTTGCATTTACCTCTGACATAAGAACAATATCAAATTAGATTTATTGTCAAACAATACATTAGTACTTCTATGTATATAATGAAGTGTTTTTATGCATTTATTATGGAACACAGCTATTCATTTTAATGATATGAATTTCAATAAATATGCTTGTTTCTAAGTAAAAAACTGTTATATCTTGCAAGGTCAATTTCATAGGCGGAAAAACAAAAAATTGAGGAATGGCCCATTCCTTATAAAAATTATTGCTTTGGAATCACCCTTTTTACCTAAGAATGCTGCTAGTAACCGTTTAGCTTCTTGAAGACTTTTTCCCCCCCCATCTGAAGAGATTGAATTAATGCAGATGGGGTTAAATTTGTCATATCTGCCTTAGCCAATCAGCAGCTTAGCAAGCTTCAAATGTACATCTGAACACCACTTTGATGTAGGTTTCCAAGGTAAACACATTGTTGCTATGGAGAATGGTTTAATTTTATATTGTGGAGTCGCAAAATCATTGAAACGTAAAAAATTAATAAACTCAGCACCTTGAGCGCATCACGTTGGCGCACTAGACTGGACATTTTTAAAAATGGCAACGAAAGTGGAGTTACCAAAAAAAAAAAAAAAAGGAAACGAACCGCCAATACCCCCCGTCCCAATAAGGACAGCTTGTGGGACCAGAGCCGCCAATTTACGCACTGGTTATTGCACTTGATGGATTTCCAGCCGTCACAGATTCAGCTGTTATGAGACATAACTCATAAGAGGTAATGGCGTGCGGCTCCCGGAGTAGGAATATGCCGCTGGAGCTCAAGTCAATCATATGTCCGGATGTCCTCTTTACACCAGAATCCCTCTCTAATTGTATGTTAATGTCAGGAGTTGCACCAGCGCTCTGTAACAAGCTCGATGGTGTAATGCTTGGTATAGTACAGCAGGGGGCAGCATCTCCCACACACAACCTTGTGATATCTTTGCCTTCGGTGTGGCATTGCATGGCGGCCGGTAGTTTCCATGCACCTACCTGCTTGGCGCTCCTCTCGAACACCACATATTGCTGGCACTGGTCCAGCCGGCGCTTCTTCAGCGTCCAGAAGTGCAGCACGCGGTTCTCCCTCTGCAGAAGCTCACTGAGGATGGCTGTAAATGAAGAGATTGCCGTTATTTCACATCCATTACACACTGCAGCCTGAAAGATTCCAGGGCCGGACACTGCCTTTTCCCCAGGGCATCCCAAATCGGAATAACCCGCTGTGTGAAAACCCTAGTTTGCCCAAACACTCAATTTTCCCTGCTCGGGCTCTCGTCCAATCAATCACTTGGAAGGAGTCTCTCATTGTTTACTATGGGGAGCGCACGCTGCTACAGGCTCCAGAGTCATGCACATGCTCCCACCCCAGTCATTCAGATATGCTGGGGCGGAGTGCACACACGTCAGGGGATACAGGGTGTGCAGCAGCGCGTGCTCCCCATTCAACTCAATGAGAGCCGCCTGCCGAGCGATGTAGTCACAGCGGGCGTCTCTCATTGGACGAAAGCCCAAGCATGTGCCGTTATAGCGATTTACTGGGCGATCAGGAGGGTCTCACACAGCTGGGCATCCCGATTTAGGGTTCTTCAGCGCACTCTACTGCTCTGGTGCAAGCTCGTCTAGGTTCGTCTAAGTAGCCAAGTGTAGCTGAGCTGCTCTGAGCACGCCAGCATCCCAGCTGCCCTCTATCACGGAGTGCGCCCGCACACCAGCACCCGTCCTGCTAAAGGGAAATCGGCGATGTGTCCGCTGCTCACGCATGTGCTGTTGGACCGGAAAAGAAGTTATACCAGGCAACCTAGGGGGTTTCACACAGCGGGTCATCCTGATTCTGGATGCCCCGGGGGTGGAGAGGGAAGGAATCTAGCAGCCCTGGGTTTTAGTCCACTTTGATGATAAAATTCTACATCGTATCCCAAGAAGCCTAACCAATTGTTTCCAGCCCTGAAAAAGAGTAAAGGTGGACACATCTGTATGCAAACTAGAATGATTGGAAAGGGGAGTGCCGCCATTATAAGGGTCAGGTTGGGGTATAGGTGTCTTTTAAAGGACAGCCTGATATGGTCTTAAGGAAGACTCAACTATGACCAACCTGCACCTAAAGGGGAGGACGCGGGTAAGCCTGAAAAATCGGCAGGGCATTGCTGCAGCTAAAGGTCTGCAGACAGCTCCAGGGACAGTCCAGTCTTGTGGGGTTCGTGGGAGCAGCCTTGATGGGATTACTGCAGCTGCCGCCCCATTGTCTGCTATTGAGATGGCGTGCGGCTCCCAGAACAGGAATGCCGCTGGCAAGTCAATCATGTCTGGAGGTCCTCTTTAACATACAATTAGAGAGGGATTCTGGTGTAATGTCAGGAGTTGCACCAGCGCGCTGTAACAAGCTTGTGGTGTAATGCTTGGTATAGTACATCTTCCCCACACAACCTTGTGATATCTTTTCCATCGGTGCAGCACTGCATGATAGCAGGTAAGTTTCATGTACCTACCTGCTTGGCGCTGTTGAAATGTATGGAGAAGGGCATTTTAGAAGAGTGGAGCCGCGCGTGGGAAGTCCTGGACACGAGTGTGGGAGGAGGTGATCAGGGTGGAGGACAGGAGGGGGTCGCGGCAGATCATTGGACTAGTGATGAAATGTAGGACGGGGCTTGGCTGTAAAGGGCTTTGTCGGTTAGGGTCCCATCAGCGCACTCTACTGCTCTGGTGCAAGCTCGTCTAAGTAGCCAAGTCTATTCGAGCTGCTCCGAGCACGCCTGCATCCCAGCTACCCTCTATCACGGAGCACGCCTGTACCCGTCCTGCTAAAGGGAAAGCGGTGATGCATCTGCTGCTCACGCATGTGCTGTTGGACCAGGAGAGAAGTTATACCGGGCAACCTTGGGGGTTTCACACAGCGGGTCATCCCGATTCTGGATGCCCCAGTGCTAGGGGGGGGGGGGCGGTAGGGAAGGAATCTGGCAGCCCTAGGTTTTGGTCCACTTTAATGATACAATTCTACATCTTATCCCAAGAAGCCTAACCAATTGTTTCCAGCCCTGAGAAAGAGTGAAGGTGGACACATCTGTATGTGAACTAGAATGATCGGAAAGGTGAGTGCCGCCATTATAAGGGTCAGGTTGGGGTATAGGTGTCTTTTAAAGGACAGCCTGATACAGTCCCTAAGGATGACTCAACTATGACCAACCTGCACCTAAAGGGGAGGACGCGGGTAAGCCTGGAGGATCGGCAGGGCATTGCCGCAGCTAAAATCCTGCAGACTTCTCCAGGGACCTAAAGGGGAGGATGTGGGTAAGCCTGGGAGGATCGGCAGGGCATTGTCGCAGCTAAAATCCTGCACACTTCTCCAGGGACCTAAAGGTGAGGATGCGGGTAAGCCTAGGGATCGGCAGGGCATTGCCGCAGCTAAAATCCTGCACACTTCTCCAGGGACCAAAAGGGGAGGATGCGGGTAAGCCTAGGGATCGGCAGGGCATTGCCGCAGCTAAAATCCTGCACACTTCTCCAGGGACCTAAAGGGGAGGATGCGGGTAAGCCTGGAGGATCGGCAGGGCATTGTCGCAGCTAAAATCCTGCACACTTCTCCAGGGACCAAAAGGGGAGGATGCGGGTAAGCCTGGAGGATCGGCAGGGCATTGTCGCAGCTAAAATCCTGCACACTTCTCCAGGGACCTAAAGGGGAGGATGCGGGTAAGCCTGGAGGATCGGCAGGGCATTGCCGCAGCTAAAATCCTGCACACTTCTCCAGGGACCAAAAGGGGAGGATGCGGGTAAGCCTGGAGGATCGGCAGGGCATTGCCGCAGCTAAAGGCCTGCAGATTGATCCAGGGACAGTCCAGTCTTGTGGTTCGTGGGAGCAGCCATGATGGGAATACTGCAGCTGTCTATTGAGATGTATGCGACAAAGCTGCAGTAATCCCATCATGCACCACAAGACTGGGCTGTCCCTTTCTATGTTTCAGGGCTGCTAATGAGCCCATCAGTACGATGGCACCTAAATAGGATCGGCGTGATGGGAGCAGGCTAGACGGCATTACCGGCAATCTGCTCCGCTCTGCGGCTTAGTGATTTATAATCCAATAAAAAGCTGCGGCCTGGAGCCGCGCGGCCGACGCAGCCGGACTTTTATTATTAAGAGTTCAGTGTACAGGCTCTGCTAAGAGGAGAAAACTGCCGTCAGGGAGGGGGGGGGGAGATGCTCTCCGGAAGAGCTGCGGCCATCACCGGCTGGGGATGCTTACACTAAATGGCATGTGCGTCTGCCCGCTATCACATGAAAGCATCCCAGACGGTGGGTTGGAGCTCTTCTGCAGAGCGTCTCCCCTAAGGTGCCACTTTGTGTTATGTTGAGCTTTCTTTGATCCTTTGTTTCTTTCCACTGCCGTTTCTTTTTTTCATCTTTGGGTGGACCAAAATCCAGGCTTTTGACTATCCTGGGCTTTCGTCCTTGCCCCCAAATTGGTCTGAGCGGCTGCCACCCCTCCTTTGTTTCTTTTGAATTTGTGCAGGCACATGGGGTGTGGGGTCTAGGCTGTACTGCGAGGTCTTCGAACCCTTCCACCCCATGGGCTGCACTCGAGGTTATAGGGCAACCTCAGGTAAGCCTGCTCCCAATTTATCTATTGCATTGTATGTCCCAAAGGGGGCGCTCAGAGATTAAAGGTAGGACTGCTCCTTACAGAGGCACCTTGGCTCTTGGTGGTGCAGCTTTAGCCGCTCCTTACAGAGGCACCTTGGCTCTTGGTGGTGCAGCTTTAGCCGCTCCTTACAGAGGCACCTTGGCTCTTGGTGGTGCAGCTTTAGCCGCTCCTTACAGAGGCACCTTGGCTCTTGGTGGTGCAGCTTTAGCCGCTCCTTACAGAGGCACCTTGGCTCTTGGTGGTGCAGCTTTAGCCACTTCTTCAGATGTGTGAGGACCGAGTCCTCTGTTTTTAACCAGATTTTGAGACAGATTTTAGGTTGGTCTGCAAGCTCACAGGGTTGAGTGCTGTGGCTCCTTTAAGACTTTTGTATCCTAATTGCCCTGCTAACCTGCATCCCCCAGGTTAGTTATAAAATGGTCTGAGCGGCTGCCACCCCTCCTTTGTTTCTTCTGAATGTGTGCAAGCACATGGTGTGTGAGGTCTAGGCTGTACTGCAAGGTCTTCCACCCCATGGGCTGCACTCGAGGTTATAGGGCAACCTCAGGTAAGCCTGCTCCCAATTTATCTATTGCATTGTATGTCCCAAAGGGGGCGCTCAGAGATTAAAGGTAGGACTGCTCCTTACAGAGGCACCTTGGCTCTTGGTGGTGCAGCTTTAGCCGCTCCTTACAGAGGCACCTTGGCTCTTGGTGGTGCAGCTTTAGCCGCTCCTTACAGAGGCACCTTGGCTCTTGGTGGTGCAGCTTTAGCCGCTCCTTACAGAGGCACCTTGGCTCTTGGTGGTGCAGCTTTAGCCACTTCTTCAGATGTGTGAGGACCGAGTCCTCTGTTTTTAACCAGATTTTGAGACAGATTTTAGGTTGGTCTGCAAGCTCACAGGGTTGAGTGCTGTGGCTCCTTTAAGACTTTTGTATCCTAATTGCCCTGCTAACCTGCATCCCCCAGGTTAGTTATAAAATGGTCTGAGCGGCTGCCACCCCTCCTTTGTTTCTTCTGAATGTGTGCAAGCACATGGTGTGTGAGGTCTAGGCTGTACTGCAAGGTCTTCCACCCCATGGGCTGCACTCGAGGTTATAGGGCAACCTCAGGTAAGCCTGCTCCCAATTTATCTATTGCATTGTATGTCCCAAAGGGGGCGCTCAGAAATTAAAGGTAGGACTGCTCCTCACAGAGGCACCTTGCACCACCAAGCTCCATCTTCAGCAGACTTCTGCAGATGTGCGTGGACCAAGCCACAGAGGCACCTTAGCGCTTGGTGGTGCAGCTTCAGCCACTTCTGCAGATGTGTGTGGATTGAGACCTCCGTTTATAACCAGATTTAGAGACAGGTTACAGGTCTGTCTGCAAGCTAACAGGGTTGAGTGTTGTGGCTCCTTTAAGACTTGTGTATCCTAATTGCCCCTCGCCAGATCTCACTTACCCTTCCCCAGTCCTACAATGCCTGTGCGGCCTCCCGTCCAATCAGCGTGCTCAGATCCTCTGCCCAAGCGGAGACCCGAGAGTGCAGGCGGCCACATCCCCTGCTTCCCTCTAGAAGGAAGCTTGCCTGGCACTGGCATGTGCCCTGCTAAAGGGATAGTGAGGATGCGGCCTCTGCTCGCGCCGTTGGACCAGGGAAGAAGGTGAATTTCTGGGCGACCTAGGGGGGATTCACACAGTGGGGCATCCCGATTCTGGATGCCCTGAGGGGGGGGGGGGAATCAAGCAGCCCTGCAATCTTCTATTGTGGGTTTTGGTCTACTTTAAAAAGGAATAAAACCCAAGATCTTCACCATCCTGGTGGCAGCAATTTTCCAATTCGTGTTTAGTGTATGGAGATAGATTGGGGTGGGAGGGGCAGGGGGAGATAGATTGGGGTGGGAGGGGCAGGGGGGAGATAGATTGGGGTGGGAGGGGCAGGGGGAGATAGATTGGGGTGGGAGGGGCAGGGGGAGATAGATTGGGGTGGGAGGGGCAGGGGGAGATAGATTGGGGTGGGAGGGGCAGGGGGAGATAGATTGGGGTGGGAGGGGCAGGGGGAGATAGATTGGGGTGGGAGGGGCAGGGGGAGATGGTAAGCATTGGGATGATTGGGTTGACCATGCAGAAAGGAATGAAAGGTGGTCTGGGACCGGGGACTGATAAAATGGATTCACTGTGGGGAAAGAGAAAACCGATTGGGGTGATGGAGGTTGGGATAGAATTCGGGGACTGGGCAGCAGTATGGAAGCCATATGGAATTTTGGGGCCCTGTACAGCAGCAATGTCTGGGCCCCACTCATATCCAATTTGTGATGGCTTGGCCACTGGAGCCTCTGGCTCCGAGGCAACCAGGCCGACCTCAAAACAGGCCATATAGGTTATAAGGGGCCCAGCCATCACATTATAGGTTATAAAAGGGCCCAGACATCACATTATAGGTTATGGGGAGCCCAGGCATCACATTATAGGTTATGAGGGGCTCGGCCATCACATTATAGGTTATGAGGGGCCCAGCCATCACATTATAGGTTATAGGGGCCCAGCCATCACATTATAGGTTATGGGAGGTCCAGCCATCACATTATAGGTTATGGGAGGCCCAGCCATCACATTATAGGTTATAAGGGGCCCAGCCATCACATTATAGGTTATAAGGAGCCCAGCCATCACATTATAGGTTATAAGGGGCCCAGCCATCACATTATAGGTTATAAGGGGCCCAGCCATCACATTATAGGTTACGGGGGGCCCAGCCATCACATTATAGGTTATGGGGGGCCCAGCCATCACATTATAGGTTATGGGAGGCCCAGCCATCACATTATAGGTTATAAAAGGGCCCAGCCACCACATTATAGTTTATTGGGAGCCCAGGCATCACATTATAGGTTATAAAAGGGCCCAGACATCACATTATAGGTTATAGGGGCCCAGCCATCACATTATAGGTTATAAAAGGGCCCAGCCATCACATTATAGGTTATAAAAGGGCCCAGCCATCACATTATAGGTTATGGGGGGCCCAGACATCACATTATAGGTTATAAAAGGGCCCAGCCATCACATTATAGGTTATAAAAGGGCCCAGCCATCACATTATAGGTTATGGGGGGCCCAGACATCACATTATAGGTTATAAAAGGGCCCAGCCACCACATTATAGGTTATAAAAGGGCCCAGCCATCACATTATAGTTTATTGGGAGCCCAGGCATCACATTATAGGTTATAGGGGCCCATCCATCACATTATAGGTTATGGGAGGCCCAGCCATCACATTATAGGTTATGGGGGGCCCAGCCATCACATTATAGGTTATGGGGGGCCCAGCCATCACATTATAGGTTATGGGGGGCCCAGCCATCACATTATAGGTTATGGGGGGCCCAGCCATCACATTATAGGTTATGGGGGGCCCAGACATCACATTATAGGTTATGGGGGGCCCAGACATCACATTATAGGTTATGGGGGGCCCAGCCATCACATTATAGGTTATGGAGGGCCCAGCCATCACATTATAGGTTATGGGGGGCCCAGCCATCATATTATAGGTTATGGGGGGCCCAGCCATCACATTATAGGTTATGGGGGGCCCAGCCATCACATTATAGGTTATGGGGGGCCCAGACATCACATTATAGGTTATGGGGGGCCCAGACATCACATTATAGGTTATGGGGGGCCCAGCCATCACATTATAGGTTATGGAGGGCCCAGCCATCACATTATAGGTTATGGGGGGCCCAGCCATCACATTATAGGTTATGGGGGGCCCAGCCATCACATTATAGGTTATGGGGGGCCCAGCCATCACATTATAGGTTATGGGGGGCCCAGACATCACATTATAGGTTATGGGGGGCCCAGACATCACATTATAGGTTATGGGGGGGCCCTGACACAATATAGGCTGTATAGAGACTTGGGATAATGTGGAAATGAGGAATCTCACAGTGATATGTAAGGAGGTGACGGTACACAGTGGGCAGATGATGGAGGGCACAGGAAACATAAGGGGGTGGAGGGCAGCAATGGAGGAGGCAGGTTAGTATGGAGGCCGGATGGTTTGAGGGCAAGCGCTAGACGTGCTGCACCGTACTTACCTTTGACTTGCTGTTCGGGGCCCCGCGTGTGAGGGGCCACTCCCGGCATGCTGACATTGTTACGGTGAATGTATTTCAGAAAGACCTCGGCGTTCCTCCGAGCCAGCGTGCACGCCTGCAGAGGGGACAAACAATGAAAGGAAAGATCCAGCAGGGGGCGCTATAGAAAATCTGGTGGGATTCCATTTATATACAGTATATGGAATCCTTCAAACCCCATATTTAACCCCAGCACCCATCTAAGCCCAACCAAAATAAAGGGTCTCTAAACCCTAAAAATAGGAAACTCCTCATCTCCCTCCTTATAGTAAGATGCTTAGAGACAACTCAAGTCCATTGGCGAGCATGCCTCCCAGAATTCCCTGGCAGCCCGACCGTTTGTAGTCTAGGCTGCATCCCCGCATCAACCACATTGTTTCCATTTACCGCAATGGAGGGGGGGTAAGCACCACAGCAGCACCTGGCACACACCCCTCCAATGCAGTAAATAGAGGGGGGGTGGGTGCACATTACCTGTGCAGCAGGAGTGTGTAAGGAAAACCATGAGGTGCAAACGTGGACAAGGCTCAGCCACAAAAATGGAAGAGTAAGTGTTAATGCCCAATTTCCGGACACAGTCGGCCATAATGGAGAAGATGATATGGCAAAAAAAAAAAAAAAAAAAAAGCCCAGTGACCTCATCAGCTTTAGACCCACTTTAGGTGTCATCTGTGACTGAAGAGCACCTAATAACTCTCCTAAACCCCCTAAAATCAGTTGTAAGGAACAGCATGGAGGTCATTTAGCATTCTTAAAGTGTAAAGCTATTGAGAAAGGTTAAAGTGGACCAACACCCAGGATTTTCACTATCCTGGGTTTTGGTCCACTTCTGCAGGGCACCCCGATCGGCGCCCCACTGTGCGAAACCCCTCAGAACGCCCAAAAAAACTCACCTCACCCCGCTCCTACGCGAGCGCTCGTCCAATCAGAGCCGCTGTGGTATGGACGGACAAGCGACGGACAACCACAGCGGCTCTGAGCACGTTCACAAACGGCCGGCGCGGGTGCGCGCCTTGCTAGAGGGAAGCGCGAGAGGCGGCCGTTGGAACGGGGAGAAGGTAAGGTTTGTGGGCGACCTGGGGGGTTTCACACAGCAGGACATCTCGATTTCGGATGCCCCGCGGGGAGGGAGCTGATCGGCCCGGGGATCTTATAGATTCCCGGGCTGATCCCCCCGGGTGTTGGTCAACTTTAAGCTGGGAACTAGAGGGGGTGACCTTCATAGCAAGCTTTTACAGCGCTCAGAGCCGCTGTGGTATGGACGGACAACCACAGCGGCTCTGAGCGCGCTGGAGGCCGCCTCTCGCGCTTCCTTCTAACAGGAAGCGCGCCTGCGCCGGCCATTCACAAACGGCCGCCGCGGGTGCGCGCCTTGCTAGAGGGAAGCGCGAGAGGCGGCCCGCGCATGCGCTGTTGGAACGGGGAGAAGGTAAGGTTTGTGGGCGACCTGGGGGGTTTCACACAGCGGGGCATCCTGATTTCGGATGCCCCGCGGGGAGGGAGCGGATCGGCCCGGGATCTTATAGATTCCCGGGCTGATCCCCCCTGGGTGTTGGTCAACTTTAAGCTGGGAACTAGAGGGAGTGACCTTCATAGCAAGCTTTTACAGCGGGAAACGTTTTGGATTTTTAAACTTCAGACTAGGATCCCACAGGGTCTTAACTTAAATAGGGTCTATTTTTGCGACACTGAAATACAGCAGCACTTGGAATCTTCTGCCAATAATTATGTTGATAATTTTTTTAAAAATCTGCAGTCTGAGATTTGGACAGACATTATTGATTTATAAAATAATATCCTGCAATATATGGTTGGATTATTTGGATGTATTGGTATCTCCGGTCATTATAGGTTATGGGAGGCCCAGGCATCACATTATAGGAGGCCCAGGCATCACATTATAGGTTATGGGAGGCCCAGGCATCACATTATAGGTTATGGGAGGCCCAGGCATCACATTATAGGTTATGGGAGGCCCAGGCATCACATTATAGGAGGCCCAGGCATCACATTATAGGTTATGGGAGGCCCAGGCATCACATTATAGGAGGCCCAGGCATCACATTATAGGTTATGGGAGGCCCAGGCATCACATTATAGGAGGCCCAGGCATCACATTATAGGAGGCCCAGGCATCACATTATAGGTTATGGGAGGATGTATTGGTATCTCCGGTCATTGGAGTGAATATTAATGTAGGTTTATATTTGAATAGGATGTTTTTCTCACTCTTTCTGAATGTTTTAAATATGTGGTCATCTGCTCTCCGCCCCTCACACCAATTATTCGAACTGCGGGTTACTTTTTGATTTAGATCTGCTTTAGGGCCATATAAATATAGGAGAGTCTTGCCTTTTTAGGCCTGATGTAATAAATTCTGTGTTTTGGACGTTCTGTCCGGGGATCCCAAATTAATAAAAGTGTGATGTTCTTACGTTAATGTGGGGTGTGATCCTCCACTGGTCTATTTATACCGGGGAATCTTCCCCTTTTTTGATTTTAAACAGGATGGGGATAATTATCTGATTGAACATAGGAGCAGCTAATTGGTTTTGAGGTTGGGCGAGAGTGCATGACCGGGCTATTTAAATGATGATGTCAAACCAGATCGCTAGGTCATGAGTAAGGACTGGACAGTCTGAAACGCGTAGGCAAAAGATCTGGCTGTTTATTGTCTTTTTAACCGCTTTATACCGTGGATGGCCTTTTAAACTTCATGGAATAAAAGTTTGGAATTTTAACTTTGGCTGGCGTTTCTACATTCGTGTAAGGAACAGGTGGTCAAAGGAGTGGCTGACCTTAAGGAAGGCCTCCTTCTGCTCCAGGTGTTTGCTGATCAGCGGCATGATGTGGTCGGTGTCGGACGCGGGGCCCAGTTTATCGTGACCCCGACACCAGTCTTCATCCCTGCGGTATTCCTGCTCCAGACTCTCCAGCACGCTGCACACCTGATATAAAGACAAAGAACGGCATAAACGTTACAGACAATCCAGCGTCAGTTTGGGATGCCCCACTGGGATGCCATAAAACAGCACTGACTGGGCCGATATTACCTTTGGTTCGGTTTATTACTGTTTGGCTTTTGGTGCAGTATTTATGATTCTCAATTTGGGATGCCCCACAGCTGGAGAGGACGCCCATCCTCACTCAAGCAGAAAACCCACCAGGGGACTGTCCACTGCTGTAGCTCTATGCGGCAAAGCAAACCCACCAGGCCACCGTCCACTGCTGTAGCCCTATGCGGCACAGCAAACCCACCAGGCCACCGTCCACTGCTGTAGCCCTATGCGGCACAGCAAACCCACCAGGCCACCGTCCACCGCTGTAGCCCTATGCGGCACAGGAAACCCACCGGGCCACCGTCCACCGCTGTAGCCCTATGCGGCACAGGAAACCCACCGGGCCACCGTCCACCGCTGTAGCCCTATGCAGCACAGGAAACCCACCGGGCCACCGTCCACTGCTGGAGCTCTATGCGGCACAGCAAACCCACCAGGCCACCGTCCACTGCTGTAGCCCTATGCGGCACAGCAAACCCACCAGGCCACCGTCCACCGCTGTAGCCCTATGCGGCAAAGGAAACCCACCGGGCCACCGTCCACCGCTGTAGCCCTATGCGGCACAGGAAACCCACCGGGCCACCGTCCACTGCTGGAGCTCTATGCGGCACAGCAAACCCACCAGGCCACCGTCCACCGCTGTAGCCCTATGCGGCAAAGGAAACCCACCGGGCCACCGTCCACCGCTGTAGCCCTATGCGACACAGGAAACCCACCGGGCCACCGTCCACTGCTGGAGCTCTATGCGGCACAGCAAACCCACCAGGCCACCGTCCACCGCTGTAGCTCTATGCGGCACAGGAAGTACACACAGCAGCATTGCTGTACAGCTGCCTGTACTGGGAGCAGGGGATGCCGCCGCATGCACTTCCTGTCCTGCATAGATCTTGCATCTAGGCGGGGGGTTAGCTAGTGATTCTGACTGTGGGGAATTCCAATTTGGGAAGCCCCACAGCTGGAGTGGATGCCCATCCTCGCTCAAGCAGCAAACCCACCAGGAAGTACACACATCAGCATTGCTGCCCCTCTGCCTTTATGGGGAGCAGGGGATGCCGCCGCATGCACTTCCTTTCCGGCATAAGACTTGCAGCTAAGCGAAGGGCGGGGGGGTTAGCTAGCGATTCCGACTGTGGGAAAATACCATTTTGTGAAATACTCACCTGTAAAATGGGTATTGTAAGTATGTCACACACCCCGCTTCAGAATATCCATAACATGTGGGTAATACCGACCTGAAGGGGCGTTCCTGCAGAGATGATAGCAAAAAAGAAAGCCCCTCCCTGATCCATAAATACCTGGGACCTCCCACTCACTACCCAGTATATAGAAGCAGTAAGGTAAGGGACCAGGAAGAGGCAAATATAAATCAAAATAACGCAAAGTTCACAATATAAAGGATCCCGAATACAAGAAGGGCGGGTGAAGCGGGGTGTGTGACATACTTATAATACCCATTTTACAGGTGAGTATTTCACAAAATGGTATTATTCTAAGTATGTCACACACCCCGCTTCAGAATATCCATAACATGTGGGACATCCAATAGCAGTGTCCATAACAAGGGCGGGGATCCAAAACAAGGCAACAATGCACAACTTAAACCACAACAGCTTGCAGAACTTTGCGGCCAAAAACAGCATCCGCTGAGGCCCGAACATCAACCTTGGAAAACTTGGAAAAAGTGTGAACAGAGGACCAAGTAGCGGCCTTACAAACTTGCTCAACAGAGGCCTGGTGCTGGAAAGCCCAGGACGCTCCAACCGCACGAGTAGAATGAGCAGTAACACGAAAAGGGGGACTCCTCCCCTTGGCAGAATAGGCCCCAATGATGGCCTGACGAATCCATTTACTAATGGAAGATTTGGCAGGAGCCAAACCTTTCCTAGGCCCAAAGGGCACCACAAAAAAGGCATCAGTCTTACGAAAGGAAGACGTAACCACCAGATAATATTTCACAACACGGACTACATCCAAGGAATGCAGCGCCCTTTCCTTGTCGTTGCTGGGGTGAGGACAGAGAAGGCAGAACAATGTCCTGATTCAGATGAAAGGCAGAGACCACCTTAGGAAGAAAATCCGGCTTGAAACTAAAGACAACCTTGTCCTGATGCCTTTCAAAGTACGGAGCTTTAATGGATAAAGCTGCCAACTCAGAAACACGCCTGACCGAAGTGATGGCCACCAAAAAGGCCACCTTTTGGGTAAGTGAAGACAAAGCAATCTCATTCAAGGGCTCAAACGGGGGACCCTGAAGACCAGAAAGAACCAGGTTCAAATCCCAAACTGGAACAAAGGGCTTCCTAGGAGGCCGAACATGCGTAACTCCTTGGAAAAAGGTCTTGACTAAGGGATGAAGAGCAAATGACCTTTGAAAAAACACCGCCAGGGCAGAAACCTGCCCCTTCAAAGTACTAAGTTGAAGCCCCAAATCCAGACCATGTTGAAGAAACTCCAGGATTCTGGAAATGGAAAACTCCCGACAAGAGAAAGACCTACTTTCACACCAGTCAATATAGGACCTCCAAGTCCTATAGTAAATAGTAGAGGAAGAGCGCTTCCTGGCGCTAATGAGAGTCTGAACCACCGCGTCAGAAAGACCTTCTTCCTTTAAGATGGCGGTTTCAGCAGCCACGCCGTCAAAGCCAGCGAAGGTAAATTGGGATAGCGCAGCCGACCCTGGGTGAGCAGGTCCGGCAGAAGAGGCAGAACGAACTGATCCTCTGCCAGTCTTACCAGGTCTGCGAACCAAACCTGCCTTGGCCACCTTGGTGCCACTAGAATCGCCGACACGCCCTCCAGAGTCAGCTTGCGCACCACTCTGGCTACCATTGGAAACGGAGGGAACAGGTAAAGGAACCCCAGATCCCTCCAGTTCAGAGACATGGCATCCACTGCCAGAGCCAGAGGATCCTGCGAGAGAGACACAAAGACTGGAAGCTTGTGATTGTGACGAGAGGCAAAGAGGTCCACCGCTGGGAACCCCCACCTGAGACATATCG
Organism: Gastrophryne carolinensis; assembly: GCA_027917425.1. Taxonomy (NCBI): domain Eukaryota; kingdom Metazoa; phylum Chordata; class Amphibia; order Anura; family Microhylidae; genus Gastrophryne; species Gastrophryne carolinensis. The sequence continues at coordinate 262,343,144 of CM051240.1, forward strand.
AACGAAACACCGTGGGACTGAGAGACCACTCCCCCTGACGAGAGGAGGCTCTGCTCAGCAAGTCCACCTCCGTGTTCTCCACTCCCGGAATGTAGACTGCTGAGATACACGGGACGTGACTCTCCGCCCAGTCCAGAATCAAAGACACTTCCCTGAGGGCACTCCTGCTGCGAGTCCCCCCTTGGTGATTGATGTAAGCAACCGCCGTCCTGTTGTCCGACCGGACCTGAACTGGCAGGCCTCTCAACTGATGAGTCAAGCGAAACAGAACCAACCTGATGGCTCTCAACTCCAGAACATTGATGGGCTCGTGAGCCTCCTGAGGACTCCACAGACCCTGAAACTGGAGGTCCTTCCAAACACCCCCCCCAACCTGACAGACTGGCATCCGTGGTGACAGTTTCCCAGCACGGGGCCAGAAAGGATCTGCCCTGCGACAGATTGGCCGACCCCAGCCACCATTGCAGGGATCGACGAACTCGGGGGGTCATCAGGAAGGACTGATCCAACGATAGAGGAGACTTGTCCCAAACCTTCAACAGATGAAGCTGAAGCGTCCTTGTATGAAACTGCGCAAAGGGAACTGCCTCGAATGAGGCCACCATTAACCCCACCAGCCTAATCCCTAGCCGGATGGACGGACGAGGGGCCGACAAGAGAAGCCGAGCTAATTCCTGAATCAAAAGAATCTTGGCCTGAGGCAGAAACACCCTGGCCTGCGAAGTGTCCAGAGACATTCCCAGAAAGGTCACTATTCTGGACGGAGAGAGAGAAGACTTGGGGTGGTTGACCACCCAACCAAACCTCTCCAGGGTGGACACCACCATTCTGGTATCCAACTCCGCTTGGTTGAAGGAGGAGGCCATGATCAGAAGATCGTCCAAATAGGGCACAATGCGGATGCCCTGAACCCTTAGCAGAGCCATCACCCCCGCTAGCACCTTGGTGAACACCCGAGGGGCCGAGGTGAGGCCGAAAGGGAGTGCTGGAAAAATTGGAACGTGTAGATAAGCATCCTTGATGTCTATGGACGTCAGAAAGTCTCCCTGACGAAGAGAGTGAATGGCCGAACGTAGTGTTTCCATGCGGAATTTCCGTGGCCGGATGAACCTGTTGAGAAACTTCAGATCCAAGATGGGTCGGACCGATCCGTCCTTCTTGGGTACCGTGAACAGATTGGAATAAAAACCCCTGCCCTGATCCGAAGGAGGCACTGGGCAAATGACATCCATGTCCAGAAGGTTCTGCACTGCCGACAGAAGCCCCTGCGCCGCCAGAGGTTCTGAAGGCATCCGAGACCTGAAAAATCTGGAAGGGGGGCGGAGCTCGAACTCCAGCTTGTAACCGGAAGACACCACTTCCCGGATCCATCGGTCCGAGACCTCTTGATCCCAAACCTGGGAAAAGAGTCGCAGCCGTCCCCCCACCCGCAAGGGTGAGGGCGCCCCCTCATTGCTGAGCCGGCTTGGCAGCCGGCTTGGGCTTAGAGCCCCAACTGAATCCTGGACGGGCACGACCTCTGCCCCTGCTCCCAGAATCTCCTCTGGAAGAAGGGAATGCAAATCCCCTGCCAGATCTGGCCCCACGAAAGGAGGGGGTAAAGGAAGGCGCCCCTCGAAAGGGGCGGCGTTGTTTCTTGCATTGGGGTAACCTACCACCCTTGGTGACAGAGTCCAACGTCTCTCCAAAAAGCCGTAACCCAACAAAGGGTAGAGCCGTTAGTGACTTTTTGGACATAAAATCTGCCGCCCACTGGCGCAGCCACACCGAACGCCGAATAGTGACCAGCAGCGCCGACGTTCTACCACACATCATCAAAGTGTCATCCAAGGCTGTCAACACAAAAGATAAAAACAGCTCACACCGTTTGAGGCTAAGGAACTCAGCACTACCGGGACGCAGCCCGGAAGAGGTCAACAGGTCCCTAACCACGGACCTGGCAGCCAACACCATCAGCGCCGATGCGCAAACAGGCCGCATGGCTGACCCAACGCTAGCAAAACCATGACAAGCCATCTGGTCAATACGTTTATCCTCTCCATCCTTGAGAATAGAACAATCAGGTCTATTTAAAACAGAGGAATTGGATAACCCCAAAACCGGCGCATCCACCTCGGGGGGAGATGCCCAGCGCTTAACTGCCTCCGAAGGAAAGGGATATTTCCTATCCCATCCCTGAGGGATGCCAGGGAGCCGAGCCGGCCTGTCCCATTCTTTGGCAATAATTTTGTCAAAATGCCTTTGTGTAGGGAATTCCAAGCGCGGCCTGGATTCCTCAAACAATTCACCCTTCTGCTGTGACACCTCCACAGGAGGGGAAATATTCAACACCTCCAACATCAGAGCCAGAGCGTGGGGAGTATCAGAGGATCTCCCCAAATCCCCCAGCTCGGCATCAGTGCCAAAGGACTGCTCATCGTCCGAAAAATCAGAATCCTCATAAACTTCCCCTTCCTCTAGCGGGGAATAGTCAGACCAATCCAGATTATTAACATCCTCCAGGTCCTCCGCCAGCGGAGCCGGCGACAAATGCTTTCTCTTAGTCGGAGCCTTACGGGCGACCGAGCTGGAGATAATTTTTTCAAGGTTAGCCAATCTGGCGCACATCTCAGATTGCAGCTCCCTGCCCATGACGACGTCACACGGGGCGCGTGTCAAAGCAGGAGGTGGAGATGAAGCGACCGGCGGTGCTGACCCAGACGCCTGTGGTTCGGACTGCCGCGTGATGGTCTGCTGTGCACATGGTATACACAGAAGTACATCGTCCCCAGAAATGGATACCCCACATAACATACACTTTCGGGGATGCCCCGAAGGGGCCCCGAGCCCAGTATCCGGGGATGCCTCCATAAGGTGAACTTTGTTTAGGAAAAGTCGCTATGACCCAGGGAATTACGCCGTTAGACAACCCGGGATGCCCCTTTAATGTCCCGAGTGGGAGGATTTATGGCAAAACAATTAACCCAGAAATAAGGATCAGGAGGGACCCCCTAAATGCTACTGGCGAACCTCCTGAACCACCATCTGAAACACAGAACAGAGGGACTGTTTTAAGATAAGTCTAATGAAAAAAAAAAAAAAGACAACAATCAAACAAGAAGAAAGAATGGCCAGAGGCCACTTACAGAACCAGCGACCAAAATGGCGACCGTGAGGGAAGATCCAGACGCTCCACAGCAACAGGCAGGGCCGCAGTCAGAGAGGGAGAAGGGGGCGTGGCCAGCGCGGGACGCGCGCGAGGCCGGGCCACGCCCCCCCCCCCCCTCTCCCCTCCAAGCGCTCCGCAGTGGCATCAGCGAGGGCAGGAGTCGTCACTCCGGCCCCGCCCCTCCCCAGCCAGCGTGAGGTGAACTAAATCACCTCATGAAGAAATGTGCTCAGAGCCGGCCGGCGCCGCAATAGTAAGAAGCGGTCGCCGGCCCGGCCAAGTAAAAACACCACACTCACACACATACACCATGGGAAAAAACGGGAGGGAAGTCCCGGCCCCACCAACGGTCCGGCACCCGCCGCGCCCCCCCCCCCGCCCACAGCAACATGGCATGAGGTGAAAACCTCCGCCATTAACAGAGAGGAAGGGAGAAAGGAGGGAAGAAGGCAGCCAGCACCCCAAAGGCTGCAGCGTTTGCAATTAAAGTGAAACACACGCACACACACTATGTAAGCTGACCATATAAAAGAACTAATAAACTAATGAATGTACACACTCCCCCACCCCACCTATGGAAGGGGATCCTGGGAGGGCCATTGTATGTAAGTAAGGGACAGGGCATCCCAAACCGGGGTCACCAACCCGGTAATACCGCCTACCCTCTCATATAGGGTCTCACGGTGGAGCATAGCTCCTGAGCACCTAATGTGCTGAAATACCCTCGCCTGGACCCTCAGCCGAGGCTGGGAGGCATATGGATTTCTGGGGAAAAAGGTCCAAACGGAAATAAATAAATAGCGGGCCGGGAGTCACCCCGGCTACCTGAAATCCCCCTGTGCAAGGAGGAGCCATCATCTTCTGACTTGCTCGCCGTCTGCAGAGATGGAAAACTGGGTGATGAGTGGGAGGTCCCAGGTATTTATGGATCAGGGAGGGGCTTTCTTTTGCTATCATCTCTGCAGGAACGCCCTCTTCAGGACGATATTACCCACATGTTATGGATTCTTGAAGCGGGGTGTGTGACATACTTAGAATATTACAAATTGTGATGCTCCTTAGGAATCAAATAGCTGACCAAAGGCCAAATATGATTGGTCATGGTTGAAAAGGAGTTTCTAGTCTAGACCAAGTCTAAGGCCGGGAGATCCTCTGTCTTAGGGGCACTTCCCTGGTTTTCCCCGTATACTCCCATCAATCCCACCATCCCACCATCCCACCCATGTGGGTACGCATAGGCCGGAGGAAGCGGGGATGCTGGCAGTGTTGCTTGTGGCCATTGGATCGAGGATAGATCGGAGTATATGGAGAAACCAGTGGAGCAAAATTGTGGGATGCCCCTAGGGGAATCTCAGGGCCCACTCATTTGTATGAGTTTTGGTCCACTTTAAAGCGGCCCTTCACCCTGAATAAGAGTTTATCTTATATGTTTCCTACACCCTGTACATACAGATTGCTCACATTAATCCGGACCTTCACCCTGAATAGGAGCCTATCTTATATGTTTCCCACACCCTGTACATACAGATTGCTCACATTAATCCGGACCTTCACCCTGAATAAGAGCCTATCTTATATGTTTCCCACACCCTGTACATAGATTGCTCACATTAATCCGGACCTTCACCCTGAATAGGAGCCTATCTTATATGTTTCCGACACCCTGTACATACAGATTGCTCACATTAATCCGGACCTTCACCCTGAATAAGAGCCTATCTTATATGTTTCCCACACCCTGTACATACAGATTGCTTACATTAATCCGGACCCTCACCCTGAATAAGAGCCTATCTTATATGTTTCCCACACCCTGTACATACAGATTGCCCACATTAATCCGGACCTTCACCCTGAATAAGAGCCTATCTTATATGTTTCCCACACCCTGTACATACAGATTGCTCACATTAAAAATCATCCTACCTGCATCTACTGCATGTTATGAGCCTTTAAACATCCAAGATGGCGGCTCATGCAGCCTGCAAACAGGAAGTGCCTTCTGACTGTGCCGCTCTGCATTCTGGGATTGCTGACCTTTTCCTGACCCCAGCTCTGCTCTGTCTGAGCAAAGCACAGCAATAACCCACCCCCCTGTACTTTATCCCGCTTTCCTCTCCTCAGTATGTGATGCTTCTAGAGAGTCAAGATGGCGGCGCCCGTATCCTAAAGTCCTGAACAGAGTTGCAGCCCAGTGGGGGAAAGAATAATAAGTGACTAAAAACTAAAATCATGGTGAAGGTCCAGTTTAAGTAGACCAAAACCCACCGCGAACGGCCCGGGAATCTATAAGATTGTTAGAGGGAAGCGGGGGATGCGGCCGCCAGGGCGCTCAGACCAGCTCGCCTTAGACAACGTGATGTCAGCATCTCAGAGCGTGCCGATTGGACGAGCGGCTGCGCATGCGCCGTATCTGGGGGGGTTTCTCGCAGCGGTGCCTCGGGGGAAATACAACAAAACCCAGGATAGTCAAAAGTCTAGGTTTTGGTCCACTTTAAGCGAAGCCAAAAGAAACAGGAATATTATGCGCTGCTGATAAGTGATGTCATCACCACGCAGACATTGCAATAATATTATGCGCTGCTGATGAGTGATGTCATCACCACGCAGACATTGCAATAATATTATGCGCTGCTGATAAGGGATGTCATCACCACGCAGACACTGCAATAATATTATGCGCTGCTGATGAGTGATGTCATCACCACGCAAACATTGCAATAATATTATGCGCTGCTGCTGAGTGATGTCATAACCATGCAGACATTGCAATAATATTATGCGCTGCTGATGAGTGATGTCATCACCACACAGACATTGCAATAATATTATGCGCTGCTGATGAGTGATGTCATCACCACGCAGACATTGCAATAATATTATGCGCTGCTGATGAGTGATGTCATCACCACGCAGACACTGCAATAATATTATGCGCTGCTGATGAGTGATGTCATAACCACGCAGACACTGCAATAATATTATGCGCTGCTGATGAGTGATGTCATCACCACGCAGACATTGCAATAATATTATGCGCTGCTGATGAGTGATGTCATCACCACGCAGACATTGCAATAATATTATGCGCTGCTGATGAGTGATGTCATCACCACGCAGACATTGCAATAATATTATGCGCTGCTGATGAGTGATGTCATAACCACGCAGACATTGCAATAATATTATGCGCTGCTGATGAGTGATGTCATCACCACGCAGACATTGCAATAATATTATGCGCTGCTGATGAGTGATGTCATCACCACGCAGGCATTGCAATAATATTATGCGCTGCTGCTAAGTGATGTCATCGTGCCGCAGACGTCGCTACGTTGTTGCACTGACCTGCTCGGAGGTTTTGTAGAAAGCGACGGATGCGTTGACCAGCTTCAGCCTGTCCTCCATCTTCAGCATCAGCTGCTGCCAGTGCAGGGCCACCTTCTCCGCGCACTCCCGGATGGCGTCGGCGTCGTAATGGCCGGCCTGCAGCAGCGCCTCGGCCTTCTGCTGCACCTGCAGGGCGCTCTGGTGGGTCTTCTGTAGGGAGCTGGCGTGGAATAGGGACTGCGCGGGGCAAACACTGATTGTTAGCGCATGTACAACACACTGACTGACCATTGCACCATTCCCAGCGCCACCCACCCACCACCAAACCCCAAGCAGTCACCTCAATGGCCATCTGGAACTGTTCGTGCTCCCGCTGCAGTTGCTCCGCCTCCGACAGCGAGCTGGCGTTCACCAGACTGGCGTTTAACATGGACTCCCCATTCCGGATCCAGCCCAGCACCTGAATGAGAGAAGATGAATACATGAGATATAAAGCGGGTGAGGGGGCCCCTGGGCATTGCCTAGGAGAAGGCTCGGTAGGTGCAGTTTGCCTGTTTCCGGAGGATACAAAGGTTAGTAATAGCAGAAAAAAGGAGGAGTAGGACGGCACCAACTAATATCTAGTAAATGTTGTGCCTTACTCTGGTGGGGGCCAACTCTATCCAGACAAATACATAGATGGGGGTGCCCAAAATCCCCAAACAAAAGCCCTAGCCAGAGACTTATAATGGCACTCACTGATTAAAGTTCTCTGCCTTGAAAAAGTGACAATACGTCACGAAACGCGTTGGCTTTTTCCTGGGGGGATATAGTGGTGGCCATGCTGCTTGACATTAGTTCTATAGCGATTTGATGCACCTTGGAAGCACTTGACACTTTATTATGTAATTTGGATTTCTAGGATTTCTAGTAATTTTCCTGGCCCCACATAATAACAGCCCCCCCCCCCTCCCGCCCCGCCATGGCAGATTGTGGAAATGTCTTTTGTTTTGTGTGTTCTTAAATGGGCATTTTAAAGTGGACCAACACCCGGGGGGGATCGGCCCGGGAATCTATAAGATTCCCGGACCGATCAGATCCCTCCCAGCGGGGCATCCGAAATCGGGATGTCCCGCGGGGAGGAACCCCCCAGGAGGCCCAGAATCCTTACCTTACCGGCGATCCAACGGCGCATGCGCGAGACGCGGCCGCGTCTCTCGCTTCCCACTAGCAGGGCGCGCTCCCGCGCCGGCCGTTTTGTGAATGGCCGGCGCAGGTGCGCTCCCTGTTAGAGGGAAGCGAGAGACGCAGCCAATGACAGCGCTCTGGTATGCGCGTCCAAGCGGCTTTGGACGCGCATACTAGAGCGGCTCTGAGCGCTGTCATTGGCCGGACGAGGTCACGTGGGAGCGGGGAGAGGTGAGTTTTTGCGGCGATCGGGGGGGGGGTTTCACACAGCGGGGCACCCCACCTAAGTGGACCAACACCCAGGATAGTCAAAATCCTGGGTGTTGGTCCACTTTAACAATTATTGTTATGTAACCATGATGTATCAATAAACTTTACATGAACTTTAATCAGCGAGTGCCATTATAAGTCTCTGGCCAGGGCTTTTGTTTGGGGATTTTGGGCACCCTCATCTATGCATTTGTCTGGAACGTTTAGTAATAGGGGGGATATTCCTGGAGGTGTCGGCAACATGGAAAATGATTTAGCTTTACTGGATAGATGGTCAAAACTGTGGAAACTAGAGTTTAATGTCTGTAAATGTAAAATCCTGCACTTGGGTAGAAGGAATCCCGGCTCTGAGCACCGTATGGGCAGCGCTGTGTTATCCAGGACCTCGGAGGAGAGAGATTTAGGGATACTGATTACTGATAGCTGCAAGATGATTGGACAGTGTAGCCAGGCAGTGGGAAAAGCAAGCAGGATGCTCGGCTGCATAGCTCGAGGCATCACCAGTAGGAAGAGGGAGGTTGTGATGCCGCTGTATAGAGCCCTGGTGAGGCCACAGCTAGAATACTGTGTGCAGTTCTGGAGACCTTACCTGCAAAAATACATTATTCAAATAGAACGGGTCCAAAGGCCGGCAACGAAAATGGTGGAAGGACTTAAACTTAAAACTTATCAGGAGAGACTTAAAGAACTTAATCTGTACAAAGGAAAGAAGGGAGAGGGGGGACATGATGGAGACCTTTATATATGTGACAGGAGGGAATAAGGTTCAGGAGGGAAGAAACTTAATGATAGAACAAGGGGCCCAACCTGAAGCTGTTCGGGGGGAAGATCAGGAGCAATGTTAGAAAATATTATGTTACAGAAAGAGCAGTAGATGCCGGGAACAAACTTCCAGCAGAGGTAGTTGAAAAATTGACAGTCACTGAAATTAAAAATGCCTGGGATAAGCACACATCTATCCTAATGGTGAAATGGTTGTTGGTCCACTTTAAAACAGAACCAAACCCGAGGCGGTTCGGCACCGGAATCTAGGGGCATGCCGAAATTGGGATGTATGAAACCCGCTCAGGTCACCGGAATTCACTCACCTTTCCTGGGTCCCTCGTCCAATCAGAGAGGTTTGTGATGCCTATTCCTAAGATAGGCTGGGGCATTAGTGTGCAGGGGGCGCTTGGGATGAGGCCCCTCTCCCTCCCCATTGTAGTCTATCAGAGACATTTTCCAAATGACAGTCATGGCTCTGATTGGACGAGAGCCTGCACATGTGCGGTTGGACGGGGGGGGCGAGTTTTGCAGGGCGTTTAACACAGCGGGGAAAAAAAAAAACAAAAAAAAAACCAAAAACAGGATTCCGGGGCACAGGAAAAAAAAAAAACATGAGATAGTCAAGATCCTGGGTTTTGTTCCGCTTTTAGGTATCTTTTCGAAAGAGATGTGTAGCATATTAGGTGCATGAGCATGGGAAAAGAAGAAGCATTGCCTTTCACCTGCTCTATTAATAAATTATTAAAGCGGACCAAAATCCATGGCGATCTGCCCGGGATTCTATAAGATTCCCCAGCCGATCTATTTCCTCCCCCAGGCGCGTCCAGAATCGGGATGCCCCACTGTGTGAGACCCCCCAGGTCGCCCCATACACTTACCTTGTTTCCCGGTCCAACGGCACATGAGCAAGCCGCATCCCCGCTTCCCTCTAGCAGGGAGCGTGTCCGCACCAGGCGTTTGTGAATGGCGCGCTCCCTGTTAGAGGGAAGCGGGGGGAGCGCCCATCATCTCGCTCGGATCTGCTCGTCTTAGACGCAACGGCGGCGGATCTGAGCACACAGACTGAATGAGCAGCCGTGCATGCACCATAGGACCGGGGAGAGGCGAATTGGCTTCGGCGATCTGGGGGGTTTCACGCAGCGGGGCATCCCCTGATTGGGGTGACCTGGGGGGGGGGGGGGGGGACCAAACCCAGCATAGTCAAATTCCTGGGTTTTGGTCAACTTTAAAGCGGACCTTCACCCTTAATAAGAGCCAATCTTATATGTTTCCCACACCCTGTACATACAGATTGCCCACATTAATCCGGACCCTCACCCTGAATAAGAGCCTATCTTATATGCTTCCCACACCCTGTACATACAGATTGCCCACATTAATCTGGAACCTCACCCTGAATAAGAGCCTCTCTTATATGTTCCCCACACCCTGTACATACAGATTGCCCACATTAATCCGGACCCTCACCCTGAATAAGAGCCTATCTTATGTTTCCCACACCCTGTACATACAGATTGCTCACATTAATCCGGACCCTCACCCTGAATAAGAGCCTGTCTTATATTTTTCCCACACCGTGTACATACAGATTGGCCACATTAATCCGGACCCTCACCCTGAATAAGAGCCTATCTTATATGTTTCCCACACCCTGTACATACAGATTGCCCACATTAATCTGGAACCTCACCCTGAATAAGAGCCTCTCTTATATGTTCCCCACACCCTGTACATACAGATTGCCCACATTAATCCGGACCCTCACCCTGAATAAGAGCCTATCTTATATGTTTCCCACACCCTGTACATACAGATTGCTCACATTAATCCGGACCCTCACCCTGAATAAGAGCCTGTCTTATATTTTTCCCACACCGTGTACATACAGATTGGCCACATTAATCCGGACCCTCACCCTGAATAAGAGCCTATCTTATATGTTTCCCACACCCTGTACATACAGATTGCTCACATTAATCCGGACCCTCACCCTGAATAAGAGCCTGTCTTATATTTTTCCCACACCGTGTACATACAGATTGGCCACATTAATCCGGACCCTCACCCTGAATAAGAGCCTATCTTATATGTTTCCCACACCCTGTACATACAGATTGCCCACATTAATCTGGAACCTCACCCTGAATAAGAGCCTCTCTTATATGTTCCCCACACCCTGTACATACAGATTGCCCACATTAATCCGGACCCTCACCCTGAATAAGAGCCTATCTTATATGTTTCCCACACCCTGTACATACAGATTGCTCACATTAATCCGGACCCTCACCCTGAATAAGAGCCTATCTTATATGTTTCCCACACCCTGTACATACAGATTGCCCACATTAATCCGGACCCTCACCCTGAATAAGTGCCTATCTTATATGTTTCCCCCCCTGTACATACAGATTGCTTGCATTAAAAATCATCCTACCTGCATCTACTGCATGTTATGAGCCTTTAAACATCCAAGATGGTGGCTCATGGAGCATCAGGCAAGCCTGCAAACAGGAAGTGTCTTCTGTGTCGCTCTGCATTCTGGGATTGCTGACCTTTTCCTGACCCCAGCTCTGCTCTGTCTGTGCAAATCAAAGCTATAACCCCACCCCCTGTACTTTATCCCGCTCTCCTCTCCTCAGTATGTGATGCTACTGAGCCAAGATGGCGGCGCCCGTATCCTAGAGTCCTGAACAGAGATGCAGCACAGTGGGGGAAAGAATAATAAGTGACTAAAAACTTAGAATATATACATTTTAGATGCTGGGGAAAAGTTTTTTTAAGGGTTTGGGCTTTTCATTAATTGACGCTGAAGGTCCGGATTAAACAATCCTACATCACCTGTGGTGGGAGGGGGTGGAAGGGATGCCAGGAAATCGGATTCCAGAACTCACCTGATCGGGGTTCCAGATCCACGTTACCACCAGTGGCCAATTGTGGTCCCCGGCGGGGTCATATCGATTGGCCGCTGGCAGTCATGTGAGCCAATGATGGAACCAGTCCGGGAAGAGGACAAGCTTCAGGCTCTCGCAGACATGAGCAACAGTCCCATATTGCGGGGACCACTACTTGCCCAAATCCTCAGGGGTGTCCCCACTTACCTGCTTGACCTCGGCCTGGAGGTGACGAAGCTGCAGACATTGCTCCAGACGTTTGTGGGTCTGGTCGGCGTTCAGGTCGAGCTCGTGCTGCTTCTCGTGGAGGAACTCCAACAATTCCTGCACCTGGGTGGCCAGGTCTATGTCCTTCTCACAGATCAGCTCGATTCCTAAAAGGGACAGAAAGAGGGATCAGCTCAAATACCTGTAACACACAGACTAAAGGGGAGCCGGCCGACAGACATAAAGGGGAGCCGGGGGACGCGGCCGACAGACATAAAGGGGAGCCGGGGGATGCGACAGACAGACCTAAAGGGGAGCCGGGGACGCGGCCGACAGACATAAAGGGGAGCCGGGGACGCGGCCGACAGACATAAAGGGGAGCCGGGGGACGCGGCCGACAGACATAAAGGGGAGCCGGGGACGCGGCCGACAGACATAAAGGGGAGCCGGGGGACGCGGCCGACAGACATAAAGGGGAGCCGGGGGACGCGGCCGACAGACATAAAGGGGAGCCGGGGGACGCGGCCGACAAAGGGGAGCCGGGGGATGCGGCCGACAGACATAAAGGGGAGCCGGGGACGCGGCCGACAGACATAAAGGGGAGCCGGGGACGCGGCCGACAGACCTAAAGGGGAGCCGGGGGACGCGGCCGACAGACATAAAGGGGAGCCGGGGGACGCGGCCGACAAAGGGGAGCCGGGGGATGCGGCCGACAGACATAAAGGGGAGCCGGGGACGGGGCCGACAGACATAAAGGGGAGCCGGGGATGCGGCCGACAGACATAAAGGGGAGCCGGGGACGGGGCCGACAGACATAAAGGGGAGCCGGGGGACGCGGCCGACAGACATAAAGGGGAGCCGGGGGACGCGGCCGACAGACATAAAGGGGAGCCGGGGGACGCGGCCGACAGACATAAAGGGGAGCCGGGGGACGCGGCCGACAGACCTAAAGGGGAGCCGGGGGACGCGGCCGACAGACCTAAAGGGGAGCCGGGGGACGCGGCCGACAGACCTAAAGGGGAGCCGGGGGACGCGGCCGACAGACATAAAGGGGAGCCGGGGACGCGGCCGACAGACATAAAGGGGAGCCGGGGACGCGGCCGACAGACCTAAAGGGGAGCCGGGGGACGCGGCCGACAGACCTAAAGGGGAGCCGGGGGACGCGGCCGACAGACCTAAAGGGGAGCCGGGGGACGCGGCCGACAGACCTAAAGGGGAGCCGGGGGACGCGGCCGACAGACATAAAGGGGAGCCGGGGACGCGGCCGACAGACATAAAGGGGAGCCGGGGACGCGGCCGACAGACCTAAAGGGGAGCCGGGGGATGCGGCCGACAGACATAAAGGGGAGCCGGGGACGCGGCCGACAGACATAAAGGGGAGCCGGGGACGCGGCCGACAGACCTAAAGGGGAGCCGGGGGATGCGGCCGACAGATGGGAGCTGGGGACGCGGCCGACAAACGGGAGCCGGGGACGCGGCCGACAAACGGGAGCCGGGGACGCGGCCGACAGACATAAAGGAGAGCCGGGGACGCGGCCGACAGACCTAAAGGGGAGCCGGGGGATGCGGCCGACAGATGGGAGCTGGGGACGCGGCCGACAAACGGGAGCCGGGGACGCGGCCGACAAACGGGAGCCGGGGACGCGGCCGACAGACATAAAGGGGAGCCGGGGACGCGGCCGACAGACATAAAGGGGAGCCGGGGGACGCGGCCGACAAGACATAAAGGGGAGCCGGGGACGCGGCCGACAGACATAAAGGGGAGCCGGGGGACGCGGCCGACAGACCTAAAGGGGAGCCGGGGACGGGGCCGACAGACCTAAAGGGGAGCCGGGGACGCGGCCGACAGACATAAAGGGGAGCCGGGGGACGCGGCCGACAGACATAAAGGGGAGCCGGGGGACGCGGCCGACAAGACATAAAGGGGAGCCGGGGGACGCGGCCGACAAGACATAAAGGGGAGCCGGGGGACGCGGCCGACAAGACATAAAGGGGAGCCGGGGACGCGGCCGACAGACATAAAGGGGAGCCGGGGGACGCGGCCGACAAGACATAAAGGGGAGCCGGGGACGCGGCCGACAGACATAAAGGGGAGCCGGGGACGCGGCCGACAGACATAAAGGGGAGCCGGGGACGCGGCCGACAGACCTAAAGGGGAGCCGGGGACGCGGCCGACAGACCTAAAGGGGAGCCGGGGACGCGGCCGACAGACATAAAGGGGAGCCGGGGACGCGGCCGACAGACATAAAGGGGAGCCGGGGACGCGGCCGACAGACATAAAGGGGAGCCGGGGACGCGGCCGACAGACCTAAAGGGGAGCCGGGGACGCGGCCGACAGACATAAAGGGGAGCCGGGGACGCGGCCGACAGACATAAAGGGGAGCCGGGGACGCGGCCGACAGACATAAAGGGGAGCCGGGGGACGCGGCCGACAGACATAAAGGGGAGCCGGGGACGCGGCCGACAGACATAAAGGGGAGCCGGGGGACGCGGCCGACAAGACATAAAGGGGAGCCGGGGACGCGGCCGACAGACATAAAGGGGAGCCGGGGACGCGGCCGACAGACATAAAGGGGAGCCGGGGACGCGGCCGACAGACCTAAAGGGGAGCCGGGGACGCGGCCGACAGACCTAAAGGGGAGCCGGGGACGCGGCCGACAGACATAAAGGGGAGCCGGGGACGCGGCCGACAGACATAAAGGGGAGCCGGGGACGCGGCCGACAGACATAAAGGGGAGCCGGGGACGCGGCCGACAGACCTAAAGGGGAGCCGGGGACGCGGCCGACAGACATAAAGGGGAGCCGGGGACGCGGCCGACAGACATAAAGGGGAGCCGGGGGACGCGGCCGACAGACATAAAGGGGAGCCGGGGACGCGGCCGACAGACATAAAGGGGAGCCGGGGGACGCGGCCGACAAACGGGAGCCGGGGACGCGGCCGACAGACATAAAGGGGAGCCGGGGGACGCGGCCGACAGACATAAAGGGGAGCCGGGGGACGCGGCCGACAGACATAAAGGGGAGCCGGGGGACGCGGCCGACAGACATAAAGGGGAGCCGGGGGACGCGGCCGACAGACATAAAGGGGAGCCGGGGGACGCGGCCGACAGACATAAAGGGGAGCCGGGGGACGCGGCCGACAGACATAAAGGGGAGCCGGGGGACGCGGCCGACAGACATAAAGGGGAGCCGGGGGACGCGGCCGACAGACATAAAGGGGAGCCGGGGACGGGGCCGACAGACCTAAAGGGGAGCCGGGGACGCGGCCGACAGACATAAAGGGGAGCCGGGGGACGCGGCCGACAGACATAAAGGGGAGCCGGGGACGCGGCCGACAGACATAAAGGGGAGCCGGGGGATGCGGCCGACAGACATAAAGGGGAGCCGGGGGATGCGGGCGACAGACCTAAAGGGGAGCCGGGGGACGCGGCCGACAGACATAAAGGGGATCCGGGGGACGCGGCCGACAGACATAAAGGGGAGCCGGGGACGCGGCCAACAGACATAAAGGGGAGCCGGGGACGCGGCCCGACAGACATAAAGGGGAGCCGGGGACGCGGCCAACAGACTCACCTGACGCCTGCACCTCCATGATGTACTGGTGAAGGTCCTGCCCCTGCTGGATGACCTCGAAGGTCATGTTATTCATGGCTAGTTTCCGCTCCTTGTGGCGCTGCAGCCGCTGCTCGGCCAGGTTCAGATCTTCCGTGTTGAAATCGTTCATCTGTCGGAGGAGGTCTTCGTTCCATGCGTCCAGCTCAGCCGTCACCTGAAGCGGGAAAGCCGGCATGTCAGAAAGCAATGACCTCGCCGAACGCAATGACCTCGCCGAACGCAATGACCTCGCCAAACGCAATGACCTCGCCAAACGCAATGACCTCGCCAAACGCAATGACCTCGCCAAACGCAATGACCTCGCCAAACGCAATGACCTCGCCAAACGCAATGACCTCGCCAAACGCAATGACCTCGCCAAACGCAATGACCTCGCCAAACGCAATGACCTCGCCAAACGCAATGACCTCGCCAAACGCAATGACCTCGCCAAACGCAATGACCTCGCCAAACGCAATGACCTCGCCAAACGCAATGACCTCGCCAAACGCAATGACCTCGCCAAACGCAATGACCTCGCCAAACGCAATGACCTCGCCAAACGCAATGACCTCGCCAAACGCAATGACCTCGCCAAACGCAATGACCTCGCCAAACGCAATGACCTCGCCACCATAGCAATAGCTGTGTAACATTAGAATAGACCCTTTTGGAACAGGCGGGTGTGCAGCGTGCCTCCGCTTGACCAGATAGGCTGTGATTTCAGTAGGAACCACAAGAGGGTGCCCAGTCTTATCATAGTGGTACCCCACAGCCCTTGATCCTGGTCACCCAAACAACAGAAGGACCTAGATGGCCACTGGACTTACCATGGCTAACCAGCAGCCACAGCCCAGGTTTCATTGGAGTATCCCTAAACAATGCTGCCGTGCTTCCCGGTCACACATCTGCAAGCAGTCCTATACCTATGTGCTTACCACTTGTTTATTCATTGTATGGCTGTCAATCACGACTGCCAGTGGCCAATTAGGATTACACATCAAACCGGAACGGCTGCCAGCGGTCACATGATCGGCTGACATCCAAGGTGAATGAGGAAGTGGCGACCTGACTATAGGTCTGTAAAACGAAACGGTGACTAAAAATTAAACTGCAATGATTTTTTTTGTGATATTGTTTGATTAGTATTGTGATATATATCAGTGGTTCCCCTTTAGGATGCCTAAATATATACAGGTGATTATATTTTCATTGGTGAATATAGTAGATTAATATGTTTAGGAGTTGTTATGGTTAGGATTATTAATCTTAAATTGATTGTTTGACTAGTAGCACTTGATAAATGTATAGATTTTGTAGTGATCCGGATCATAGGCAGGATTTGCACATGCTCAGTTGCACTGTTGGAACACTATTGTAGCGATAACCCTTATCGCCGGAGGGCTTCACCGCCCGAGACGTCCTTTTCCCAATCGTAAGAGGTGCTGCTGGAATTCCAGAGTCGTCCGTGAGGAACCAGGAACAGCCCTTACAAGGGTTAGTGAATTGTAATATAGCGTTTCCCCCAATAAGAGACAGAACTTCAGTATTGAGGGTGAAGGGGAAGTGTCTTTATTAGTGCCACTCTAGGCCTTATATACACAAGTCTCCATGCAAGGTGGACCTGATGGAGAACTGCATGACACACACACCGACCAATAGCAGCAGGGCACACAATCCCTCAACTCTGCCGGTGACGCAATCAGCAACACAATAGACATCTGTAACACAATCAATCAGAACAATGCCATTGTCTGTGACGTAATCAATCAACACAATGGCAGTCTGTAATACAATCCAAACTACAATGACATTGCCTGTAACAGTACCAAAATACAATGACATTGTCTGGAACCTAATTAAGAAAAAGGTCAGTGAATGACCCGGTGGGCAATTGAATAGTGATGACATCCAAAAGACAGAGCCTCTGTCACAATGCCCCCTTTTTGTGGAACACCCGGCAGACCCGGATTGACCCTGTTCGGGTTAACGTGGGGCTGTCCGGACTCTTGTTATGGGCAGAGTTCTGTGTAAGGACAAGTCTGCAAATAGTGAGTAACCGGACTAAACATTGACGTGGGCTGTACATAGGAATCAGTCATGGGTGGGGTCCAAACACTGGGATATTGTGGCGTTGGTGAGTTCAGTACCAAAGTCCTTGGTTGGATGTGTGCACAGGTGCTTTGCTTTCTTATAGCTGGCCCAAGTTTCAATCTCTTTCCCTGGAAGCTGATCGGAGAATCCACAATCTTCTGCACATCTACATCATCGTAAAAGGAGACAAAACCATAACCCTTAGAAACGCCAGAGGCATCCCTAATAATTTTGACATTCTTTACAGCGCCATACTTTGAAAAAACATCCTTAATTTCAGGCTGATTAATCCGACGGCCAATGCCCCCAACAAAAATAGTGTTTGGCATAAGTTTCCCTTCTGGAAGGACGTAACCTGATGGCTGATCCTCTTCTTGACTTCGTGTAACAGACATGACGTGATGCCGACAAAACCCCTGGGTCTCCCCGACCAGTGGGCTGGAGTCGGCAGCTCGGGCTGGAGCCTGGGTTGTAACAGGGTTGACGCTGGCTGGCCCAGAGGTAGCGTAGGCAGAAGTCATTGGTCCTAGATCATTTTCCAATAGTACTTCTGCTGGTAAGTTGTCCATAAGTCCCACCTGTACCCTGCCGGATCCAGCGCCCCAGTCAAGATGTACTCGGGCGGTGGGGAGTCGAAACACAGCTCCTCCCACCACCCTTACTGCAACGGTGTGTCCAGTGCGGTCTTTGTTCTTGACCAAATGAGGTTGGAGCAAGGTAAGTGTGGCTCCGGTGTCTCGTAATCCTTGCGCGGTGCGCCCATTGACTCGTACCTCCTGGCAATGGTGCTGTCGGTTGTCTTGGATGGCCGCTTGTACGGGATCAGCTTCATACAGTACCCCCAGATACTCTTCCGAACTGCTCTCAGCTTCCAAACAGTGTGCCACAGGAGTACGGGAGGTGGAAGGTTGCTTTTGCCCCCACGTGTTTCGGGGAGGCTCTAGGGCGCAATCACTGCGATAATGTCCCCATAGTTTGCAACGATGGCACTGAACTGTGGAGAGGTTCGGTTGCTGCGCTGGCCTATGTGGCCCAGAGTCACGAGTTGGCGCTGAAGCCACAGGTGCTTGAAATTTGATGGGAGGTGGTGGTTTTGGAGCAGACTGTTCTGTCCGGCGAGCATCGGTGTACTCGTCGGCTAGACGAGCAGCCTCAGGTAGCGTTAGAGGCCTCCGGTCACGTACCCACTCTCTTAGCTCTGGTTGAAGGGCATTGAGAAAATGTTCTAGTAAAAACAACTGTAGTACATCCTCAGCGGTCGTGGCTTTGCATCCAGTGACCCAGTGTGATGCTGTACGATGGAGGCGACATGCCCACTCCGTGTAAGAATCCCCTCCCTTCTTTTGGGATCCCCGAAATCGTCGCCTGTAGGCTTCCGGGGTGACAGCGTACCGGGCTAACAAAGCCTCCTTTACCAGATGGTAGTGTGATAAGTCCACATCAGGGATGGCCCGGAAAGCATCGGAAGCTTTCCCAGATAGTTTCCCTGATAATATGGTGACCCATTCCTCCGTGGGTACCCGGTGTAAAGCGCACTGCCGTTCAAAATCGGCCAAAAATCCGTCAATCTCGTCGTCACTTTCCTGGAAGGACTTAAATGCTGCAAATGGAATCTTTCTCCCCACGGTGTAACTGAGGCTGAGAGGCTGCTGGGTTGAAAGTCGCCGATCTTCCCTTCGCTTACTGGCGTCTGCCTCCGCTGCGGCCCATAGACCGACAATCTGTTCCGAACCGCTTGAACGAGAGCAGCGTCTTCATCGATCTCTATATTGGTTTCGGTCCTCACTGCTGCACGATCCATTTCGATCAGCTCGGCTATCAGTTCCTGACGTGGGCGGTTGCTAGCTGACCTTCCCCGGCTCTCGAGTAGATCCTTCAGGGTCAGCCTTTTCAACTTGTCCTACTGACTCTCCATCAGGGTAGCACTCTCTCTGGGTAGAAAGGACCATCCCACCGCTGCCACCAATTGTAGCGATAACCCTTATCGCCGGAGGGCTTCACCGCCCGAGACGTCCTTTTCCCAATCGTAAGAGGTGCTGCTGGAATTCCAGAGTCGTCCGTGAGGAAACAGGAACAGCCCTTACAAGGGCTAGTGAATTGTAATATAGCGTTTCCCCCAATAAGAGACAGAACTCAGTATTGAGGGTGAAGGGGAAGTGTCTTTATTAGTGCCACTCTAGGCCTTATATACACAAGTCTCATGCAAGGTGGACATGATGGAGAACTGCATGACACACACACCGACCAATAGCAGCAGGGCACACAATCCCTCAACTCTGCCAGTGACGCAATCAGCAACACAATAGACGTCTGTAACACAATCAATCAGAACAATGCCATTGTCTGTGACGTAATCAATCAACACAATGGCAGTCTTGTAATACAATCCAAACTACAATGACATTGCCTGTAACAGTATAAAAATACAATGACATTGTCTGGAACCTAATTAAGAAAAAGGTCAGTGAATGACCCGGTGGGCAATTGAATAGTGATGACATCCAAAAGGCAGAGCGTCTGTCACAACTATGTTGAATGATTTAGCACATATATATATCTGGTCATTTGATATCAGTTAGTGTGGTGAGACTCTCCCCATCGCCTACACACCTTCATGTTGGTTTGTCCTGTGTGTTATTGTCCCATTTATGTGTTTTTAAGGGATTTTTATATGTTGAGTGTATTGTATGTAGTGATTATAAATATGTCATTAATAAAAATGTATTTTTTGATCAATTTATGAGTTGAGAGTTGCCTCCCTACATGGCTTTTTTTGTTCCTGGTTTGAGCTCTTTTGCAGCTTTGGGAGCGGCACCTCCTCGCTTGTGGACAGGGCAGCCATCATGGCAGGACAGGGCCCTGCCCCAACCAGAAAGCCCTAATCCGAGACCCACACAATTCTGCTGGTGCTAAAGGTGAATGCAAGCATCTTGATTTACTCTATAACTTATCATATATGTGACGGCTGGGCCCCTAGTCCAAACTGGGCCCAAACACAACTGGGCTGCTTTGCCCTAGGGCCCAATACAAACTACAGGCCTCACATATGGGTGATGGGGGGGGGGGGGACTGAAATGCAATGGCTGGGCCCTTGTTTAAACCTCAGTTTCCAGCTCAAACTAAAGACTCATAACATGTTTATGGGACCCAGACCTTATAGTGGATATATTGTGCCTTGGCCCCCCACACTGACAGCTGGGCCCCTTGTTTGAACTTCAGTTTCCTACATACTCTGATCACTGGGGCCCACTTCAAACTAAGGGCTCAGCCAGAACATATGGATAAATTGTGTCTGGGCCCAATTAAAAACCTATAATGTAATAGCTGGGACCCTTGTTTGAACTTAAGTTTCCTGTATAGTTTATACTATATTTTATAAACTATGGGCTCATCACGTTTACAGGGCCCAAACTTTATAGGTTTTTAGGGGGGCCCAGACACAACATAGCCACTATAATGTAATAGCTGGGCCCCTTGATTGAACTTGAGCTTCCTATATAGACTGAATACTGGGGCCCATTTCAAATCAGCCGCACATATTGCTTACGGGGAGCAGACTATATAGGGGCTATATTGTATCTGGGACCCCCTCCGACTGTGATGGCTGGGCCCCTTGTTTGAATTTCAGTTTCCTGTATAGCCTGAAAATTGGGGTCCAGTTTAAACTATGAGCTCATCACATGTTTACAGGTCCCAGACTTGATAGGTTTTTAGGGGGGCCCAGGCAATATAGCCAATATGTTATAGCTGGGACCCTTGTTTGAACTTCAGTTTCCTGTATAGTATGAATATTGGGGCCCAGCACAAACCATGGGCTCATCACTTGTTTACAGGGCACAGACTTTATAGTGGCTATATTGTGTCGGGGCCTCCCCTAAAAACAGTCTGTGCCGTATAAACGTGCGATGAGCTGGGCCCCCAGTATTCAGACTTTATAGGACACTGCCCAGCTGGGGCCCTTGATTGAACTCCAGTTTCCTAAACTGGGGCCCATTTCAAACCAGCGGCTCAGGCTGCACATGCCGATTACGGGGCCCGGACTATATAAGGCCTATATTGTGTCTCATACTGTTATAGCTGGTCCCCCACTTTAAACGTAAGTTTCCTGTCTAGTCTGAATACTGGGGCCCAGGGCAAACTATGGGCTCATCACACGTTTTAAGGGTCCAGACTTTTTAGTGGCTATATTGTGTCTGGACCCCCTATAACCTATAGTGATAGCTGAGCGCATAGATTAAACTTCAGTTTTCTTCTGTAGTCTGAATACTGAGGTCCATGTGAAACTGGGATTCAGCCAGCACATGTTGCTTATTGGACACAGACTGCCTGGGCCCACCAAATACAGTGATAGCTGGGCCCCTTGTTTGGACGTTATATAGGAAACAAAGGATCAAACTGTGACAGAACTCCCCAATTGTGGTGTATCCACCTCTGCTGTTTGGTCTGATCGGTGGGAATAGGAAAGTAACTCCAGGTACAAATCAAACAGTCACAGGCCACCAAGGATACAAATCCATTCGTACCTGGAGATTTGTTACCTGTTGTATCATCTCAGGTCCATTCATTCAAAAGAGAGCATACGAGTACTGGTGTCATGATATATATGGAATGGTTTATCTGAAGGGGCCTTAGTTCTGGTTACTGCACGGCCCTGCGTCCTGCATAGGGGCTGCCCAGGGTAGAGGGAAGCAGGTGGGGCCCTCCCAAGGTGCAGGGCCCCCATTACCTGCCCAGGTATTCCCAGTGCTGATGCCGACCCTGGTCCTAGCAGAAGCATGACGCTCAGACAGCCCGGGGGTGAGCGATACTCACCTGACCTCTCACAGCCTCATGCAGATCAGAATCAGAATCACAGGCTGGATATTAGAGGTTTTATACAAAGAGACAGACGGATTTAATAACCTTAATAAAATTAGCATAAAAGGGAAAGCTGGCTAATCTATGATGTCACCAGCGTTGTTGCAGTTAAATGGCGGCTCCATATCCGGCTTTTATGGGAAAGCATTAGTATAACAGGCCCCTGTCAGAGGGGAGCCCCGGGGAATGGCCGCGCGAGCACCTACGTGATGAACCAGGAAGGGATCAATGCATAGACGTCAGGATGGAGATAAGAGATGGGAGATGATGCTGCAGAGGACTCGGGGGATCAGAGGCTCCTATGGGCATTGCTGTGGCTTTGCAGTGTCGCACCGACCACACAAGGCCAGCAGGGGGCAGCAGACACAACATGGAGGAAGGGGAGCAGGGGAGAGATGAAGTGGAAGTCCATGAGGAAAGT
Source organism: Gastrophryne carolinensis (assembly GCA_027917425.1). Classification (NCBI taxonomy): domain Eukaryota; kingdom Metazoa; phylum Chordata; class Amphibia; order Anura; family Microhylidae; genus Gastrophryne; species Gastrophryne carolinensis. The sequence continues at coordinate 262,365,891 of CM051240.1, forward strand.
TCCACCAACAACTGACACATTATGTCTAATATAAACATGTCTCTGCCATAATGCTGAGGCAGTGTAGGGGCAAATAATGTGGAAGCCTTGGTGCAGGGGCAGATAATGAGGCAGCCATGGTGCCGAGGCATTGTAGGGGCAGATAATGGGGCAGCCATGATGCTGAGGCAGTGTAGGGGCAGATAATGGGGCAGTCATGACGCAGAGGCAGTGTAGGGGCAGATAATGGGGCAGCCATGACGCAGAGGCAGTGTAGGGGGCAAATAATGTGGAAGCCTTGGTGCAGGGGCAGATAATGAGGCAGCCATGGTGCCGAGGCATTGTAGGGGCAGATAACGGGGCAGCCATGACGCAGAGGTAGTGTAGGGGCAGATAATGGGGCAGCCACGATGCAGAGGCAGTGTAGGGGCAGATAATGGGGCAGCCACGGCGCAGAGGCAGTGTAGGGGCAGATAATGGGGCAGCCATGGTGTAGGGGCAGATAATGGGGCAGCCACGACGCAGAGGCAGTGTAGGGGCAGATAATGGGGCAGCCATGACGCAGAGGCAGTGTAGGGGCAGATAATGGGGCAGCCACGACGCAGAGGCAGTGTAGGGGCAGATAATGGGGCAGCCATGACGCAGAGGCAGTGTAGGGGCAGATAATGGGGCAGCCACGATGCAGAGGCAGTGTAGGGGCAGATAATGGGGCAGCCATGGTGTAGGGGCAGATAATGGGGCAGCCACGACGCAGAGGCAGTGTAGGGGCAGATAATGGGGCAGCCATGACGCAGAGGCAGTGTAGGGGCAGATAATGGGGCAGCCACGACGCAGAGGCAGTGTAGGGGCAGATAATGGGGCAGCCACGACGCAGAGGCAGTGTAGGGGAAGATAATGGGGCAGCCACGACGCAGAGGCAGTGTAGGGGCAGATAATGGGGCAGCCACGACGCAGAGGCAGTGTAGGGGCAGATAATGGGGCAGCCACGACGCAGAGGCAGTGTAGGGGCAGATAATGGGGCAGCCACGACGCAGAGGCAGTGTAGGGGCAGATAATGGGGCAGCCACGACGCAGAGGCAGTGTAGGGGCAGATAATGGGGCAGCCACGACGCAGAGGCAGTGTAGGGGCAGATAATGGGGCAGCCATGACGCAGAGGCAGTGTAGGGGCAGATAATGGGGCAGCCACGATGCAGAGGCAGTGTAGGGGCAGATAATGGGGCAGCCATGGTGTAGGGGCAGATAATGTGGCAGCCATGGTGCTGAGGCATTGTAGGGGGCAGATAATACAATCCTGTGATTACTCTCCTGTAGAATTGTTTTTATTGGTATCCTGCTCGGGTCGCTTCATTCTTCACAATTGGGTTATCCGCCACAAGGTGGTGCAGCTGACTAAACTTGTGGCTCCTCCCGGCACATATAAGGCAGCTAATTTCCCATAACGCCCATAGTTGAAAAGCAGTAAATACAAAGACAAGCCGGGAGGCCAGAGACCATGTTACTTCACACAGCCCCAATATAAACTCTCTCAAACGGTAATCACCATAACAAGGCAAAAGAGGATAACAAAAATGAGGGTGGGATGAAACGACCCGAGCAGGATACCAATAAAATCAATTCTACAGGTGAGTAATGACAGAATTGTATTTTTCTTGGTATCCTGCTTGGGTCTCTTCATTCTTCACAATTGGGACATTCAACAGCAGTGTCCAAGAAAGGGTGGGATCCCCAGTGAGCAACAGCACGTAGTTCATGACACTACCGCCTGAAGCACCTTGCGGCCAAAAACAGCATCAGCTGAGGCCCTAACATCAACCTTGTAAAACTTAGTAAAGGTATGAACAGAAGACCAAGTAGCGGCCTTAGAAACCTGTTCAACCGAAGCCTGGTGCTGAAAAGCCCAAGAGGCACCAATAGCTCTAGTGGAGTGAGCTGTAACATGGAAAGGGGGTTCCTTCCCCTTGGCAGAATACGCTTGCACCACCTCCTGTCTGATCCACTTGCTGATAGTGGATTTGGCTGGGGGCAAGCCCTTCCTAGGTCCGTTAGGAAGGACAAACAGAGAATCCTACTTCCGAAAGGATTCCGTAGCAACCAAATAGTACTTAAGAGCTCTGACCACATCCAGGGAATGGAGGGTCCTCTTCTTAGAAATAGAAGGCGCAGGACACAAGGAAGGCAAGACAATGTCCTCATTGAGATGAAAGGCAGAGACAACCTTGGGTAAGAATCCCGGTTTAAGACGAAACACCACCTTTCCTGATGACGCTCAAAGTAAGGAGGCTTCATACAAAAGCGCCACCAGCTCTGAGACGCGATGCACCGAAGTGATAGCTACCAAAAAGACCACCTTCAGAGTCAAAATGGGTAAGGCAGAATCGCACAAGGGCTCAAAGGGAGGGCCCTGAAGAGCAGAAAGCACCAAGTTCAAATCCCACCCCGGTAGCAAAGGCTTACGCAGCGGACGCACATGGGTAAATAGGTCTTGAGAAGTATATGATTGGCGAAAGATCTTTGCAAAAAAATAGCCAAGGCCGAAACCTGTCCCTTGAGGGTACTCAAATGGAGACCCGAATCCAAGCCATGTTGTAGGAACTCCAAAATCCTGGAAAGGGAAGAAGTGCAACAAGGGAAATTCTTAGACTCACACCAGGCAATGTAAGCGTGCCAGACCCTGTAATAAATCATGGAGGAAGATTTCTCCCGAGCCTGAATCATGGTACTCACGACCGAGGCAGGCAGCCCCTTTCCCGTCAGGATGGAGGTTTCAGCAGCCAAGCCGTCAAAGCCAGTGTTTGTAAATTGGGGTAGCATAGCAGTCCCCGAGTGAGAAGCCCTGGATCGTGGGGCATGATGTAATGATCCACTGACATTTGGACAATGTCCACAAACCAGCACCGTCTCGGCCAGCGGGGGGGTCACCAGGATGTTTGGTACCCCTTCCTGGGCTAACTTGCGCAGCACACGACTGAGGAGAGGAAAGGAAGGAAATGCATAGAGGAGTAGAAACTCCGTCCAAGGAATTGCTAGCGGGTCTGTGGCGAAGGCCAGAGGATCTCTTGACAGAGACGAATTTTGGAAGCTTGTGATTGTGACGGGACGCAAACAGGTCCACGTCCGGTTGACCCCAGCGGCGACACAGGGTGTGAAAGATCTTGTTGCTGAGAGACCATTCCCCCAGACGAGACGTCCCATTGCTTAAGGAGTCTGCCTCCTGGTTCTCCACCCCTGGGATGTAAAATGCCTAGATGCCGGGAACATTCTCCTCCACCCAAGACAGGATCAGGGACACTTCCTTGAGGGCTCACTTGCTCCGAGTCCCGCCCTGATTGATGTAGGCGACCGCCGTCTGATTGTCCGAGCGGACCTGGACCGTAGATGGGGAGTCAACTGAAAGAGGACCAATCGGATTGCTCTCAGCTCCAGTAGATTGATAGGCACATGGGCCTCCTGAGGTCCCCACTGGCCCTGGAACTTCAGCGATTGCCAAAAAACCTCCCCAACCGGTCAGACTGGCGTCTGACAATCTCCAAACGCGGAGGCAGAAAGGACCTGCCCACTAGAATGTTTCTCGAGTCCAACCACCACGAGAGGGAATGTTTGGCCAGAGGGGACAGAGCGAATTCCTGCTCCAGGGACTCCTGTGTCCGATCCCAAACAGTCAAGAGATTCAACTGAAGAGGTCTCATGTGGAACTGGGCGAAGGGTAAAGCCTCGAAGCAAGACACCATGAGGCCCACCAACTGCATCCCCAGACAGATGGATGGGTGTGGACATGACAGCAAGGCCCGCACCTGAAGACCCTCCACCTTCTGCTGAGGGAGGAACACCTTGACCTGAGGGGTGTCCAACGTCATACCCAGGAAAGACCTCACCAATGACGGAGTGATCAAGGACTTGGGATAATTGACCACCCAACCGAATGCCTCGAGAGTGGACAATACCTTCTGAGTGTCGCTCTCGGCCTGCTGGAGAAATTGAGCAGCAAACAACAAGTCGTCCACGTAAGGAAGGATACGAATGCCCTGGCTCCTCAGCAGAGCCATGACACCCACCAGTACCTTGGTGAACACCCGAGGGGCAGAAGAGATTCCGAACGGCAGTGCCACAAACTGGTAGTGTTGATCCTCCAATTCTGATGTCCCCGAAAAATAGGGACGTGCAGATAGGCATCCCTGATGTCCACCGTGGTCATGAAGTCACTGGGCCGAAGGGAACTCACTGCTAACCGTAAGGTCTCCATGCGGAAGTGTTTGAACCTGACAAACCTGTTGAGACCCTTCAGGTCCAGGATAGGTCTCAGAAATCCGTCGTTCTTGGGCACCGTGAAAAGATTGAAATAGAACCCTCGACCCCGTTACTCAAGAGGCACAAGACAAATCACTGCAGACGACAGAAGTCGTTGGACAACCAATCTTAGGCCCTGCGCTGTCAAGGGGTTCTGGGAAATCCGCAACCGAAGAAATCTTAGGGGCGGCCACGCTGCCAGCTCTATTTTGTACCCGGAAGACACCACCTCCTGAATCCACCGGTCCGAGATGTGCTGTCTCCAGACGTGAGCAAAGAGCAGAAGCCGTCCCCCCACCCGGATGGGTGAGGGCGCCTCCTCATGCCCGGGGGGCCTTGACCGGTGGCTTGGACTTGGACCCCCAGGAGGGATTGGGATGACCGCGGGATCTACCATGTCCCCAGGAGACCCTGCGGCCGCCAGAGAAGGAAGAACCTCGTCCCATCCTTCGCCAAGAGATCAAGACGCTCCCCAAACAGACAAAGACCCAGGAAGAGAATCCTAGTGAGGGATTTCTTGGCAGCAGTGTCGGACGCCCACTGTCGCAGCCAGATAGACCGACGAAGAGCAACCAGTAGGCCCGAAGCCCTGCCGCCAAGCTGGACAGCATCACCCATTTCTGAGATTACAGAGGCAATGAAGTCTGCACAAGCCAAAAGTTCCTTATACTCCTCCGCTCGCTTGCAAGATCTAGCGACATCCACAAGGCGCCTTACCTTCTTCTTGATGGCAATGGAAACAATGGCCGCGGCACAGACAGGATGCAGACCAGCACCCACAAAGGTGAAAGCGTGGCAAGCGAGTTGATCCATGCGCCTATCAGCATTATCACACAAGGTAGTAGTGTCCAGGGACGGCATTACCAAGGTGTTGGAGAGCCCCAGAACAGGAGCATTCACCTCCGGTGGAAGCGACCATAGACGAACCAAATCCTCCGAAAAGGGATACCGTCTGTCCAGAGCCTTAGGCACCAAAGGCAATTTATTAGGCTTTTCCCATTCCTTAAAAAACAATTTTGAGAAGTGACCTTGCTCAGGAAAAAACAGAAGCTGTCTTTCAGGCCGAAAAAGATCCCCGTTTCTTTTTGGCCGTCTTCTGGGGAACAATGTGCAAGGTATCAAACACCGCGGACAATAGCTTTTTTGTGTCATTGGGGAGCCACATGTCCTCGTCTGAGGAGGACCCGGGGTCACTATCAAAAACACCCGGGGGGGCCCCCGGAGGAGTCAGAATCATGAAATAACTCGCCCTCCTCCATGGAGTCATGGCCACCAAAGGCCTCATAATCATCATCGGCAAAGAGGGAATAAACAGGTTCCAAATGCTGCTTCTTACCCGAGGCCTTGCCGCCGGTCGGACGGGACAACAGCGGCTCAAGGCTGGCCACCCACAGCGTCAGGTCCGAATAGGACTCCCTGCTGGCTTCCCCCTCGCTGAGGGCTAAATGCAGATGTGGGGTGTCGGCGAGACCGTAGGCAAAATAGGACTGGGGAGAGTGGCGCTCACCCCATCCTGTTCCGCAATGCCGCTCTGGGCTCAGGGGACACAAATCGCGCTGCGATCGCTCAAAGGTCATGTACCACACATTAGACACAGCTTAGCCCGCCCCGAGGGGCCCCAAAGCTCCCTATCCCCAGAAGCCTCCATATGGTGATTAGAAAACCAATAATCCACGGGTAACAAGCACTAAGGGCCCAAACCCGGATAATCCTCCCACTATAGCCCCTAAAAAGCCCGAGAGGGGGGGGGGGGGGGGTCGGGGGGGAGGGGGGTGGATGGACCGGGAGGAACCACAGTAAGCAATATGGGACCCGTAAATGCATCGCAGTAACACACAAAAGACAGATAAAAATACAATCAAACAAGGGACCACACTCAAGGACCAGCAGAAGCCGGCGAATGGAGACCCAGCGCAGCAGCACCCACACAGTGAGGAGATAAAATGGCGCAGGGCTCAGGCCAGTCAGCACCTCGAGGGGCGGGCCACGCCGCGGATCGCGTCATCGCGCGGCCCCGCGAACCCCTGGGCATCCGTGCAGAAGATGGCGCGAAGAGCAAGGCAGGCAGGGAGGACCTCCACCCTCCCGCCGCGGAGCACGGTCGGCGCCCGCAGCCGGCGGAGGGCGCGCCGCCGGACTGCCGCCCTAAGTTAAGAGGGTGTCCCCCCCCGAAGCCAGAAAGACAGCGAGGAAGGTAAGTAGAACAAACAAGTGAAGAACAAAAGTGTAAACACCAGACACACAAGCACCCTCAATAAAGCATGTGGGATACACAGTCAGACCAGGCACAAGGGGTCCCTAGGTGGTTCCTCCCCCCCCCCCCCCAATATAAGCTCACCATAGCCTATGGCCGGCTACCCTTCGGGTCAGGGTCTGCGGCCCAGAGCAGGGCTCTGAACGCCTGACCCTCGGCGTTCCCCTACCTTCACCTGATCCGCAGCCAGGGCTGGGGGGCAGAATTGGTCCCGGAAGCAGGTGGAAACAGGGCTGCAGTGGCAGACAAGCTTGGGGTGCCCCGCTCGCCTGAGATGTCCATGAGAGAGATAGCATTCCATCTTTGCAGTCCGATTGCAAGAGAAAATCTGGGGATTATGGGAAATTAGCTGCCTTATATGAGTCCGGGAGGAGCCACAAGTTTCGTCTTGCAGTCAGCTGCGCCACCTTGTGGTGGATAACCCAATTGTCAAGAATGAAGCGACCCGAGCAGGATACCAAGAAAAATGGGGCAGCCATGACGCAGAGGCAGTGTAGGGGCAGATAATGTGGCAGCCATGGTGTAGGGGCAGATAATGGGGCAGCCATGGTGTAGGGGCAGATAATACCATTTTGTGATTACTCACCTGTAAAATGGATATTATAAGTATGCCTCACACCCTGCTTCGTTAATGATTAATCACTTCTGGGTTATAGCCACTAGATGGCGCTTTTCTAGCAGAGATGGCAAAAAAAGAAGCCCCTCCCGGTCCACAAATACCCGAGACCTCCCACACATTCCCCAGTATATGAAAGCAGTAAGGGGACCAGGAAGAGCCAATAATAAAAAATAACAACATGAACAAGGAAAACATTTCACCATAAAGAGGATCCAAGATACAACTCAGGGCGGGTCGAAGCAGGGTGTGAGGCATACTTATAATATCCATTTTACAGGTGAGTAATCACAAAATGGTATTATTCCAAGTATGCCTCACACCCTGCTTCGTTAATGATTAATCACTTCTGGGACATCTAGTAGCAGTATCCCAAAATGGGTGGGGATCCCAACAGGCAAAAATGCCCAAATTAAATCACTGCAGCTTGCAGAACTTTGCGGCCAAAAAAAAAAAAAAAAAACAGCATCCGCTGAGGCCCACACATCAACCTTATAAAACTTGGCAAAAGTATGAACAGAAGACCAAGTACAGCACGAGTAGAATGAGCAGTGATCTGAAAAGGGGGATCCCTCCCCTTGGCAGCATAGGCCCTAAAACCGGCCTAACGAATCCAATTACTAAAGATAGACTTGACGGACGCCAAAAACCTTCCTGGGCCCGGAGGGCACCACAACAAAAGGCGTCCGCCTTCCGGAATGGTGAAGCAGCCACCAGATAGAACCTTACACATCTAACAACATCCAGAGAGCGCAAGGCCCTCCCCTTGTCGTTGCTAGGCTTAGGACACAAGGAAGGAAGCACAAAGTCCTAACTGAGTTGAAAGGCAGAGACAACCCTTGGCAGAAAGTCCGGTCTAAAGCGGAAAACCACCTTGTCTAGATGTCTCTCAAAGGGGCCCTGAATGAACAGAGCCGCCAACTCAGAAACACGTCGAACAGAGGCGATAGCCACCAAAACGGCAATTTTTAAGGTGAAAATGGAAAAAGCAGAAACCTGCCCAGGTTCAAAAGGAGGACCCTGAAGGTCAGACAACACCAAATTTAAACCCCAAACAGGTGACCAGGGTTTGCGAGGAAGGCGCACAAGAGTGACCCCCTGGAAAAAAATCTTAACCAAAGGATGAAGAGCGAAAGACCTCTGAAGAAAACCGCAAGAGCGGAAACATGCCCCTTCCGAGTGCTAAGTTGAAAACCCATGTCCAGTCCATGCTGAAGGAACTCCAGAGTTCGAGGGATGGAAAAACACCCGACAAGGAAAGACTCTATCCTCGCACCAATCAAAGTAAGTCCGCCAGGTCCTGTAGTAGATATCAGAGGAAGATTACTTCCTAGCCCTGACAAGCGTTTGGACAACAGTTTTGGACCAACCCATTTCTAGTAGAATGGAGACTGCAGCAGCCACACTGTCAAGCCAGCATTTGTAAATTGGAGTAACAAGCTGACCTAGCGTGATCAGATCCGAAACCAGAGGCAGTCAGTACTGATTGACTGCCAACCACACGACGTCTGTGAACCACACCTGTCTTGGCAACCTCGAGGCCATCAGAATTACTGGCACACCCACGTGAACCAGCTTGCGTATCACCTTGCCCACCATGGGAAAGTGAGGAAACAGATACAGGAAACCGAGTTCCCGCCAGAACAGAGACATGGCAACCACCGCCAGAGCCAGAGGGTCCTGGGACAGAAACAAATGCAGGGAACCTATGATTGTGCCGAGAGGCAAACAGATCCACCTCCAACATCCCCCACTTGCGACAGGGGAATAGAATTACCTTGTTGCTGAGGGACCATTCCCCCCGGCGAGAGGACCCCCTGCTTAGGGAGTCCGCTGCCAGGTTCTCCACCCCTGGAATGTACACTGCCGAAATGCCTGGCACAATGCTCTCGGCCCATGCAAGAATCAGAGACACCTCCCGGAGGGCACTCTTGCTGCGAGCCCCTCCTTGGCGATTGATGTAAGCAAACGCGGTCCGATAATCGGGGCGAACCAGAACCGGTACCTGGAGGTGATGTGCCACGTGCGACAGCACCAACCAAACCGCCTTCAGCTACAGAAAGTTGATGAAAGCGTAAGCCTCCTGAGGACCCCACAGCCCCTGGACCTGAAGGTCTCTCCAGAACGCAGGTCCGATCCAGGGACAGAGGACATTTGTCTCAGGACGATAATAGAGGGAGTTGAAGAGGTCTCATGTGAAACTGGGCAAAGGGCACTGCCTCAAGCAAGCCACCTTCAATCCCACCAGCCTCATCCCTTGTCTGAAGGACGGACGAGGGTTGGACATAAGAAAACAAATTAGTGCATGAAGAACATCCGCCTTTGGCTGGTGTAAGAAAACCCTGAGCTGAATAGTATGCAGAGTCATGCCCAGGAATGAGAGCCACCCTTGACAGAGAGAGTGAGGACTTGGGGCAAATGATTACCCACCCGAACCTCTCCAGCGTCGTCACCACCTTCCGGATGTCCAGTTCCGCCTGGAGGAGAGAAGACGACGTAATGAGAAGGTCATCCAGATAAGGCAAAATGCGAATGCCCTGGACTCTAAGACGGGCCAGCACGCCCGCCAACACCTTGGCGAACACCCTGGGTGCCGAGGCCAACCCGAAGAGAAGAGCCACAAATTGGTAGTGCTGATCGCCTACCGCAAACCTGAGGAACCATTGGTGTCCCGGGAAAAACCGGCACATGAAGGTAAGCATCCCTAATGCCCATCAAGGTCAAAAAGTCCCCTGGGCATAGGAAATTGACAGCAGAGCGCATGGAATCCATGCGAAATTTTCTGGTTCAGAAGAACCGGTTGAGAATCTAAGTCCAAAATGGATCTTACGGAGCCATCCTTCCTGGGCACAGTAAAGAGGTTGGAAAAGTAACACAGACCTCTCTCTATGGGGAGAACTGGACAAACGACCCCCATATGCCAAAGGCTTTGCACCGCCAGAAAACAGCCCCTGTGCCGCCCATGGGTCCAAGGAACCCGTAACCTGAGGAATCTGGGAAGAAGCCGGAAAACTCCAGCTTGTACCTGGAAGAGACCACCTCCAGGATCCAAGTGTCTGTGACCTCTTGAGTCCAGACCAAAGCGAGGAGCGGCAGCCGTCCCCCCACCCGCAAGGGTGAGAGCGCCCCCTCAATGCTGAGCGGGCTCGGCAGCGGATTTGGGGTTAGCACCCCAGGAAAACCCAGGTCGGGCAAGACCTCTGCCCCTACCCCAGGTACCACTTCTGAATGCAATGAAGGATGTTCCCCTGCCCGTCCAAGAACCACGAAAGGAGTGGTTGAAAGAGCCTGAACCACGAAGGGGCCGGTCCTGTCACTTGCGTAGAGGTAACTTGCCTCCCTTGATAACAGAATCTAGTCGATCACCAAACAGTTGCAGACCCGCGAAGGAATGCCCTGTGAGCGCCTTCTTGGCAGCGTTATCGGACGCCTACTGGCGCAACCAGACCAATCGGCGTATAGCAACCTGCAATGCCGAGGCCCTGTTACACAGACGGATAGTATCATCCAAGGCTGATAAGACAAAGGCAATGAACATATCACAATGAGACAAAGGTCTAAACTCCTCGCTGCAAGGAATAGATTGGGAACCATCCAGAAGGCCCCTAAAAGGCTCTAGTAACCGCAGCCGTAAGAGCTGAAGCACACACCGGGCGCAAGGCCGCACCCACCAGCAAAGGTATGCGAAGCTAGTCGGACGAGACGTCGGTCCTCACTACCCCTCAAGGTAGTGAAATCCGGGGAATGCACGACCAACGTATTGGACAATCCCAGGACGGCAGCGTCGACCTCTGGGGATGTAGACCAACGCTTAACCACATCAACAGGGAAGGGATACTTCCTATCCCACCCTTAAGGAAAACCAGGGAGCCAGCTAGGCAATTCCCATTCCTTAACAATCAGATAGTTAAAGTGCTTCTGATCCGGAAGCTCCAAACGAGGTTCGGTGGTACCAAAAAAATTTATCCCCATGCGCAGGGGCCTCCGCAGGAGGGGAAATGGCAAGCACTACAAAATTATGGGTAAGGAGCCTGGGAGTATCAACGGTATCCCCACGCTCCGTACCGGCATCGGAGTCAGGAAACAATTCCCCCTCCTCAAACGGGGGATAAACTGACCAAACAAAAGGATTATAATCATATAGTCAAGGGCCGGCGCAGCGGGCGCCAAGTGCCGTCTCATAGCTGGGGCCATCCTGGCCGCAGAGCTAGCAATCATTCTCTCAATGTTGGCCAGTCTGGCTCAGACATCGGAATGCGACTCCCCACAATTGACAACGTCACTTGGGGTCAAGACCAGGCGTGGGGGTGTAGGTGATGAGGTCAGCGGGGCCGACCTGGCCGCACGGGGCCCGGATTGCCGCACAATCGCCTGCTGTGCACATGTAACACAAAATTGCACAATGACGCCCACAAGGAACACCCCACATATCACACACTGCCGGGGTTGCCCCAAAGGGATCCCGAGCGCGGTTATCCTGGGAAGCCTCCATATGGTGATTTTTTAGGTAGTCGCATTGACCAATGGGAATTACGCTATAAGCTACCCGGGATGCCCCATAGAGTCCGTTGGTGGGAGGTTTTTAGAATTAAAAGGGGAACCACAATTTGACAAGGAACCTTAATAGCCACAGTTGTCCCACCAGAAAGACACCACGGGGGGACCCCTTTAACACAACCTGCATACGTCGTCTCCATAATGCATACAACAAATACATAAGGCAAAAGAGACATTATATATCTATATATAGATATATATATAAGCATACACAGACATGTATATAAATATATGAATAGGTAAGTATACCAGGCAATATCTAAAGGCCCCCAGGGGAGCCAGCATACACTGAAAATTATATATATCATCTTAACACTAAAATGCCGAGGGACACTCACAAAACCGGAGAAAGATGGCGGCGCAGACCCGAGGGAAGGAAGGAGGAGGGAGGGAGGCGGGCCAAAGCGGATCGCGCCCCGCCCCCCCACTACGCGGGAAACCTACGCCGCCGCGCTCCCAGCCAATAGGGCTGAGAGCCGGCCGACGCGCCACAGGGAAGGGTGGGCCGTCACAGGCGCGAAGAACGCCAGGCCCCGGCTGAGGCAAAGGCTGCGGAGCCGGGCACTGCCATTACAACCGGCCCGCCGCCGCCGGAGAGCGAGCGTGCGGGCCGCGCCCATGAAAGAGACCGGCCACATACCGTGCAACCGGCCCGCCGCCGAAGAGCGAGCGTGCGGGCCGCGCCTGACAAGAGCCAGCTACTCACTGTGAAACCGGCCCGCCGCCGCTGCCGGAGAGCGAGCGTGCGGGCCGCGCCTAGTACAAAAAAATACCATTTTGTGATTACTCACCTGTAAAATGGGTATTATAAGTATGTCACACACCCCACTTCATTTACTCATTATTATTACACTTGGGTTAACTCACCGCTAGGTGGCGCACTTGCAGAGATCACCAAAAAATCAGCAAGCCCCTCCCGGTCTATACATACCTGGTACCTCCCATCAATTCCCCAGTGTTAAAACAGCAGTAAGACAAGGTACCAGGAATAAACAATTGTAACCCTCAACTGTAAATAACAAAACTTCACCATATAAGGAACCAGGATACCAAAAGAGGGCGGGTGAAGTGGGGTGTGTGACAACATTAGAATAATACCATTTTGTGATTACTCACCTGTAAAATGGGTATTATAAGTATGTCACACACCCCACTTCATTTACTCATTATTATTACACTTGGGACATCCAACAGCAGTGTCCAAAAGAGGGCGGGTATCCAAACCAGGCAATAACGCAGAAAAAACTCAAACCACTGCAGCCTGCAGAACCTTACGGCCAAACACAGCATCCGCCGAGGCCCGTACGTCAACCTTGTAAAACTTGGAAAAGGTGTGAACCGAAGACCAGGTAGCGGCCTTACAAACTTGCTCAACTGAAGCCTGGTGCTGAAAAGCCCAGGACGCACCAACCGCAGGAGTAGAATGCGCAGTAACACAAAAAGGGGGATCCTTCCCCTTGGCAGAATAGGACCAACAATCGCCTGGCGAATCCATTTGCTAATGGAAGACTTGGCCCACAAGGCACTACAAAAAGAGCATCAGTCTTACGAAAGGAAGACGTAGCACGCAAATAGTACCTAACACAACGGACCACGTCCAAGCAGTGCAACGCACTCTCCTTATCATTCCTAGGCTTAGGACACAAAGAAGGAAGAACAATGTCCTGATTAAGATGAAAAGCAGATACCACCTTAGGAAGAAAATCTGACTTGAAACGAAAGACCACTTTGTCCTGATGCTTCTCAAAATAAGGAGCCTGAATCGACAAGGCTGCCAACTCCGAAACGCCGAACCGAAGTGATGGCCACCAAAAAGACAACCTTCTGAGTCAAAGTGGACAAGGCAATATCCTGCAAAGGCTCAAAAGGAGGAGCCTGTAACGCAGAGAGCACCAAATTCAAATCCCAAACTGGGAGCAAAGGCTTCCTAGGAGGCCGCAAATGCGAAACCCCCTGGAAGAAGGTCTTGACCAAAGAATGACTAGCAAAAGACTTCTGGAAAAAAATAGACAAGGCAGACACCTGCCCCTTCAAAGTACTCAGCTGGAGACCAGAATCCAGCCCTGATTGAAGAAAATCCAAAATCCGAGAGATAGAAAAAACCCGGCATGGCAAAGATCTAGCCTCACACCAATCAATATAAGATCTCCAGACCCTATAATAGATGGAAGAGGAAGACCTCTTCCTAGCACTAACGAGAGTCTGAATGACCGAATCCGAAAGACCCTCCTCCTTCAAGATGGAGGTTTCAGCAGCCAAGCCGTTAAAGCCAGCGTTGGTAAACTGGGGTAACACAGTTGACCCTGAGTGAGCAGATCTGGCCGAAGAGGCAGATCGAACTGATCCACTGCCAGACGAACGATGTCTGCGAACCCCACCCGCCTTGGCCACCTTGGAGCCACGAGAATGGCGGGAACTCCTTCCTGAACCAGTTTTCGCAGCACCCTGCCTAGCATGGGAATCGGAGGGAACAGATACAGGAACCCCAGATCCTTCCAGCTCAAGGCCATGGCATCCGCCGCCAGAGCCAGAGGGTCCAGAGACAGCGACACGAATGTCGGAAGCTTGTGATTGTGACGAGAGGCAAACAGATCCACCTCCGGCGTCCCCCACCGAAGACACATGGACCGAAACACATGGGGATGGAGAGACCATTCCCCCCGGCGGGACGAGCACCGGCTCAAGAAGTCCGCCTCCGTGTTCTCCACTCCTGGGATGTACACTGCCGAAATGCAAGGGACATACGTCTCCGCCCAAACCAGAATCAGAGACACTTCTCTGAGGGCACCCAGACTGCGAGTCCCTCCTTGGTGATTGATGTAAGCAACCGCCGTCTGATTGTCCCATCGAACCTGAACCGGCAGGCCCTGTAAATGATGCGTCAAGTGAGACAGAACCAATCTGATGGCTCGCAACTCCAGAACATTGATGGGCAAGTGGGCCTCCTGAGGGTCCCAATGCCCCTGAAACTGAAGATCCTTCCAGAAGCCTCCCCATCCTGACAAGCTGGCATCCGTGGTGACAGTTTCCCAAAGCGGAGTCAGAAACGACCTGCCCTTCAAAAGATTGTCCGGAACCAACCACCACCGAAGAGACTGCCGAACTCGAGGGGACATCCGGAAGGACTGATCCAACGACCGCGGGCGCCTGTCCCAAGACGCCAAAAGATGAAGCTGCAGCGTCCCCGTGTGAAACTGAGCGAAGGGAACTGCCTCGAACGAGGCCACCATCAACCCCACCAGTCTCATCCCTAGCCGGATGGACGGGTGAGGATTGGTAAGAAGAAGCTGAGCCAATTCCTGAATCAGAAGAACCTTGGCCTGAGGGAGAAACACTCTGTGCTGGCAAGAGTCCAAGGACATCCCCAGAAAAGTCACCACCCTGGCCGGAACCAGAGAGGACTTGGGGTAATTGATCACCCAGCCGAACCTCTCCAACATAGACACCACCGTGCTGGTGTCCCCTTCCGCCTGACTGAAGGAAGGAGCCATAATGAGAAGATCGTCCAGGTAAGGGACAATGCAAATCCCCTGAGCCCTGAGCAGGGCCAGCACCCCTGCCAACACCTTGGTGAACACTCTCGGAGCCGAGGTGAGACCGAATGGGAGAGCTACAAACTGAAAGTGCCGATCCTCCACCACAAAGCGAAGAAACCGCTGATGTGCCGGAAAGATCGGAATGTGAAGATACGCGTCCTTGATGTCTATAGACGTCATAAAGTCCCCCTGCCGAAGCGAGCCGATCGCAAGGTCTCCATGCGAAACATCCGGGGACGAATAAATCTGTTGAGAAACTTCAAATCCAGAATCGGACGGAACGACCCGTCCTTCTTGGGAACGGTGAACAGATTGGAGTAATACCCCAGCCCCACCTCTGAAGGAGGGACCGGGCAAATGACCGCCAACTCCACGAGATTCTGAACCGCCGCCAGGAGCCCCTGGGCAGCCACCGGATCTAGAGGAACCCGAGACCTGAAAAACCTTGGAGGAGGGCGGGACTCGAACTCCAACTTGTAACCGGCCGACACCACCTCCCGAATCCATCTGTCCGAGACCTCCTGGTCCCATACCCGGGAGAAGAGTCGCAACCGTCCCCCCACCCGCACGGGTGAGGGCGCCCCTTCATTGCTGAGCGGGCTTAGCAGCTGCCTTGGGCTTGGCGCCCCAGGCGTGAACGGGGCGGCCACGGCCTTTACCCCTATTCCAACCCGCACCCCTGGAAGCCGCACTCCTGCCGGCTCTGGCCCCCCGAAAGGACGGATTGAAGGGGGCCGCCCCCCGAAAGGAACGGCGAAACTTCTTGCGCTGAGGCAGCCTACCTCCTTTGGCAACAGAATCCAGCTTTTCACCAAAAAGCCTCAAACCCAGAAAGGGAAGAGCCGTGAGAGATCTTTTAGAATTAAAGTCAGCCGTCCACTGTCTCAACCACACAGATCGGCGAATAGCCACCAACAGGGCAGAAGCCCTGCCACACATCAACATAGCATCATCCTGAGCCGCCAGGATAAACGACAAGGAGGAGTCACAACGCTTAAGCGCGAGAAACTCAGCACCCGAGGGATCAAGATCCACATAAATCCCTGACTATGGACCTAACCGCCAAAGCCAAAAGAGCCGAAGCACAAACAGGCCTCAACCCCGAACCCGCACAGACGAAACCATGGCGGGCCAGCTGATCAATCCGGCGATCCTCGCCATCCTTCAGATAAGTAGTGTCAGGAAAATGAACAGCCGCCGTATTAGACAGCCCCAAAACCGGAGCATCCACCTCGGGCGGGACAGACCAACGTTTCAGCAAGTCCGCCGGAAAAGGATATTTCTTATCCCAGCTAGGCGGCACCCCAACGAGCCGCGTAGGATGCTCCCACTGCTTAAGGACAACGTCCTCGAAATGCTGCTGACTGGGGAACTCCAGACTCTGCTTAGAGCCCCCAAAAAGCTGGCCCTTAGGCCTAGGAGCAACCTCGGGAGGATCCAAATCCAAAACCTCAAACATTTGGGTCAAAATAGAAGGCGTATCAGGGGCGGGACCATCCACCTGGTCCCCCTCAGCACCCAGCACCTGCTGGCCCTCTGAATCATCCAATTCTTCCACGAGCTCACCCTCTTCGAGGGGACGATCCGACCAATCCAGGTCCTCAATCACTTCCTCCTCCGAGTCCGGCGGAGGCGGAGATAGGTGTTTACGCTTGGCCGTAGCCTTCTGTGCGGACATGGTGGAAAACATTTTCTCGAGGTTAGCCAACCGGGCACACACCTCTGATTGCGAATCCCCACCCGTGACCACGTCACACGGGGTCCGGAACAGGCGAGGAGGAGAGGGAGATGGCGCGGACGATGACGTACCAGGCACCGGAGTGCTGGACTGGCGCTCAATGCTCCGCTGCGCACATGGAATGCAAACAATGACATCATCCCCCGGGAGCGGAGTCCCACAACCCCCACACAGCCTGGATTGTCCCGAAGGATCAGATCCGGTATCCCTGGCAGCCTCCATATGGTGAAATTATGGTATTCGCAAACCTAGGGATTTACGCAGTAAGCAACCCGGGATGCCCCCCTTTTAATAAGTCTAGCTTAAACCGTCACTACCCGGACCACGGGGAAGGCCTAATATCCTTATGTAAATATATAGACATATGAATATATATATATATATATATATATCCCAAATTTGCTTCCCAACTACAGGCCAGGTATGTAAGACCGGGAGAGCCCAACAGGAAGGGGTCCCGGGATCTGGAAAACACAAAAAGGGACAACAATCATTCCAGGCACATGCCAACATATGTAGACAGCAAAACATGCGAAAATAAGTGCAAGCAATGTACAGCCATATAAGAAAATATATACATGAAAAGCACATAAGAGTACCAAAAATGTCACCCCTGGCTCCAGAGCCTGACAACATTCCACAACAGGAATGAGAGGAGGAGAGAGCAAGGGGGAGAGTCACAGCGTGGGGCTAATGATGCTCCCGCCCCACGCAAGAGGACCCGCACAAATCCCGCATAAGGAAAAGAAACGGAGGGAGGACCTACCTCGTGTGATAATGGCGGCCGCACACAGGGGAAGAGGGAGGAAAGTAACACGCCCTCGAAGAACCGCGGGAGCCGCCGTGGCCCCGCCCCCCCCTGACGCGCCGCCAATCCCGAGGCCCCGCCCCCCAACCGCGCCGCTCGTCGGCCCCAGCGAGGGCCGCGCCGCATAGAGGCGGGAAAGAACCGGCGCGCACACCGCACACCCCACAGAGAGAGAGAGAGAGAGAGACGTGCCCTCTCTGTGGTGTGTGCGGTGTGCGCGCCGGTTCTTTCCCGCCTCTATGCGGCGCGGCCCTCGCTGGGGCCGACGAGCGGCGCGGTTGGGGGGCGGGGCCTCGGGATTGGCGACGCGTCAGGGGGGGCGGGGCCACGGCGGCTCCCGCGGGGGGAGGGGAAGGGAGTTCAACACCACAAAACCTGAATAAAGAATAAGGAGCTAAATTCCCTGACTACCTAGAGAATCGGGGCATCCCACGTCCGGATCACCACTCCGGGAATCCCGCTATGCCCCACAAAATGGGGTCGAACGGAGGAGCTAATCTCCTGAGCACCTAAGGTGCCAGCTACCCTTGCCCGACCTACAGCCGAGGCTGGGAGGCTGCTGCATAACATGGGGATCCATCAAACAGGGTCGGGCAGCAATAGACCATGAAAGGGGGGGGGGCCGGGGTGATACCCCGGCTACCTGCAAGCAGGAGACTTCTATCTTCTGTCTTGTCGCCATCTTGCAGAGACCAACACTGGGGAATTGATGGGAGGTTCCAGGTATGTATAGACCGGGAGGGGCTTGCTGATTTTTTGGAGATCTCTGCAAGTGCGCCACCTAGCGGTGAGTTAACCCAAGTGTAATAATAATGAGTAAATGAAGTGGGGTGTGTGACATACTTAGAACACACACACACACACATACATGCACGCTGGCATAGCCAGCGCATAAACAATAAAAGAGACAGTACTGCACCAAGCACACAGACCACACACTAGGTAGAACAAAAATGGAGGGACAGACCCACCCCCCTTACTAACCGGGAACGGGGAGTAAATGGGGGGATACTGATAGCTACAATTGGATATGTAGCGAGGACTTCAGAACGGACAGGGCATCCCATGTCAGGAGCACCATAACCTGACGACCGCCTACCCTTTGATGAGGGCCTTGCGGTGGAGCATGGCTACTTAGCCAAAAACACCTCTAAAGGTGTCACCTACCCTCACCCAGACCCTGCAGCCATAGCTTGGAGGCGTAGGGGAATTAACAAAAAGAGTCCAGGTGGAAATAGAAAAAATAATTGGGGCCGGGTGTGCACCCGGCCTACCTGACAGGAGAGGAGCCATCATCTTGACTGTCGTCGCCTTCTAGCAGAGACTATACTGGGGAATGTGTGGGAGATCTCGGGTATTTGTGGACCGGGAGGGGCTTCTTTTTTTGCCATCTCTGCTAGAAAAGCGCCATCTAGTGGCTATAACCCAGAAGTGATTAATTATTAACGAAGCAGGGTGTGAGGCATACTTGGAATAATGGGGCAGCCATGATGCCGAGGCAGTGTAGGGGCAGATAATGGGGCAGCCATGATGCCGAGGCAGTGTAGGGGCAGATAATGGGGCAGCCATAGTGTAGGGGCAGATAATGGGGCAGCCATGATGCCGAGGCAGTGTAGGGGCAGATAATGGGGCAGCCATGATGCCGAGGCAGTGTAGGGGCAGATAATGGGGCAGCCATGGTGTAGGGGCAGATAATGGGGCAGCCATGGTGTAGGGGCAGATAATGGGGCAGCCATGGTGTAGGGGCAGATAATGGGGCAGCCATGATGCCGAGGCAGTGTAGGGGCAGATAATGGGGCAGCCATGATGCCGAGGCAGTGTAGGGGCAGATAATGGGGCAGCCATGGTGTAGGGGCAGATAATGGGGCAGCCATGGTGTAGGGGCAGATAATGGGGCAGCCATGGTGTAGGGGCAGATAATGGGGCAGCCATGGTGTAGGGGCAGATAATGGGGCAGCCATGGTGTAGGGGCAGATAATGGGGCAGCCATGGTGTAGGGGCAGATAATGGGGCAGCCATGGTGTAGGGGCAGATAATGGGGCAGCCATGGTGTAGGGGCAGATAATGGGGCAGCCATGGTGTAGGGGCAGATAATGGGGCAGCCATGGTGTAGGGGCAGATAATGGGGCAGCCATGATGCCGAGGCAGTGTAGGGGCAGATAATGGGGAAGCCATGATGCCGAGGCAGTGTAGGGGCAGATAATGGGGCAGCCATAGTGTAGGGGCAGATAATGGGGCAGCCATAGTGTAGGGGCAGATAATGGGGCAGCCATAGTGTAGGGGCAGATAATGGGGCAGCCATAGTGTAGGGGCAGATAATGGGGCAGCCATAGTGTAGGGGCAGATAATGGGGCAGCCATAGTGTAGGGGCAGATAATGGGGCAGCCATAGTGTAGGGGCAGATAATGGGGCAGCCATAGTGTAGGGGCAGATAATGGGGCAGCCATAGTGTAGGGGCAGATAATGGGGCAGCCATAGTGTAGGGGCAGATAATGGGGCAGCCATAGTGTAGGGGCAGATAATGGGGCAGCCATAGTGTAGGGGCAGATAATGGGGCAGCCATAGTGTAGGGGCAGATAATGGGGCAGCCATAGTGTAGGGGCAGATAATGGGGCAGCCATAGTGTAGGGGCAGATAATGGGGCAGCCATAGTGTAGGGGCAGATAATGGGGCAGCCATAGTGTAGGGGCAGATAATGGGGCAGCCATAGTGTAGGGGCAGCCATAGTGTAGGGGCAGCCATAGTGTAGGGGCAGCCATAGTGTAGGGGCAGCCATAGTGTAGGGGCAGCCATAGTGTAGGGGCAGCCATAGTGTAGGGGCAGCCATAGTGTAGGGGCAGCCATAGTGTAGGGGCAGCCATAGTGTAGGGGCAGCAATAGTGTAGGGGCAGCCATAGTGTAGGGGCAGATAATGGGGCAGCCATAGTGTAGGGGCAGATAATGGGGCAGCCATAGTGTAGGGGCAGATAATGGGGCAGCCATAGTGTAGGGGCAGATAATGGGGCAGCCATAGTGTAGGGGCAGATAATGGGGCAGCCATAGTGTAGGGGCAGATAATGGGGCAGCCATAGTGTAGGGGCAGATAATGGGGCAGCCATAGTGTAGGGGCAGATAATGGGGCAGCCATAGTGTAGGGGCAGATAATGGGGCAGCCATAGTGTAGGGGCAGATAATGGGGCAGCCATAGTGTAGGGGCAGATAATGGGGCAGCCATAGTGTAGGGGCAGATAATGGGGCAGCCATAGTGTAGGGGCAGATAATGGGGCAGCCATGATGCTGAGGCAGTGTAGGGGCCGATAATGGGGCAGTCATGATGTTGAGGCCTAAAAGTAACAGATGATGGGGCACTGCTCACGCTGCGGTTGCGACATCCAGCCTGGCTGGTCCATCAGGAATTCTTCCCGGGCCTCCCTTTAGGCCAGTCCACCCCCTTCCCAAAACTTCAACCTAGCAGAACCCGAGCTCCTCCAGCATTAGAGGACATGCAGCCGGCAGCCAGGAGGGGGCGCTCCCGAGCTCCTCCGGCATTAGTGGACGTGCAGCCAGGAGGGGGCGCTCACCTCTATGGTGTACTGCTCGAATATCCGCAGCTGCAGGAAGATGTCCAGCTTGATCTTTCGCTCGTGGAAAAGTTCCTCCATCTGAACCTGAGCCTCGTCCAACTGCTGCAGCACCGACTCGATGTGACTGATGGAGCTGTTATGTGGCGTCTTATTGCTGGACACTGCCGAGTCCCTGCAGAGGGAACACAAGAGCTTACAATCAGTGCCCAGGGGAGAGGGCCAGGGCGGCCGCCTCTGTCGGGTAAGGGGGGGGCGGCGCCTCTGTCGGGTAAGGGGGGGGCGGCGCCTCTGTCGGGTAAGGGGGGGGCGGCGCCTCTGTCGGGTAAGGGGGGGGCGGCGCCTCTGTCGGGTAAGGGGGGGGCGGCGCCTCTGTCGGGTAAGGGGGGGGCGGCGCCTCTGTCGGGTAAGGGGGGGGGCGGCGCCTCTGTCGGGTAAGGGGGGGCGGCGCCTCTGTCGGGTAAGGGGGGGGCGGCGCCTCTGTCGGGTAAGGGGGGGGCGGCGCCTCTGTCGGGTAAGGGGGGGGCGGCGCCTCTGTCGGGTAAGGGGGGGGCGGCGCCTCTGTCGGGTAAGGGGGGGGCGGCGCCTCTGTCGGGTAAGGGGGGGGCGGCGCCTCTGTCGGGTAAGGGGGGGGCGGCGCCTCTGTCGGGTAAGGGGGGGGGCGGCGCCTCTGTCGGGTAAGGGGGGGGCGGCGCCTCTGTCGGGTAAGGGGGGGGCGGCGCCTCTGTCGGGTAAGGGGGGGGGGCGGCGCCTCTGTCGGGTAAGGGGGGGCGGCGCCTCTGTCGCGTAAGGGGGGGGGGCGGCGCCTCTGTCGGGTAAGAGGGGGGCGGCGCCTCTGTCGGGTAAGAGGGGGGCGGCGCCTCTGTCGGGTAAGAGGGGGGCGGCGCCTCTGTCGGGTAAGAGGGGGGCGGCGCCTCTGTCGGGTAAGGGGGGGGCGGCGCCTCTGTCGGGTAAGGGGGGGGCGGCGCCTCTGTCGGGTAAGGGGGGCCGGGCGGGCGGGGGCCTTATTGCTGGACACCGCAGAGTCCCTGCAGCATGAACAGAAGAGCTTACAATTGGTGCCAGGGGAGGGGAGGGGTGCAGGGGCGGGGCCCTTGCCAGGGTGCAGGGGCGGGGCCTCACCTGAGTTGCTGGATGAGATCCTCGCCCTCTTTGATGACATTGATGACCCCGTCCAGTGTGGCCGTCTGCTGCTGCTGGAATTGCTTGATCAGCTCCTGGACGGCGTCCACCGAGTCCGCGCACACGTCTTCCAGCAGCTCCTTCTGCAGGTCCTCCATCCAGGTCCACAGCTGGGGAGAGGGGTACAGGTCGTGAGGGGGGGGGGGGGGGGCGGCAACAGGCCGTGAGGGGGGGGGGGCAACAGGCCGTGAGGGGGGGGGGTCAACAGGCCGTGAGGGCCAAACAGACTCGGGGCAGAACAATGTAAGGGGGAAGGGGTAAAGAACAAGCCACCCACCATATTCTGGAAGAGGGTGCAGGGGAGGGTCTTGCTCCATGCCACCCTAGCCCCACCCCTTTCTCCCTTTCTGCAACTGGTTAATAGGGGTATCCCGATTTGCCAAGCCCAAAATCAGGCATTGAGCTTTAGGAAGAGGGACAAAAAATAGCTGCACACTGCAGCAATGGTGGTCTACTATTGGTAGAGGTGCAGATGTCACATGTGTAGGATTCTGGGATCAATGATCGGGGGGGGGGGGGGGGTTGGGGGTGAATTAAAGGGACTCTTCAGGAAAAGGGTTACTAGACCCACTAGAAGCATTTCCGGCCCTATGTTCCCTATGCCGGCGCTCAGTCCAAAACGCATTAGCGTGCACAGCATAAAGTGCTGACTAGACACGAGCCCACGCATGCACCATAGGAATGGTGAGTCGACTTGGCAATCTGGGAAATTTTACACAGAAGGGCATCCCGAATTGGGAAAAAGCAATTCTGTGAAAATTCGCCTCTAGAATTGTTTTTGTTCTTGCATGGCACGACCTGCTTCGGTATTCATTACAGTTGGGTTATTCCGCCACAAGGTGGCGCAGTGGTACTGCAGAAAACTGTGGCACCTCCCGGCTCCCTATAAAAACGGGATTAACCAACAAGTTCCCAGCGTAGACAAGCAGTGAGACAAGAAGCCGGGAGAGAATAAGGTAAAGAATGTAAAAAAAGGTAAAAAAAAAACCCAATTAACTTGGAACAATCACCATAAAGAGGCAACCAAGAAAAACGTTAAGGGTGGGACGAAGCGAGCCGTGCCATGCAAGAACAAAAACAATTCTACAGGTGAGTACTCACAGAATTGCTTTTTTCTTTATTGCATGGCACGGCTCGCTTCGGTATTCATTACAGTTGGGACATCCAAAAGCAGTGTCCAAAGTAGGGTGGGATTCCCAAAAAGTAACAGCCAGTAGTTCAAGTCACTACCGCCTGAAGCACCTTGCGGCCAAAAGCAGCATCCGCTGAGGCCTTAACATCAACCTTGTAAAACTTGGAAAAAGTATGAACAGAAGACCAAGTAGCGGCCTTACAAACTTGGGCTTTTCAGCACCAGGCTTCTGTTGAACAAGAGGCACCAATAGCACGAGTGGAATGAGCAGTAACCCTAAAGGGAGGTTTCTTTCCCTTAGCAGAATAGGCCTGCTCCACCGCCTGACGGATCCACTTGCTGATAGTGGATTTAGCCGGAGGCAAACCCTTCCTAGGTCCAGAAGTGAGAACAAAAAAAGCATCAGATTTCCTGAAAGGCTCAGTGGCGAGCAAATAAAACTTCAGAGCCCTGACCACATCCAGGGAATGCAGAGTCCGTTCCTTGGAATTAGGATTAGCACACAATGAAGGCAAGACAATGTCCTGATTAAGATGAAATGCAGACAACTTTAGGCAAGAAATCTGGCTTAAGTCGAAACACCACCTTATCCTGATGCCGCTCAAAATAAGGAGGTTTTATGGAAAGCGCCGCCAGCTCAGAAACTCGCCTGACAGAAGTGATAGCCACCAGAAAGGCCACCTTAAGAGTCAAAATAGACAAGGCAGCCTCACGGATAGGCTCAAAGGGAGGCCCCTGCATGGCAGACAACACCAGATTCAGATCCCAGACTGGTAGCATAGGCTTACGGGATGGACGCACATGAGAAACACCCTGAAAAAAGTTTTAACCAGCCTGTGATTGGCAAAAGATCTTTGGAAAAAAATTGCCAGAGCTGAAACATGGCCTTTGAGGGTACTAAGCTGAAGGCCCAAATCCAAACCATGTTGCAAGAATTCCAAAATCCTGGGAATAGAAAACACCCGACAGGGAAGAGCTTTGGACTCACACCAGGCAATGTAAGCATGCCAAACCCTGTAATAGATAAAGGACGAGGACTTCTTCCTAGCCTGAATCATGTTAACAGAAGCAGGCAACCCCTTTTCCATCAATATGGAGGTTTCAGTAGCCAAGCTGTTAAAGCCAGCATTTGTAAATTGGGATGGCGTAGCTGCCCCTGAGTGAAGAGATCTGGATCCTTGGGCAAGACGTACTGGTCTACTGCCAACTGCACGACATCTGCGAACCACACCCTTCTTGGCCAACAAGGGGCCACCAGGATGGCAGGTACCCGCTCCTGGGATAACTTGCGCATGACCCTGCCCAGGAGAGGAAACGGAGGGAACAGATAGAGAAGCCGGAACTCCGTCCAAGGTATTGCCTGGGCATCCGTGGCGAAGGCCAGAAGATCCTGAGACAGAGAGACAAATCTGGGAAATTTGTGATTGTGACGGGACGCAAACAGGTCCACATACCGGCTGACCCCAGCGGTGACAGAGGGAGAGAAACACCTGGTTGTTGAGGGACCACTCCCCCAGAAAAGACGTCCCCCTGCTCAGGAAGTCCACCACCTGGTTCTCCACCCCTGGGATGTAGACCGCTGAGATGCAGGGAACATGCTGTTCCGCCCAAGACAGAATCAGGGACACTTCCTTGAAGGCTCGCTTGCTCCGAGTCCCTCCCTGATGATTGATGTAGGCCACCGCCGTCTGGTTGTCTGAGCGGATTTGAACAGCCCAACCCAGATAGTGAGTGGATAGGCGAGAAAGAACCAACCTGATCGCCCTCAGTTCCAGGATGCTTATGGAAGCATGGGGCTCTTGTGGGCCCTACCGACCCTGGAACCTCGGACTTCCAGAAGCCTCCCCAGCCGGTCAGATTGGCATCCATGGTGATAGTTTCCCAGCACAGGGGCAGGAAGGTCCTGCCCCCCCAGAAGGTTCCTTGAGTCCAGCCACCACGAAAGGAACTGTCTGGCCAGGGGAGATCGAACAAATTCCTGATCCAGGGACACAGGGTCTCGATCCCAAACTGACAAGAGGTGAAACTGAAGAGGTCTCATGTGAAACTGAGCAAAGGGGACTGCCTCGAAGCAGGACACCATCAGGCCCACCAACTGCCTCCCCTGATGGATCGAGGGATGAGGACACAACAGCAGAGCCCGAGCCTGCTTCTGAAGATCCCCCACCCTCTGCTGAGAAAGGAACACCTTGACCTGAGAGGTATCCAGAGTCATGCACCGGAAAGGACCTCACCAAGGACAGGGACAGAGAAGACTTGGGATAGTTGATCACCCAGCCGAAGGACTCGAGAGTGGATGTCACCATTTGAGTGTCCCGCTCGGCTTGAGGAAAGAAGTTGGCCACAATCAGGATGTCGTCCAGGTAAGGAATGATGTGGATGCCCTGGTTCCTTAGCAGAGCTATCGCTCCCGCCAGCACCTTGGTGAACACCCGAGGTGCCAAGGTGATACCTTTTATCCAAACCCTTGGGCACAGCAGGCAGCTCGTTAGGACGTTCCCATTCCTTAAGCACCAAAGTGGTAAAATGTTCCTACTCAGGGAACTCTAGATGCTGTTTACCAGGGCAAAAGAGTTCCCCCTGCTTTCTCTTAGCGACCTCAGGGGAAGCAATGTGCAAAATTTCAAAAATATGACACAGCAGATTATCAGTGTCCTCAGGGTACCATGATTCCTCTCCGGACGCAGACCCAGGGTCACTATCGCAACCCTCCTGCTGGTTCCCAGAGGAGTCAGAATCCTGGGAGAGCTCCCTCATCTCAAGGGGGTGACAGTCACCAAGATCATCAATCCCCACATACACCTCAGGAAGGGGGGAAGGCCTTGGATCCAGGTGCCGCTTCTTGCCAGAGGCCTTCCTAGGAGCATTCCTGGCAAGCTGCATTTCAATGTTAGCCACCCGCAGAGCCAAATCAGAATGTGACTCCCTGCTAACAGTGCCCTCATTGGGGCCCAATTGCAGGAGCGGGGGGGGTGGGGGAGTACGTGAGGCGCAGAGCTGGGAAGCGAAGCAGGCAAACAAGCTTGGAGTGCAAGGACCCTTTCAGCTCACGGCACGCACACCGTGACACTGTTACTCACAGGGGATACCCCACACATGGAACACAGCCGGGATTGCCCCGAAAGGCCCCCAAGCACGCTATCCCTAGAAGCCTCCATATGGTGGGAGGCCAGTAGTGGGTAAAGGCTTAAGACAGAAGCCACCCGGGATGCCCCCAGAAGTCAGTGAAGGGGGAATGAGGGGGAGGAAGGAGTGGAGCCGGGAGAAATCACAACCCAATGGTATCCCGCCTGAAAGACATAATTAAAAATACACATGAGCATCCCACAGCAAATACACCCAAATTCAATAAAAAAAAAACCCCAAGGGGAACTCACGGCGGAGTCACTCAGGCACAGACCGCTGGATAAGGCGCGCACCGGAGGAACCAGTGCTGCAGCCAGGAAGGGAAAAATCCAGAAGCACAGCTTGTCCAAAATTGCGCCGGCAGAGGTACCTCGAGGGGCGGGCCGCGGGGGGAAGGACGCGATACGCATCATCACCCGCCCCCCCCCCCCCCGAACGGAGCGCAGTACAAAGCGGTGCAGCAGCTAAAACCACCACAAAATACACAAAAACGGTCAAAACACCACAAATATCATCACTCGCCGCTACCACCCACCCCCCCCAAAGGAAGACAGAGAGGGGGGGGAGGGAGGGGAGAGAGAGACGAGAAGGCAGCGGCGAGCGAGGGGGGGACCCCAAAAGGAAAATAAGGGGACACAGTCCCCAAACAACTCCGCTTCCCTAGTAGGCTCACCATAAAGCCTATGGCTGGCTCCCCTTTGTAGTACAGGGTCTGCGGCTTAGAGCAGCGCTCCCCGATCACCTGACCCTAGTGCTCTTGTCCCTTCACCCGATCCGTCAGCCGAGGCTGGGAGGCAGAGAGGGTCCGGAAACGGATGGAAATAAGACTTGCAGGGCCGCAGGCTTGGTTGCCCCGCTCACCTGCGCAAGAGAGAGAGACATCTTCTAACTTCGCAGTATCACTGCAGAGGAAACACTGGGAACTTGTTGGTTAATCCCGTTTTTATAGGGAGCCGGGACAAGCCACAGCTTTTTGCAGTACCACTGCGCCACCTTGTGGCAGAATAACCCAACTGTAATGAAGCGGGCCATGCCATGCAATAAAGAAAAGGACTGGTGATGCATGTGATGTGTGAATGCCAGGAGGTACATTAAAGTGGTCTTTGCCCCCCTGGGCACCTCGATCGGGAATGCCCCGCTGTGTGAAACCCCCCAGATCGCCTAAGGCAACTCACCTTTTCCCGGTCCTACGGCTCATGTGCAGCCGCTCGTCCAATCAGTGCACTCAGAGGTGCTGACGTCACATCGTCTAAGCCTTTGTCTAAGGCCAGCGGCTCCGAGCGCACCGACGGCCACATCCCCGGCTTCCTTCTAACAGTGAGTGTGTCTGCGCTGGCCATTCACAAATGCCTGGTGTGGGCACACGCACTGCTAGAGGGATAGTGGGGATGCGGCTACTGCTCGCGCATGCACCATTGGACCGGGAGAGAGAAGGTGAGTTTATAGTGGGGCATCCTGATTTTGGAGTGGGTTGTGGTCCACTTTAAACTGGGAGACGCACAGCACCGATCGGACCAAAGCCCGTGCATGTGATGTGTGAATGCCAGGAGGTAAGTTAAAGTGGAGCAAAACCCAGGATTTTGACTATCCTGGGTTTTGGTCCGGGCCACCCCGATCGGGGATACCCCGCTGTGTGAAACCTCCCAGATCGCCGAGTGCAACTCGCCTCTTCCTGGTTTTACGGCGCATGAGCGGCCGCTCGTCCAATCATTGCGCTCGGAGGCGCCGACGTCACGTTGTCTAAGCCTTAGTTTAAGAGCAGCGGCTCCGAGCGTGCTGGTGCTTACTTCTAATAGGGAGCGCGCCTGTGCCGGCCACTCACAAATGCCTGGCACAGACACGCGCCCTGCTAGAGGGATAGCAGGGATGCGGCTCACGCATGCACCGTTAGACCGAGAAACAAGGTAAGTGAATGGGGCGACCTGGGGGGTTTCACACAGTAGGGCATCCCGATTTTGGAGGCCCTGGGGAGGGGGGAGGGATCGGTCGGCCCGAGAAACTATTTCAGTGGGTTTTGGTCCACTTTAAACTGGACCAAAGCCCATGCATGCCATGTGTGAATGCTAGGAAGTACGCTACTAAGGGCGACCTGGAGGGCATCCCAAACCAAATGCCCCGGGTGGCATTTGTTTCCGACACTTTTGTACATTCAGACAAAAGTCAGGGATGCCTGCAGTATGACATCACTGGCTGTAACCTGTGATGTCATACTGCAGGCATCCCCAGCACTGAGTGTTTCTTACATTTGTCTGAACACACATCCCCTGGACATTGCTGTTGGGCGCCTTCATGCGATTGGCTGTACCGAGCGCCCGCCTCTCCCTGTGATAGGTCAGCCCCGCCCCCCCTCAATGACACTCACCTCCTTGGTGTGGCTGTTGGGCGCCTTCATGCGATTGGCTGTACCGAGCGCCCACCTCTCCCTGTGATAGGTCAGCCCCGCCCCCCTCGATGACACTCACCTCCTTGGTGTGGCTGTTGGGCGCCTTCATGCGATTGGCTGTACCGAGCGCCCGCCTCTCCCTGTGATAGGTCAGCCCCGCCCCCCCCCCCTCGATGACACTCACCTCCTTGGTGTGGCTGTTGGGCGCCTTCATGCGATTGGCTGTACCGAGAGCCCACCACTCCCTGTAATAGGTAAACCTCGCCCCCCTCGATGACACTCACCTCCTTGGTGTGGCTGTTGGGCGCCTTCATGCGATTGGCTGTACCGAGCGCCCGCCTCTCCCTGTGATAGGTCAGCCCCGCCCCCTCGATGACACTCACCTCTTTGGTGTGGCTGTGGAAGGACACAGACATGTCCAGCAGGAGCTTCCTCTGCTCCACCCTGCGGACAAAGTCCTGGATGCGGACCTCGAGGTGTCGCGCCGCCTTGTAGATCTCCTCGGGGTCGCACTCGCCCGTCTGCGCCAACTGCTCCGCTGCCTCCAGCAACTTATCTGCATTGGTGTAAGTGTTCTGCCGGAGAGAAAAAAAACACACAGGCGTCACCCCAGAACACACAGTGTACTCACCTTCCACCACGGCCGTTAAAGTGGACCAAAACCCAGTATTTTGACTATCCTGGGTATCGGTCCTTGCCCCCGGGGCACCCCGACTGGGGATGCCTCGCTGTGTGAAACCCCCCAGATCGCCCGAACAAACTCCCCTCTTCCCGACGAGCATGCACCATTGGACCGGGAAAGAAGTTAAGTGTATGGGGCAACCTGGGGAATTTCACATAACGGGGCATCATGATTTTGGATGTCCGGGGGGAGGGAATCAGTTGGCCCGGGGTTTTGGTCCACTTTAAACAGTCTGGGTTCACTACCTTATGGTGTACAGAAACCTGTAGATCCTGCTAAGAGCAGGTTTGTGGCAAGAATGATGCCCTCTGCTCCCGCACCCTGCTTACCTTCCCCACAGCAATTTCCACTACTGACAATAGAAGGCAGCAGCACCTGGTGCCACTTAGTGGGGCCTCGGGCTTCTGGTCCCCGTATCAGAGCCCTGAGTAGGAACACGTGTGCTTTAGGCCCAGGATTCTCCTTAAAGTGGATCTTAAGCCTTCCATTGCAACACTCATCAAGGGGCCTTGGCCACAGGGACACTAAAACCTAACCATCAGTGAGCCCTGCATTAGAGAGATACTCACCTTTTCCTAGCAGAGCTCCATCAGGCTCAATCCCACGGATTTCCCTCCAGTTTCAACGCTGCCAGGTCTCTTTCTATCAGTTTTCTTTTCCCCAGCCTCATTGTTGCGTTCCGCATGGAAGCTGGCAGCAGCGTGTGCGTCATGTGACCTCTGCACAGCTGCCTGCGCAGTTGCAAGTTTCAGGCTAGAAGCACGGCGGCACGGACCGTGCTAAAACCAAGGGGGCAGCATCTGGTGGGACTCTGTGGGATTGAACCTGAAGGTTTTTCAGGCAAGTGCCCTTAATTCGTACAGCTAGGACTGTGCCTTTAAAAAAAGGGAAATCAGTCTAGGCCTTGTAAATTTCTCATGTTTCTGGGCCCCATTCTGCAGCTACGACAAGCTCCGCCCCATCTTCATACCAAACGCCATTTATACAGGGGCCCCATTCTGCAGCTACGACAAGCTCCGCCCCATCTTCATACCAAACGCCATTTATACAGGGGCCCCATTCTGCAGCTACGACAAGCTCCGCCCCATCTTCATACCAAACGCCATTTATACAGGGGCCCCATTCTGCAGCTACGACAAGCTCCACCCATCTTCATACCAAACGCCATTTATACAGGGGCCCCATTCTGCAGCTACGACAAGCTCCGCCCCATCTTCATACCAAACGCCATTTATACAGGGGCCCCATTCTGCAGCTACGACAAGCTCCGCCCCATCTTCATACCAAACGCCATTTATACAGGGGCCCCATTCTGAAGCTACGACAAGCTCCGCCCCATCTTCATACCTAACGCCATTCATACAGGGGCCCCGTTCTGAAGCTACGACAAGCTCCACCCATCTTCATACCAAACGCCATTTATACAGGGGCCCCATTCTGCAGCTACGACAAGCTCCGCCCCATCTTCATACCAAACGCCATTTATACAGGGGCCCCGTTCTGAAGCTACGACAAGCTCCGCCCCATCTTCATACCAAACGCCATTTATACAGGGGCCCCATTCTGCAGCTACGACAAGCTCCGCCCCATCTTCATACCAAACGCCATTTATACAGGGGCCCCATTCTGCAGCTACGACAAGCTCCGCCCCATCTTCATACCAAACGCCATTTATACAGAGGCCCCATTCTGAAGCTACGACAAGCTCCGCCCCATCTTCACACTAAATGCCATTTATACAGGGGCCCCATTCTGCAGCTACGACAAGCTCCGCGCCATCTTCATACCAAACGCCATTCATACAGGGGCCCCGTTCTGAAGCTACGACAAGCTCCGCCCCATCTTTATACCAAACGCCATTTATACAGGGGCCCCATTCTGCAGCTACGACAAGCTCCGCCCCATCTTCATACCAAACGGCATTTATACAGGGGCCCCATTCTGCAGCTACGACAAGCTCCGTCCCATCTTTATACCAAACGCCATTTATACAGGGGCCCCATTCTGCAGCTACGACAAGCTCCGCCCCATCTTCATACCAAACGGCATTTATACAGGGGCCCCGTTCTGCAGCTACGACAAGCTCCGCCCCATCTTCATACCAAACGCCATTTATACAGGGGCCCCATTCTGCAGCTACGACAAGCTCCGCCCCATCTTCATACCAAACGGCATTTATACAGGGGCCCCATTCTGCAGCTACGACAAGCTCCGCCCCATCTTCATACCAAACGCCATTTATACAGAGGCCCCATTCTGAAGCTACGACAAGCTCCGCCCCATCTTCATACTAAACGCCATTTATACAGGGGCCCCATTCTGCAGCTACGACAAGCTCCACCCATCTTTATACCAAACGCCATTTATACAGGGGCCCCATTCTGCAGCTACGACAAGCTCCGCCCCATCTTCATACCAAACGCCATTTATACAGGGGCCCCATTCTGCAGCTACGACAAGCTCCGCCCCATCTTCACACTAAACGCCATTTATACAGGGGCCCCATTCTGCAGCTACGACAAGCTCCGCCCCATCTTCACACCAAACGCCATTTATACAGAGGCCCCATTCTGAAGCTACGACAAGCTCCGCCCCATCTTCATACTAAACGCCATTTATACAGGGGCCCCATTCTGCAGCTATGACAAGCTTCGCCCCACCTTCATACCAAACGCCATTTATACAGCGGACCCGCCCTCACCTCCGGCACCTGAGCACGGAGCAACGAGGGCCCTAAAATTAGAGGCTGACAGCACCATGAAGTGGGCAGGAGGGGGAGCGACGCTGGTGGGAGACGTGATGCTCGGTTGCCATGGAAGGTTGCCATGGATACTGCATCCAGCTACCCGGCACGCAATACAAAACAGCCGAGGCTGCACGGGCTGCATTATAATCGGGCGAGCTATATAAAGCTCGGCGTCCGCGGCAGCCATCTGCGCCCGCTTCCCCCGGAATATTTGGACCAATCGGATCCGCCAAGATGGCGGCAGAGGCACCGGCCAGGGTGGCCCGGGGGCTTCAGAATAACATTAATGGCAAAGTGTGACAGTTGTTGGAGAAACCTTCATCAGGACCTAAATGGACACTATAGTCACATAGTTACCAGTAAGGTTTGTTGTAAACCAGTAAGGTTTGAACATGGAACCTGAATGGCTGCTGGTGGTCACATGACTGGCTGCCAAGTATGTGAATGAGCAATAGCTGTTAACCAGAAAGGTTTGCACTTCCAACCTGAATGGCTGCTGGTGGTCACATGACTGGCTGCCAAGCACGTGAA
Source organism: Gastrophryne carolinensis (assembly GCA_027917425.1). Taxonomy (NCBI): domain Eukaryota; kingdom Metazoa; phylum Chordata; class Amphibia; order Anura; family Microhylidae; genus Gastrophryne; species Gastrophryne carolinensis. Next base: position 262,399,006 of record CM051240.1, read on the forward strand.
TGAGCAATTGCTGTTAACCAGTAAGGTTTACACATGGAACCCGAATGGCTGCTGGTGGTCACATGACTGGCTGCCAAGTATGTGAATGAGCAATAGCTGTTAACCAGAAAGGTTTGCACTTCGAACCTGAATGGCTGCTGGTGGTCACATGACTGGCTGCCAAGCACGTGAATGAGCAATTGCTGTTAACCAGTAAGGTTTACACATGGAACCTGAATGGCTGCTGGTGGTCACATGACTGGCTGCCCAGCATGTGAATGAGCAATTGCTGTTAACCAGTAAGGTTTGCACATGGAACCCGAATGGCTGCTGGTGGTCACATGACTGGCTGCCAAGCACGTGAATGAGCAATTGCTGTTAACCAGTAAGGTTTGCACATGGAACCTGAATGGCTGCTGGTGGTCACATGACTGGCTGCCAAGCACGTGAATGAGCAATAGCTCTCATTCACGTGCTTGGCAGCCAGTCATGTGACCACCAGCAGCCATTCAGGTTCGATGTACAAACCTTACTGGTTAACAGCAATCACATGATTGGTAGATATACAATGAATAAGGAGGTTGGACGACTTAAAGCGGAACAAAAACAGGTTTTTTCTGTGCTCCGGGACATCCCAAACTGTGTGAGACCCCGCCCACATCGCGCAGTACAAATCACCTCTTCCCAAAGGCGCGTGCGCAGTCTCTGGATGAATCGGAGCCAATTATCGTGACTACGTCATTCGGTAAACGTCTCTCACAGGCCTCTATGGGGAGTGAGAGCGGGCGCATCCCCAGCAGCGCGTTTGCTCCCGTCCCAGCTTAGCTGAATGGCTGCGACAGGAGCGTGCGCAGAGCCCGAGGATGCGGCCGCTCCCAATTGTAAATAATCATTTGCTGAATTACATTAGGTACAGCAAACAGTTCTGATTGGACGAGAGCCCGTGCATGCACCATTGGACCGGGTAAAGGTGAGTGAATACCGATGACCTAGGGGGTTTCACACAGCCATCGGCCGGCCCTGGAATCTTAGATTTTACATAGTTACATAGTTAATACGATTGAAAAAAGACATATGTCCATCAAATTCAACCAAGGGTGTTGGGGGAGGGGAAGTTATTTTTACTTTTTTATAGGGGAAGCTCTTATATTCTAAGTATGTCACACACCCCACTTCAGACATTAATTCATTAATCATGGGTACTCACCGCTAGGTGGCGCTGCTTTGCAGAGAAGTCCAAAAAAGCAAGCCCCTCCCGGTCTATACATACCTGGTATCTCCTAACAATTCCCCAGTGTTCTTCTCTGCAACGTGGCGACAAGACAGAAGAGAGAAGTCTCCTGCTTGCAGGTATCACCCCGGCCCCCCCCTTATGGTCTATTTCTGCCCGGCTCTTGTGTCTTTTATCCCCTTGTTTAATGGCAGCCTCCCAGCTTAGGCTGTAGGCTGGGCAAGGGTAGATGGCACGTTAGGTGCCTAGGAGATTAGCTCCTCCACTCGACCCCATATTATGGGGCATAGTGGTGATCCGGTGTGGTGAGCCGGACGTGGGATGCCCCAGCCCTCTTATTCCCCTTAGTGTCAGGTCCTATTATCCTTAGATGTGGGTGTATGTTGTGTGTGTGTGTGCGTGTTTTGACTGGGACGGGTGGTTTGTACAATATGGGCCCGTCCTTTTCAGGGGGACTCCCTTCCGGTTTGGGGGCCCCCTTTTTCCCCTGTGTCCTTATACCGGGGGGACGGGTCGGGCGGGGGTTCCCGCCAGCCCGCTGCCCGGTCGGTTGTGGTGGGCGCCATTCCGGATGGATCTCCGGGGCGCCTGTCTGCCTTCTCGCAGACCTGTGTGGTTTTACCGGTGGGCGGGGCCGGGCAGCGCGCTGCTGTAGGATGGGGCTGGCACATGGCTTGTGTGTAAGCTGCTTGAGCGTTCCGTAGCAGGAGCGCTCATGTGAGGGGGGGGGCAGCTATGTGTTTTTTTTTTTTTATGGTTGCCGGTCTTATGGCCGGTATTGGGTCTGCGCCCCTCTTCCTCCTGTCCTCCCCCCTCCCCTCCCTATCGCTGGGGGTGATGGCAGGGGCTCCAGCCTGGCCTTGGGCGTAATGGCTGGTAGTTTCTTCTATTTACTTGTGAAAACCTGTGCGCTATGGTGATTGAATGTTTTCTTGTGTTTTTCAGTTCAAATCCGGGACTCCATCATTCAGGGCTCTCCCAGTCTTATATATCTGGCTGGTTGGGGGTTTACTTGTAGTCCCTTTGCAAATTGCCCAGGGCTATTACAATTAATAATTATATTCACATATATGTATATACATATATATATAAACTTATACAGATATATTTATCCCTATTAAAACCCCAGAGGGGCATCCCGGGTCGCTTACGGCGTAAATCCCTGAGGGCTGCGAATACCATAAATTCACCAATATGGAGGCTACCAGAGATACCGGAACTAGTCCTTCGGGGCAGTCCAGGCTGTGTGGGGGATGTGGGACTCCACTCCCAGGGGATGATGTGATCGTTTGTATTCCATGTGCGCAGCGGAACATTGAGCGCAAGTCCGACACCTCGGTGCCTGGGACTTCTTCTACCGCACCTTCTCCCTCCCCTCCTCGCCTGTTCCGGACCCCGTGCGACTTGGTCGTTGGGGGTGATTCGCAATCTGAGGTAGGCGCCCGGTTGGCCAGCCTCGAGAAAATGTTTTCCGCTATGGTCGCTCAGAAGGCTCCTGCCAAGCGAAAACATCTGTCTCCGCCTCCGCAGGACTCCGATGAGGAAGTTGAGGTACTGGATTGGTCGGATCGTCCCCTCGAAGAGGGGGAGCTTATTGAGGAGACGGAGGATTCAGAGGTTCAGCAGTTGTCTAGCGCTGAGGGGGACTTGATAGAGGGGCCCCCTCTTGATACGCCCACTATTCTGGCTCAAATGTTTGAGGTTTTGGATTTGGATCCGCCGGAAGTTACTCCTCGGCCTAAGGGTCAGCTTTTTGGGGGTTCCAAGCAGCGCTTGGAGTTTCCCAGTCAGCAGCATTTCGAGGACGTTGTTCTTAAGCAGTGGGAGCAGCCTGCGTGTCTTGTCGGGGTCCCGCCTAGTTGGGACAAGCAGTATCTTTTTCCAACGGATTTGTTGAAGCGGTGGTCTGTTTCCCCCGAGGTGGATGCTCCGGTTTGGGGCTGTCCAATTCGGCGGCTGTTCACTTCCCTGACACTACTTCTCTCAAGGATGGCGAGGATTGCCGGTTTGATCAGCTGGCCCGTCATGGCTTTGTCTGTGCGGGTTCGGTTTTGAGGCCTGTTTGTGCTTCCGCCTTTTTGTCTTTGGCGGTTAGGTCCATGGTCAGGGATTTAGGTGTGGACCTTGATCCTACCTGTGAGGAGTCTCTGGCTCTTAAGCGTTGTGAATCCTTTTTGTCGTTTATCCTGGCCGCTCAGGAGGATGCCATGTTGATGTGTGGCAGGGCTACGGCTCTGCTGGTGGCTATTCGTCGTTCAGTGTGGCTGAGACAGTGGACGGCTGACTTTAATTCTAAAAGATCGCTTACGGCTCTTCCCTTTCAGGGTTTGAGGCTTTTTGGTGTGAAGCTGGATTCTGTTGCCGAGGGAGGCAAGCTGCCTCAGCGCAAGAAATTTCGCCGTTCCTTTCGGGGGACGGCCTCGTTTACTCCGTCCTTTCGGGGAGCCAGAGCCGGCAGGGGTGCGGGCTTCCCGGCCTCCAGGGGCGCCAGCTGGAATAGGGGTAGAGGCCGTGGCCGTCCCGTTCACGTCTGGGGTTCCAAGTCCAAGCCTGCGGCCAAGCCCGCTCAGCAATGAGGGGGCGCCCTCACCCGTACGGGTGGGGGGGACGGTTGCGGGTATGGGACCAGGAGGTCTCGGACAGGTGGATCCGGGAGGTGGTGTCGGCCGGTTACAAGCTGGAGTTCGAGTCCCGCCCTCCTCCAAGGTTTTTCAGGTCTCGGGTGCCTTTGGATCCTTTGGCCGCGCAGGGGCTCCTGGCGGCGGTAAGGAATCTTCTGGATTTGGCAGTCATCTGCCCGGTTCCTCCTTCGGAGGTGGGTCGCGGGTATTATTCCAATCTCTTCACCGTGACCAAAAAGGACGGGTCGTTCCGCCCGATCCTGGATTTGAAGTTTCTCAACAGGTTTATTCGTCCCCGGAAGTTTCGCATGGAGACCCTGCGGTCTGCGATCGGTTCGCTTCGGCAGGGGGACTTTATGACGTCCATAGACTTCATGGATGCTTATCTTCACATTCCGAGTTTTCCGGCTCACCAGAGGTTCCTTCGCTTGGTGGTGGAGGATCGGCATTTTCAGTTTGTAGCTCTTCCGTTCGGCCTCACATCTGCTCCCAGAAGTGTTCGCCAAGGTGTTGGCGGGAGTGATGGCCCTGCTCAGAGCTCAGGGGATTCGCATTGTGCCTTATCTGGACGATCTTCTTATCATGGCGCCTTCTTTCAGTCAAGCGGAAGGGGACACCGGGTTGGTGGTGTCTCTGCTGGAGAGGTTCGGCTGGGTGATCAATTACCCCAAGTCCTCTCCGGTTCCGGCCAGGGTTGTGACCTTTCTGGGGATGTCGTTAGACTCCGGCCAGCACGAAGTGTTTCTCTCTCAGGCCAAGGTTCTGTTGATTCAGGAATTGGCTCAGCTTCTTCTTTCCAATCCTCGCCCGTCCATCCGGCTAGGGATGAGGCTGGTCAGGTTGATGGTGGCCTCGTTCGAGGCGGTTCCTTTTGCGCAGTTCCACACGAGATCGCTTCGGCTTCATCTTTTGGCGTCTTGGGATCGGCGACCGCGGTCGTTGGATCGGTCCTTCTAGATGTCCTCTCGGGCTCGGCAGTCCCTTCGGTGGTGGTTGGTCTCGGACAACCTTCTGAAATGCAGGTCATTTCTGACTCCGGTTTGGGAAACTGTCACCACGGATGCCAGCCTGTCAGGATGGGGAGGTTTCTGGAAGGATCTTCAGTTTCAGGGGCAGTGGGACCCTCAGGAGGCCCACCTGCCCATCAATGTTCTGGGTTTGCGAGCCATCAGGTTGGTTCTGTCCCATTTGACACATCAATTACAGGGCCGGCCGGTGCAGTTTCGGTCGGACAATCGGACGGCGGTTGCTTACATCAATCACCAGGGAGGGACTCGCAGTCTGGGTGCCCACAGAGAGGTGTCTCTGATTCTAGTTTGGGCGGAGACTTATGTCCCTTGCATTTCGGCAGTTTACATTCCAGGAGTGGAGAACACGGAGGCGGATTTATTGTGCCGGTGTTCGTCCCGTCGGGGGGAATGGTCTCTCCACCCCCAGGTGTTTCGGTCGATGTGTCTTCGGTGGGGGACACTGGAGGTGGCTCTGTTTGCCTCTCGTCACAATCACAAGCTTCCGACATTCGTGTCACTGTCTCGGGATCCTCTGGCTCTGGCGGCGGATGCCATGACACTGAGCTGGAGGGATCTGAGGTTCCTTTATCTGTTTCCGCCAATTCCCATGCTAAGCAGGGTTCTGCGGAAGCTGGTCCAGGAAGGAGCTCCCGCCATTCTCGTGTCTCCAAGGTGGCCAAGGCGGGTGTGGTTCGCAGACATCGTTCGTCTGGCAGTGGATCAGTTCGATCTGCCGCTTCGGCCAGATCTTCTCACTCAGGGTCAATTGCGTTACCCCAGTTTACCATCGCTGGCTTTGACGGCTTGGCTGCTGAAACCTCCATCTTGAAGGAAGAGGGTCTTTCGGATTTGGTCATTCGGACTCTTATCAGTGCTAGGAAGAGATCTTCTTCTGCTATCTATTATAGGGCTTGGAGATCGTATATTGACTGGTGTGAATCTAGATCTTTGCCATGCCGGGTCTTTTCCGTTTCTAGGATTTTGGATTTTCTTCAGTCAGGGCTGGACTCTGGTCTGCAGCTGAGTACTTTGAAGGGGCAGGTTTCTGCCTTATCTGTCTTCTTTCAGAAGTCATTTGCTAGTCATTCCTTGGTCAAGACTTTTTTCCAGGGGGTTTTGCATCTGCGGCCTTCTAGGAAGCCTTTGCTCCCAGTCTGGGTTTTGAATTTGGTGTTCTCGGCGTTACAGGCTCCTCCCTTTGAGCCTTTGCGGGATATTGCTTTGTCCACTCTGACTCAGAAGGTTGCCTTTCTGGTGGCTGTCGCTTCGGTTCGGCGTGTTTCAGAGTTGGCGGCTCTGTCGATTCAGGCCCCTTATTTTGAGAAGCATCAGGACAAAGTGGTTTTTAGATTCAAGCCGGATTTTCTTCCTAAAGTGGTCTCTGCTTTCCATCTTAATCAGGACATTGTTCTTCCTTCTTTGTGTCCTCAGCCTAAGAATGACAAGGAGCGTGCTCTGCACTGCTTGGATGTTGTTCGTTGTGTTAAGGTTTATTTGAGTGCTACGTCTTCTTTTCGTAGGACGGATGCCTTTTTCGTGGTGCCTTGTGGGCCTAGGAAGGGTTTGGCCCCGGCCAAGTCTTCTATTAGCAAATGGATTCGTCAGGCGATTGTTGGAGCCTATTCTGCCAAGGGGAAGGACCCCCCTTTTCGCGTTACTGCTCATTTTACGCGTGCTGTGGTGCATCTTGGGCTTTTCAGCACCAGGCTTCTGTTGTACAAGTTTGTAAGGCGGCTACCTGGTCTTCAGTTCATACCTTTTCAGAGTTCTATAAGGTTGATGTGCGGGCCTCAGCGGATGCTTTTTTTGGTCGCAAGGTTCTGCAGGCTGCTGTGGTTTGAATGTTTCTGCATTTTTGCCTGATTGGATACCCTCCCTATTCTTGGACACTGCTGTTGGATGTCCCATGATTAATGAATTAATGTCTGAAGTGGGGTGTGTGACATACTTAGAATAATACCATTTTGTGATTACTCACCTGTAAAATGGGTATTATAAGTATGTCACACACCCCACTTCACCCGCCCTTTATTTGGTATCCTGGTTCTTTATATGGTGAAGTTATTGTTATTCACGGTTGAGGGTTACTTTTGTTTTTGGTCTCCTGGTATCTTGTCTTTATTGCTGTTTGAACACTGGGGAATTGTTAGGAGATACCAGGTATGTATAGACCGGGAGGGGCTTGCTTTTTTGGACTTCTCTGCAAAGCAGCGCCACCTAGCGGTGAATACCCATGATTAATGAATTAATGTCTGAAGTGGGGTGTGTGACATACTTATAATACCCATTTTACAGGTGAGTAATCACAAAATGGTATTTTTGTTTTTTACGTTTTTTAATGCTAACAGCTAATAGTAACTGTTAATGTTATTTTCTTCTAAATAACCATCTAATCCTTTTTTGAAGCCGTCAGCGGTTGATGCTGTAACAAGCTTCTGTGGGAGGCTATTCCACAGATTTATAGTTCTTATGGTAAAAAACCATTGTCTCCTCCAGAGACTAAATTTCTTTTTTCCCCAATTGAAGGCAGCGCCCCCCCTTGTCTATAGAGAGGATTTTACCCGAAATAGTGTCCCCCATATTTTTTATATGAGCCATTTATATATTTATACAAGTTACTCATGTTGCCCCTCAGCCGTCTCCTCTCAAGACTAAATAGATTTAATTCCAGGTTTACTTCCTCTTCAAGTAGCCCATAGCAGTCATTGCTGTTCCAGAGGGCAGATTCTGGGTAAGGTAAGTAGTGGGGGGGGGGCGGGCATTGACATGAGTTTACACCCCGATCTGGCAGCCATGTAAATTACATTGCCCTGTATGGCGCCTGCGGGTCTCCCTCAGCCTGTGATTGGCCGGAGCAGGCTTCCCTGTTTAGTGGCTTCAGGATAACGCAATGTGGCGGCGTCCAATGGAGCGGAAAAATTCAGCGTATTGATCCCGGATGAAGGGGGCGCGCCACACCAACCACCACTGTTACCGGTGTAACCCCCTCCCCCTCCCCATCACCGGTGTAACCCCCTCCCCCCCGCCATCACCGGTGTAACCCCCCTCCCCCCCGCCATCACCGGTGTAACCCCCTCCTCCGGTGTAACCCCCTCCCCCCCACCATCACCGGTGTAACCCCCTCCCCCCCCGCCATCACCGGTGTAACCCCCTCCCCCCCGCCATCACCGGTGTAACCCCCTCCCCCCCGCCATCACCGGTGTAACCCCCCTCCCCCGCCATCACCGGTGTAACCCCCTCCCCCCGGCCATCACCGGTGTAACCCCCTCCCCCCGGCCATCACCGGTGTAACCCCCCCCCCCCCCCGCCATCACCGGTGTAACCCCCTCCCCCCCCCCGCCATCACCGGTGTAACCCCCCCCCCCCCCCGCCATCACCGGTGTAACCCCCTCCCCCCCCCCGCCATCACCGGTGTAACCCCCTCCCCCCCCCGCCATCACCGGTGTAACCCCCTCCCCCCCCCGCCATCACCGGTGTAACCCCCTCCCCCCCGCCATCACCGGTATAACCCCCGCCATACCTGCGCCACCTCCTCGAAGTCGTCGTGCCGCTTCTGCAGGGCGCGGGCCCGGTGCAGCGATTTCCCCACCCCCGTGTGCTTGCTCAGGAAGGCCTCGCCGTGGTTCTCGATCCAGTCCAGCACCTGCAGGGGGGAGACACAAACACGGAACAGGTCACATGCAAAACCTAACATGCATCACATGTGGCCTGCAAACATATCCCCGCCCCCCGGGCAGAGGCGCTGCCAGCGGGATCCCGGAACACAATCGGGGCTCTGCTCATTGCGACGCCGCAATCAGCCAGGAAAACCCTCAGCCAAGATGGAGGCCGCAATAGCTAAGGGGCGAGAGCGGGTTTACTATGCTGGAGGAGAAAAAGTATCTCCTGCCCACCGCGAAAAAAAAACAGGGAGGGGGAAGGGAAGAGAATCGATGAAAAAAGGAGGGAGAAAAGAAAGGAGGGTGGAAAAAATAAAAAAGAAGAAAGGGAAGGGGGAAACAGGGAAAGGAGGAGGGGCAAATAAAGAGGGAAAGAAGTAAAAAGGAGAGAGTAAAGAAGAGGAGGAAAGAAGAGGAGGAAAGAAGAGGAGGAAAGAAGAGGAGGAAAGAAGAGGAGGAAAGAAGGAGGGAGCAAGGAAGAGGGGAAATATGTAAATAGAAAAAAGGAGGAAGGAGCATATAGGATGGATAGGAGAGGAAAGAAGTAAATAGAATAACATAGGAAAAAATAGGAAGGATTGATGAGGAAAGAAGGTGAATAAAAAGAAAAAAGGAGGGAGAAAATAATTGGAAATAAGGAGGGAGATAAGAAAGGGAGGGTGGATGAAAAAAAAAAAAAAAAAGAAAGAGAAAGGGGAAAGGAGGAGGGAAAAAGAACAAAGAGTGAAGAGATGAAGAAATGGGGAGAAAGGAAGGGAGGAAAGAAGTAAATAGAAGAAGAAAGGAGGAAAGAAAAAATAGGAGAGATGGAAAAGGAAAAAAGGAGGGAGGGAGAGAGGATAGAAATTTGATTGGGGACACCCCACTGTTAAACATTACTAGATAATCAAAGTCCTGGCTTTTGTTTAGTCTTAAAGCGGACCTTCACCCTGAATAAAAGCCTCTCTTATATGTTACCCTCCCCTATACATACAGATTGCCCACATTAATCCAGACCTTCAACCTGAATAAGAGCCTATCTTGTATGTTCCCCCCCCCCCGTACCAACAGATTGCTCACATTAATCCGGACCCTCACCCTGAATAAGAGCCTATCTTATATGTTTCCCACACCCTGTACATACAGATTGCCCGCATTAATCCGGACCCTCACCCTGAATAAGAGCCTATCTTGTATGTTTCCCACACCCTATACATATAGATTGTCTACATTAATCCGGACCTTCAACCTGAATAAGAGCCTATCTTATATGTTTCCCACACCCTGTACATAAAGATTACTCACATTAATCCGGACCCTCACCCTGAATAAGAGCCTATCTTATATGTTTCCCACACCCTGTACATACAGATTGTTCGCATTAAAAAACATCCTACTTGCATCTACTGCATGTTATGAGCCTTTAAACATCCAAGATGGCGGCTCATGGAGCATCAGGCAGCCTGCAAACAGGAAGTGTCTTCTTAGTTTGTCGCTCTGCAATGTGGGATTGCTGTCCTTTCCCTGACCCCAGCTCTGCTCTGTCTGAGCAAAGCACAGCTATAACCCCACCCCCTGCACTTTATCCCACTCTCCTCCCCTCAGTATGTGATGCTTCTGAGTCAAGATGGTGGCGCCCGTATCCTAGAGTCCTGGACAGAGTTGCTATATTAAATTTTAAATGCTGGGGAACAGATTTTTTTTAAGGGTCCGGGCTTTTCATGAAATCATGGTGAAGGTCCGGTTTAAGATTCCGGGCGATGCAGAGGGGTCCTCCACATGGGGAATGGGCCGGGCCTAGTGTCTTACAAACTCTAGGTCTGGTTTTGGTCCTCTTTAGGAGCAAGCTGCACCCCAGCATGGCCCAGTGATGATGTCACTAGTGGCCAAACTCGTCCCTTCACACATCTCTGGATACAATGTATCTCCATCATCCAATGTATCTCCATCATCCATCATCCAATGTATCTCCATCATCCAATGTATCTCCATCTTCCATCATCCAATGTATCTCCATCTTCCATCATCCAATGTATCTCCATCTTCCATCATCCAATGTATCTCCATCTTCCATCATCCAATGTATCTCCATCATCCATCATCCAATGTATCTCCATCATCCATCATCCAATGTATCTCCATCATCCATCATCCAATGTATCTCCATCTTCCATCATCCAATGTATCTCCATCTTCCATCATCCAATGTATCTCCATCATCCATCATCCAATGTATCTCCATCATCCATCATCCAATGTATCTCCATCTTCCATCATCCAATGTATCTCCATCTTCCATCATCCAATGTATCTCCATCTTCCATCATCCAATGTATCTCCATCTTCCATCATCCAATGTATCTCCATCATCCATCATCCAATGTATCTCCATCATCCAATGTATCTCCATCTTCCATCATCCAATGTATCTCCATCTTCCATCATCCAATGTATCTCCATCTTCCATCATCCAATGTATCTCCATCATCCATCATCCAATGTATCTCCATCTTCCATCATCCAATGTATCTCCATCTTCCATCATCCAATGTATCTCCATCTTCCATCATCCAATGTATCTCCATCTTCCATCATCCAATGTATCTCCATCATCCAATGTATCTCCATCATCCAATGTATCTCCATCTTCCATCATCCAATGTATCTCCATCTTCCATCATCCAATGTATCTCCATCATCCATCATCCAATGTATCTCCATCTTCCATCATCCAATGTATCTCCATCTTCCATCATCCAATGTATCTCCATCTTCCATCATCCAATGTATCTCCATCTTCCATCATCCAATGTATCTCCATCTTCCATCATCCAATGTATCTCCATCTTCCATCATCCAATGTATCTCCATCTTCCATCATCCAATGTATCTCCATCATCCAATGTATCTCCATCATCCAATGTATCTCCATCATCCAATGTATCTCCATCATCCAATGTATCTCCATCATCCAATGTATCTCCATCATCCAATGTATCTCCATCATCCAATGTATCTCCATCATCCAATGTATCTCCATCATCCAATGTATCTCCATCATCCAATGTATCTCCATCATCCAATGTATCTCCATCATCCAATGTATCTCCATCATCCAATGTATCTCTATCATACAATGTATCTCTATCATACAATGTATCTCCATCATCCAATGTATCTCCATCATCCATCATACAATGTATCTCCATCATCCATCATACAATGTATCTCTATCATACAATGTATCTCTATCATCCAATGTATCTCCATCATCCAATGTATCTCCATCATCCAATGTATCTCCATCATCCAATGTATCTCCATCATCCAATGTATCTCCATCATCCAATGTATCTCCATCATCCATCATACAATGTATCTCTATCATACAATGTATCTCTATCATACAATGTATCTCCATCATCCAATGTATCTCCATCATCCAATGTATCTCCATCATCCAATGTATCTCCATCATCCAATGTATCTCCATCATCCAATGTATCTCCATCATCCAATGTATCTCCATCATCCAATGTATCTCCATCATCCATCATACAATGTATCTCCATCATCCATCATACAATGTATCTCCATCATCCATCATACAATGTATCTCTATCATACAATGTATCTCTATCATCCATCATACAATGTATCTCTATCATACAATGTATCTCTATCATACAATGTATCTCTATCATACAATGTATCTCTATCATACAATGTATCTCTATCATACAATGTATCTCTATCATACAATGTATCTCTATCATACAATGTATCTCTATCATCCATCATACAATGTATCTCCATCATCCATCATACAATGTATCTCCATCATCCATCATACAATGTATCTCCATCATCCATCATACAATGTATCTCCATCATCCATCATACAATGTATCTCCATCATCCATCATACAATGTATCTCCATCATCCATCATACAATGTATCTCCATCATCCATCATACAATGTATCTCCATCATCCATCATACAATGTATCTCCATCATCCATCATACAATGTATCTCCATCATCCATCATACAATGTATCTCCATCATCCATCATACAATGTATCTCCATCATCCATCATACAATGTATCTCCATCATCCATCATACAATGTATCTCCATCATCCATCATACAATGTATCTCTATCATCCATCATACAATGTATCCATCATACAATGTATCTCTATCATCCATCATACAATGTATCCATCATACAATGTATCTCTATCATCCATCATACAATGTATCTCTATCATCCATCATACAATGTATCTCTATCATCCATCATACAATGTATCTCTATCATCCATCATACAATGTATCTCTATCATCCATCATACAATGTATCTCTATCATCCATCATACAATGTATCTCTATCATCCATCATACGTCTGCAATATACAAAGAGACCTTTAAGCAGGTCAAACACCGCGCGCGCACACACAATCTGATAGTAGTGACAACTTATAGTTTTCAGGAAGCTCGACGTGTAAGTCCAAAAAGTACAAATACAAGTGCAATAAAACACAGAGCTTCTTCAGAAGTAATCATTAAAATAACGGCATCCCAAACTGCACGTCTCAGGATAAGCGACATCAAACGCGTCACCGGAGAGATTAAACTCTTACCAAACCATATTAGGTCATTCGCATTTCATAAAATCAGATAGTCATCACCATGGGCTTGATCAATCTTGTTCAAACCGACAATAGACATATATAGAATATATAGACATATATAGAATATATAGACATATATAGAATATATAGACATAATGCTCCTTTAAATGCACAGAGAAGCTGTGGACGTGGCTTCGGGAGCTTCTGGCAAAGCATTTAAAGGCACATTATGTCTATATTTTCTATATATGTCTATTGTCGGTTTGAACAAGATTGATCAAGTCCATAGTGGATGACCGATTTTATGAAATGCGAATGACCTACTATGGTTTGGTAAGAGTTTAATCTCTCCGGTGACGCGTTTGATGTCACTTATCCTGAGACATGCAGTTTGGGATGCCGTAATTTTAATGACTCAAAAAGCGTTGAAGAAGCTCTGTGTTTTTATGCACTTGCATCACACGTCTGCGGCCCGGAGTCTCACCGACCTGTGAAGACATTAAAGAGGAAGCGGATTCTCCTGCATGTGATGGAGGATTCCCGGGGGCGCTGCATCTCTCTTTCTCCGCAGCATTGCTCGCCATCCCTGGCAGAGCGTTATATACAGGGCGCCAACAATAAATCATTGGAAAAGGATGAGCGCCGCAAACACGTCCCCGCCGCGCTTATGTTTTATTATTCATCACCAGCTCCCAATGGCCGGAGAAGATTAACCAGCTGTAGCGTCGGATAATGTGAGCGGCTGTTGGGGTCAATTTGGAGTTTGCAGTGATGAGGCAGCACTGGAGGACGCTGGGAAGCCATCGCTCGGCAGCACTGGAGGATGCTGGGAAGCCATCGCTCGGCAGCACTGGAGGATGCTGGGAAGCCATCGCTCGGCAGCACTGGAGGATGCTGGGAAGCCATCGCTCGGCAGCACTGGAGGATGCTGGGAAGCCATCGCTCGGCAGCACTGGAGGATGCTGGGAAGCCATCGCTCGGCAGCACTGGAGGATGCTGGGAAGCCATCGCTCGGCAGCACTGGAGGATGCTGGGAAGCCATCGCTCGGCAGCACTGGAGGATGCTGGGAAGCCATCGCTCGGCAGCACTGGAGGATGCTGGGAAGCCATCGCTCGGCAGCACTGGAGGATGCTGGGAAGCCATCGCTCGGCAGCACTGGAGGATGCTGGGAAGCCATCGCTCGGCAGCACTGGAGGACGCTGGGAAGCCATCGCTCAGCAGCACTGGAGGACGCTGGGAAGCCATCGCTCGGCAGCACTGGAGGACGCTGGGAAGCCATCGCTCGGCAGCACTGGTGGTATTGCCTGGCAGCACTGGAGGATGCTGGGAAGCCATTGCTCGGCAGTACTGGAGGATGCTGGGAAGACATCGCTCAGCAGCACTGGAGGATGCTGGGAAGACATCGCTCAGCAGCACTGGTGGTATTGCCAGGCAGCACTGGAGGATGCTGGGAAGCCATCGCTCGGCAGCACTGGTGGTATTGCCCGGCAGCACTGGAGGATGCTGGGAAGCCATTGCTCCCCACACTGGTGGTATTGCCCGGCAGCAGTGGAGGATGCTGGGAAGCCATCGCTCGGCAGCACTGGAGGATGCTGGGAAGCCATCGCTCCCCTCACTGGTGTTATTGCCCGGCAGCAATGGAGGATGCTGGGAAGCCATCGCTCGGCAGCACTGGAGGATGCTGGGAAGCCATCGCTCCCCTCACTGGTGTTATTGCCCGGCAGCAATGGAGGATGCTGGGAAGCCATCGCTCGGCAGCACTGGAGGACGCTGGGAAGCCATCGCTCGGCAGCACTGGAGGACGCTGGGAAGCCATCGCTCCCCTCACTGGTGGTATTGCCTGGCAGCACTGGAGGATGCTGGGAAGCCATCGCTCCCCTCACTGGTGGTATTGCCTGGCAGCACTGGAGGATGCTGGGAAGCCATCGCTCCCCTCACTGGTGGTATTGCCTGGCAGCACTGGAGGATGCTGGGAAGCCATCGCTCCCCTCACTGGTGGTATTGCCTGGCAGCACTGGAGGACGCTGGGAAGCCATCGCTCCCCTCACTGGTGGTATTGCCTGGCAGCACTGGAGGATGCTGGGAAGCCATTGCTCGGCAGTACTGTAGGATGCTGGGAAGCCATCGCTCGGCAGCACTGGTGGTATTGCCTGGCAGCACTGGAGGATGCTGGGAAGCCATTGCTCGGCAGTACTGGAGGATGCTGGGAAGACATCGCTCAGCAGCACTGGAGGATGCTGGGAAGACATCGCTCCCCTCACTGGTGGTATTGCCAGGCAGCACTGGAGGATGCTGGGAAGCCATCGCTCGGCAGCACTGGTGGTATTGCCCGGCAGCACTGGAGGATGCTGGGAAGCCATTGCTCCCCACACTGGTGGTATTGCCAGGCAGCACTGGAGGATGCTGGGAAGGCATCGCTCCCCTCACTGGTGGTATTGCCCGGCAGCACTGGAGGATGCTGGGAAGCCATCGCTCGGCAGCACTGGAGGATGCTGGGAAGCCATCGCTCGGCAGCACTGGAGGATGCTGGGAAGCCATCGCTCCCCTCACTGGTGGTATTGCCCGGCAGCACTGGAGGATGCTGGGAAGCCATCGCTCTCCACACAGGTGGTATTGCCCGGCAGCACTGGAGGATGCTGGGAAGCCATCGCTCCCCACACTGGTGGTGTTGCCCGGCAGCACTGGAGGATGCTGGGAAGCCATCGCTCTCCACACAGGTGGTATTGCCCGGCAGCACTGGAGGATGCTGGGAAGCCATCGCTCTCCACACAGGTGGTATTGCCCGGCAGCACTGGAGGATGCTTGGAAGCCATCGCTCCCCACACTGGTGGTATTGCCCGGCAGCACTGGAGGATGCTGGGAAGCCATCGCTCTCCACACAGGTGGTATTGCCCGGCAGCACTGGAGGATGCTGGGAAGCCATCGCTCTCCACACAGGTGGTGTTGCCCGGCAGCACTGGAGGATGCTGGGAAGCCATTTCTCTTCCTGGCCATTATCCTTTGATGTAGATGTTTTCATTACGGAGCCGGCAGGAGGGGGCGCGTGGCTCCATCTGGTTGAAGCTGATAGAAAGCTTGGCGTCCAGGGCTGGCCTGGTGGGGGGGGGGGGGGGGTCTCTGAACAATGGAGGGGGCAGCACACGGCGGAGAAACCTTTTGTCTTTACCAGGCCGGTTCTATTGAGAGCTCGGTGTTGCCACTGTGGCCGGTAATGGCTGCGGCGGCGTAATCCCTCATCAGAGGCAGGCGGCCATTAGTGTGAGGAGGAGGAGGGCGGGGGGTTCTTGTTAATCCAGGATGGGGACATATGGGGGGATAGCGGGGTCGCTCTGTGGGACGCCCCAATGGGATCAGGCCCAGTAATGGCCGGCGTATACAAAACAGCAGCTGTACATACCTTCCTATGTGCAGGGCCTCCGCCTGTCACCATGGCAACAGCATCAGCACCACCACTGGCCTCTGGTCCTAAACAGACAAACCTGTGCTTGTTAAGTCACTGCGAACAGACTGTTATTTCAAGTGGACCCATAACTAGGATTTTTACTATCCTGGAGATTGGGCCTCGCCTCCGGGGCATCCCAAATCCATGTGAGAAACCCCCTGGATCGCCCGCTCCTCTCACGCTTCCGCCGTTCCCATGGGGCATGCGCAGATGCTCGGCCAATCAGCGCTTTATGTCATGCATACTAACGCATGCCTCAAACCCAGCGTTGTGGACTGCCGGAGGCCGCATCCCCAGGTTTCCCTGTGGAGTGCACGCTCACCTGGCCTATCTTAAAGCGGACCTTCACTCTGAATAAGAGCCTATCTTATATGTTTCCCACACCCTGTACATACAGATTGCCCACATTAATCTCGACCCTCAACCAGAATAAGAGCCTATCTTGTATGTTTCCCACACCCTGTACATACAGATTGCTCACATTAATCTGGACCCTCTCCCAGAATAAGAGCCAATCTTGTATGTCCCCCCCCCCCCTGTACATACAGATTGCTCACATTAATGGGATAGATAGATGGATATGGGATGGATATGGGATAGATAGATAGATAGATAGATAGATAGATAGATAGATAGATAGATAGATGGATATGGAACATATCTATCCCATATCTATCCCATATCTATCCCATATCTATCCCATATCTATCCCATATCTATCCCATATCTATCCCATATCTATCCCATATCTATCCATCTCTCTACCTACTTACCTGGGTTTGGGGCTGTATTCCAGGGATTTGGGAGGCCCTTGAGTGGGGTAACGCCTGGTATCACCTGCTTGCCCACCTGTATCCGTAACCTCTGCAGCAAGTCCAGTTGCCTTGTTTTATTACTACAGATATAAATGAGAAGCTCCATAGACAGGGCTGGCTGCGGGGGTGCTTGGGCCACTTTAAAGTGCTGCACCGCCTGAAGGCAGTCCATTCATACACAGGATGCCTCACTCGCATCCATTCAGAAGCCAGACAGACACTATACAGAGCACGCCGCCGCCGCCATTTTTATAATCTGAATCTATCAATCTGATCCTGGCGGGACGGCGGATCAATACACAGCGGGAGAGCCGCGCCGGATCAGGAGTTTACTCCTCCATAAACCATTTGTCACAATCAGTGTCACAATGTGCTGGCAGGGAGGCGGCAGAGTAAGTAATCATCTATAGAGGAGATGTGTGGGGTCACTACATGGCGGAGGCGTTGCCAGCTCGGCAGATAATGGTGGTGTCCGGGTGGGGGTTAGGGTCACTAAGGGAGGGATCACCTGCCACAGGGAATGTAGAGTATTATTTGGCTCTTTCCCTTTAAATGGACTGTCCAGACTGATCGCTCAACAAATCATTGCTTACCTGCCATAAAGAAGATTAATCCAGAATGAAGCTGTTGTTTCTGGGATCCAGCCCCATTTCTATAGCCTAGATACCCTAAGTTTTATTAATGGAGGACTCCTTTTTCAGTCTTTCCCCACGGGCATCCCAAATAGAGGTGCCACGCTGTGTGAAACCACCAGTTTCCCCCAAAAACTCACTTTTCCCCGGTCCCAGCCATACAACGAATTCCCCTTGCATCAGACAGTGTTTAGGGTAGCTGCTCCCTGCTTTGCCTGTCTGTCTGGACATATATCACAGCTGATGCCGGCCCTGGAGTCGAAAAAAAAAAAAAATCCAGGGATGGGCGATTAGGTGCCACTGGGGCGTGCATTCAGCATGTCCCACTGTGTGAGATTGTGTGAGTGCCCACGCCGGCCATTCACAAATGCTTGGTGCAGACACCGGCCGGGCTAAAAGGTATAGCGGAGTGCGGCCACAGCCATTGGATCGGGGATCAGGTAAGTTTTACCGGGGATTTGGGGGGTTTCACAGTGTAAAACTCTACTCGGTCCAACGGTCTCTAATCCAATCAGAGAACTTCATTGTGTTTGCAATTGGATCCCTTTGCTGCAGGATGTAAACCCAACGAAGGCTCTGATTGGATGAGAGTCACGCTCCCCATTAAAGGCAATTGGAGCCCTTTGCTGCAGGATGTCAACCCAACGAAGGGCTCTGATTGGATGAGAGTCACGCTCCCCATTAAAGGCAATCGGAGCCCTTTGCTGCAGGATGTAAACCAACGAAGGGCTCTGATTGGATGAGAGTCGCGCTCCCCATTAAAGGCAATCAGAGCCCTTTGCTGCAGGATGTAAACCCAACGAAGGGCTCTGATTGGATGAGAGTCGCGCTCCCCATTAAAGGCAATCAGAGCCCTTTGCTGCAGGATGTAAACCCAACGAAGGGCTCTGATTGGATGAGAGTCACGCTCCCCATTAAAGGCAATCGGAGCCCTTTGCTGCAGGATGTCAACCCAACGAAGGGCTCTGATTGGATGAGAGTCACGCTCCCCATTAAAGGCAATTGGAGCCCTTTGCTGCAGGATGTAAACCCAACGAAGGGCTCTGATTGGATGAGAGTCACGCTCCCCATTAAAGGCAATTGGAGCCCTTTGCTGCAGGATGTAAACCCAACGAAGGGCTCTGATTGGATGAGAGTCACGCTCCCCATTAAAGGCAATTGGAGCCCTTTGCTGCAGGATGTCAACCCAACGAAGGGCTCTGATTGGATGAGAGTCACGCTCCCATTAAAGGCAATTGGAGCCCTTTGCTGCAGGATGTCAACCCAACGAAGGGCTCTGATTGGATGAGAGTCACGCTCCCCATTAAAGGCAATTGGAGCCCTTTGCTGCAGGATGTCAACCCAACGAAGGGCTCTGATTGGATGAGAGTCGCGCTCCCCATTAAAGGCAATCAGAGCCCTTCGTTGGGTTGACATCCTGCAGCAAAGGGCTCAATTGCCTTTAATGGGGAGCGCGACTCTCATCCAATCAGAGCCCTTCGTTGGGTTGACATCCTGCAGCAAAGGGCTCCAATTGCCTTTAATGGGGAGCATGACTCTCATCCAATCAGAGCCCTTTGCTGCAGGATGTCAACCCAACAAAGGGCTCAACAAGGAGCTTGTTAAATACGAGTGGATCCGAGTCCGCTGACTACAGTCTAAAAAGGGAGCGTGTCCGCTCCGGCCATTCACAAATGCCTGGCACGGGCCCTGCTAAAGGAATAGCGGGGATGGGACCGCGGCTCACACATGTGCTGTTGGACCGAGAAACAAGGTAAGTGTATGGGGTGACCTGGGGGGTTTCACACAGCGGGGCATCACGATTTTGGATGCCCCAGAAGGAAGGTATCAATCGACCCGGGAATCTTATAGATGCCCAAACTATTCCTCAGATTCCGGGGCCGAACTCTGTGGGTTTTAGATCAGGCCAGTGCCCTTGCTGAAGCTTTGCTAGTCGTGCAGTTAGTGACTAGTGAAGAGTTGCCTGGACTTATTATTACAGACACATCACGGCCAGGATGAGTGATAACCTCGGCAGAAACTCCCCCAGAGCTTTGTACATTTCCACAGAAGAGGGCGGCGCCATGCAGACGAGGGACTCACCTGCTGCACGTCCTGCTGGAAGACGCAGAGCTGCAGCCGCTGGTGAAGCCGGACCTTGCGGTGCTGCCAGATGCTCTCCAGGCGGCGCTGGTGGTGCAGCACTTCGTGGACCACGTCGAGGACCTGGTGGACGGCCTTGGAGTAGTTGGCGGTGGCCGTGAGGGACTCTGAGTTGCCCGGGCTCAGCGGGCGCTGCAACACATCCAGCAGGGCCTTCCCATCCTGACTGACCTGAGGAGGAGAAGGAGAGAGGTGAGCGGAGGGGAGTGGTGAGCAGAGCGGAGGGGAGGGGAGCAGAGGTGAGCGGAGGGGAGGGGAGCAGAGCGGAGCGGAGGGGAGGCGAGCAGAGCGGAGGGGAGGCGAGCAGAGCGGAGGGGAGGGGAGGGGAGGCGAGCGGAGCGGAGGGGAGGGGAGGCGAGCAGAGCGGAGGGGAGGGGAGGCGAGCGGAGGGGAGGAGAGGCGAGCAGAGCGGAGGGGAGGCGAGCAGAGCGGAGGGGAGGCGAGCAGAGCGGAGGGGAGGCGAGCAGAGCAGAGGGGAGGGGAGGCGAGGCGAGCAGAGGGAGGCGAGGCGAGCAGAGCAGAGGGGAGGGGAGGCGAGGCGAGCAGAGGGGAGGGGAGGCGAGGCGAGCAGAGCAGAGGGGAGGGGAGGCGAGGCGAGCAGAGCAGAGGGGAGGCGAGGCGAGCAGAGCAGAGGGGAGGCGAGCAGAGCGGAGGGGAGGCGAGCAGAGCGGAGGGGAGGCGAGCAGAGCGGAGGGGAGGCGAGCAGAGCGGAGGGGAGGCGAGCAGAGCGGAGGGGAGCAGAGGGGAGGGGAGAGGAGGCGAGCAGAGCGGAGGCGAGGGGAGGCGAGCAGAGGGGAGGGGAGGCGAGCAGAGGGGAGGGGAGGCGAGCAGAGCGGAGGGGAGCAGAGGGGAGGGGAGAGGAGGCGAGCAGAGCGAAGGCGAGGGGGAGGCGAGCAGAGGGGAGGGGGAGGCGAGCAGAGGGAGGGGAGGCGAGCAGAGGGGAGGGGAGGGGAGGCGAGCAGAGGGGAGGCGAGCAGAGCGGAGCGGAGGGGAGGCGAGCAGAGCGGAGGGGAGGGGAGGGGAGGCGAGCAGAGCAGAGGGGAGGGGAGGCGAGCAGAGCAGAGGGGAGAGGAGGCGAGCAGAGGGGAGGGGAGGCGAGCAGAGGGGAGGGGAGGCGAGCAGAGGGGAGGGGAGGGGAGGCGAGCAGAGGGGAGGGGAGGGGAGGCGAGCAGAGGGGAGGGGAGGCGAGCAGAGGGGAGGGGAGGGGAGGCGAGCCAGAGGGGAGGGGAGGGGAGGCGAGCAGAGGGGAGGGGAGGGAGGCGAGCAGAGGGGAGGGGAGGCGAGCAGAGGGGAGGGGAGGCGAGCAGAGGGGAGGGGAGGCGAGCAGAGGGGAGGGGAGGGGAGGCGAGCAGAGCAGAGGGGAGGGGAGGCGAGCAGAGCAGAGGGGAGGGGAGGGGAGGCGAGCAGAGGGGAGGGGAGGCGAGCAGAGGGAGGGGAGGCGAGCAGAGGGGAGGGGAGGGGAGGCGAGCAGAGCAGAGGGGAGGGGAGGCGAGCAGAGGGGAGGGGAGGGGAGGCGAGCAGAGCAGAGGGGAGGGGAGGCGAGCAGAGGGGAGGGGAGGCGAGCAGAGCAGAGGGGAGGGGAGGCGAGCAGAGGGGAGGGGAGGGGAGGCGAGCAGAGGGGAGGCGAGCAGAGCAGAGGGGAGGGGAGGCGAGCAGAGGGGAGGGGAGGGGAGGCGAGGGGAGGGGAGGGGAGGCGAGGGGAGGGGAGGGGAGGCGAGCAGAGGGGAGGGGAGGCGAGCAGAGGGGAGGGGAGGGGAGGCGAGCAGAGGGGAGGGGAGGGGAGGCGAGCAGAGGGGAGGGGAGGCGAGCAGAGGGGAGGGGAGGGGAGGCGAGCAGAGGGGAGGGGAGGCGAGCAGAGCAGAGGGGAGGCGAGCAGAGCAGAGGGGAGGGGAGGCGAGCAGAGCAGAGGGGAGGGGAGGGGAGGCGAGCAGAGGGGAGGGGAGGCGAGCAGAGCAGAGGGGAGGGGAGGCGAGCAGAGCAGAGGGGAGGGGAGGCGAGCAGAGGGAGGGGAGGGGAGGCGAGCAGAGGGGAGGGGAGGGGAGGCGAGCAGAGGGGAGGGGAGGGGAGGGGAGGCGAGCAGAGGGGAGGGGAGGCGAGCAGAGGGGAGGCGAGCAGAGGGGAGGGGAGCAGAGGGGAGGGGAGGCGAGCAGAGCGGAGGGGAGGCGAGGCAGAGCGGAGGGGAGGCGAGCGGAGGGAAGCGAGCGGAGGGGAGGCGAGCGGGAGCAGAGGGGAGGGGAGCAGAGGGGAGGGGAGGCGAGCAGAGCGGAGGGGAGGCGAGCAGAGCGGAGGGGAGGCGAGCGGAGGGGAAGCCGAGCGGAGGGGAGGCGAGCGGAGCAGAGGGGGAGGGGAGGCGAGCAGAGCAGAGGGGAGGGAGGCGAGCAGAGGGGAGGGGAGGCGAGCAGAGGGGAGGGGAGGGGAGGGGAGGCGAGCAGAGCAGAGGGGAGGGGAGGCGAGCAGAGGGGAGGGGAGGCGAGGCGAGCAGAGGGGAGGCGAGGCGAGCAGAGGGGAGGGGAGGCGAGCAGAGGGGAGGGGAGGCGAGCAGAGGGGAGGGGAGGCGAGCAGAGAGGAGGGGAGGGGAGGCGAGCAGAGGGGAGGGGAGGCGAGCAGAGGGGAGGGGAGGCGAGCAGAGGGGAGGGGAGGCGAGCAGAGGGGAGGCGAGCAGAGGGGAGGGGAGCAGAGGGGAGGGGAGCAGAGGGGAGGGGAGCAGAGGGGAGGCGAGCAGAGGGGAGGCGAGCAGAGGGGAGGCGAGCAGAGGGGAGGCGAGCAGAGGGGAGGGGAGGCGAGCAGAGGGGAGGCGAGCAGAGGGGAGGCGAGCAGAGGGGAGGGGAGGCGAGCAGAGGGGAGGGGAGGCGAGCAGAGGGGAGGCGAGCAGAGGGGAGGCGAGCAGAGCGGAGGCGAGCAGAGCGGAGGCGAGCAGAGGGGAGGCGAGCAGAGGGGAGGGGAGCAGAGGGGAGGCGAGCAGAGGGGAGGCGAGCAGAGGGGAGGCGAGCAGAGGGGAGGCGAGCAGAGGGGAGGCGAGCAGAGCAGAGGGGAGGCGAGCAGAGCGGAGGGGAGGCGAGCAGAGCGGAGGCGAGCAGAGCGGAGGCGAGCAGAGGGGAGGCGAGCAGAGGGGAGGCGAGCAGAGGGGAGGGGAGGCGAGCAGAGGGGAGGGGAGGGGAGGGGAGGCGAGGCGAGGGGAGGCGAGCAGAGGGGAGGGGAGGCGAGCAGAGGGGAGGGGAGGCGAGCAGAGCGGAGGGGAGGCGAGCAGAGCGGAGGGGAGGCGAGCAGAGCGGAGGGGAGGCGAGCAGAGCGGAGGGGAGGCGAGCAGAGCGGAGGGGAGGGGAGGCGAGCAGAGCGGAGGGGAGGGGAGGCGAGCAGAGCGGAGGGGAGGCGAGCGGAGCAGAGCGGAGCAGAGCGGAGGGGAGGCGAGCGGAGGCGAGCGGAGGGGAGGCGAGCGGAGGGGAGGGGAGGGGATGCGAGCAGAGGGGAGGCGAGCAGAGGGAAGGCGAGCAGAGGGGAGGCGAGGCGAGCAGAGGGGAGGGGAGGCGAGCAGAGGGGAGGGGAGGGGAGGCGAGGGGAGGCGAGCAGAGGGGAGGGGAGGCGAGCAGAGGGGAGGGGAGGCGAGCAGAGCGGAGGGGAGGCGAGCAGAGCGGAGGGGAGGCGAGCAGAGCGGAGGGGAGGCGAGCAGAGCGGAGGGGAGGCGAGCAGAGCGGAGGGGAGGCGAGCGGAGGGGAGGCGAGCGGAGGGGAGGCGAGCGGAGGGGAGGCGAGCAGAGCAGAGGGGAGGGGAGGCGAGCAGAGCAGAGGGGAGGGGAGGGGAGGCGAGCAGAGCAGAGGGGAGGGGAGGGGAGGCGAGCAGAGCAGAGGGGAGGGGAGGCGAGCAGAGGGGAGGGGAGGCGAGCAGAGGGGAGGGGAGGGGAGCAGAGGGGAGGGGAGGGAGCAGAGGGGAGGGGAGGGGAGCAGAGCGGAGGGGAGCAGAGCGGAGGGAGGCGAGCAGAGCGGAGGGGAGGCGAGCAGAGCGGAGGGGAGGCGAGGGGAGGGGAGGCGAGGGGAGGCGAGGCGAGGGGAGGCGAGGCGAGGCGAGCAGAGCGGAGGGGAGGCGAGCAGAGCGGAGGGGAGGCGAGCAGAGGGGAGGGGAGGCGAGCAGAGCGGAGGGGAGGCGAGCAGAGCGGAGGGGAGGCGAGCAGAGCGGAGGGGAGGCGAGCAGAGCGGAGGGGAGGCGAGCAGAGCGGAGGGGAGGCGAGCAGAGCGGAGCGGAGCGGAGGGGAGGCGAGCAGAGCGGAGGGGAGGCGAGCAGAGCGGAGCGGAGGCGAGCGGAGCGGAGGCGAGCAGAGCGGAGCGGAGGCGAGCAGAGCGAGCGGAGCGGAGGCGAGCAGAGCGGAGGGGAGGCGAGCAGAGCGGAGCGGAGGCGAGCAGAGCGGAGCGGAGGCGAGCAGAGCGGAGCGGAGGCGAGCAGAGCGGAGCGGAGGCGAGCAGAGCGGGAGCGGAGGCGAGCAGAGCGGAGCGGAGGCGAGCAGAGCGGAGGGGAGGCGAGCAGAGCGGAGGGGAGGCGAGCGGAGGGGAGGGGAGGCGAGCGGAGGGGAGGCGAGCAGAGCGGAGCGGAGGCGAGCAGAGCGGAGCGGAGGCGAGCAGAGCGGAGGGGAGGCGAGCAGAGCGGAGGGGAGGCGAGCGGAGCGGAGGGGAGGCGAGCGGAGCGGAGGGGAGGCGAGCGGAGGGGAGGGGAGGGCGAGCGGAGGGGAGGGGAGGCGAGCAGAGCGGAGGGGAGGCGAGCAGAGCGGAGGGGAGGCGAGCAGAGCGGAGGGGAGGCGAGCAGAGCGGAGGGGAGGCGAGCAGAGCGGAGGGGAGGCGAGCAGAGCGGAGGGGAGGCGAGCGGAGGGGAGGCGAGCAGAGCGGAGGCGAGGCGAGGCGAGCAGAGCGGAGGGGAGCAGAGGGGAGGGGAGGCGAGCAGAGCGGAGGGGAGGCGAGCGGAGGGGAGGCGAGGCGAGCAGAGCGGAGGGAGCAGAGGGGAGGGGAGGGGAGCAGAGGGGAGGGGAGGCGAGCAGAGCGGAGGGGAGGCGAGCGGAGGGGAGGCGAGCAGAGCGGAGGCGAGGCGAGCAGAGCGGAGGCGAGCAGAGCGGAGGGGAGGCGAGCAGAGCGGAGGCGAGGCGAGCAGAGCGGAGGCGAGGCGAGCAGAGCGGAGGCGAGCAGAGGGGAGGGGAGGCGAGCAGAGGGGAGGGGAGGGGAGGGGAGGGGAGGCGAGCAGAGCGGAGGGGAGGCGAGCAGAGCGGAGGGGAGGCGAGCAGAGCGGAGGGGAGGCGAGCGGAGGGGAGGCGAGCAGAGCGGAGGGGAGGCGAGGCGAGCAGAGCGGAGGGGAGGCGAGCAGAGCGGAGGGGAGGCGAGCAGAGCGGAGGGGAGGCGAGCAGAGCGGAGGGGAGGCGAGCAGAGCGGAGGCGAGCAGAGCGGAGGCGAGCAGAGCGGAGGGGAGGCGAGCAGAGCGGAGGGGAGGCGAGCAGAGCGGAGGGGAGCAGAGGGGAGGGGAGCAGAGGGGAGGGGAGGGGAGGCGAGCAGAGGGGAGGGGAGGCGAGCAGAGGGGAGGAGAGGGGAGGGGAGGCGAGCAGAGGGGAGGGGAGGCGAGCAGAGGGGAGGGGAGGCGAGCAGAGGGGAGGGGAGGCGAGCAGAGGGGAGGGGAGGCGAGCAGAGGGGAGGGGAGGGGAGCAGAGGGGAGGGGAGGCGAGCAGAGGGGAGGGGAGGCGAGCAGAGGGGAGGGGAGGGGAGCAGAGGGGAGGGGAGGGGAGCAGAGGGGAGGGGAGGGGAGGCGAGCAGAGCGGAAGGGAGGCGAGCAGAGGGGAGGGGAGCAGAGCGGAGGGGAGCAGAGCGGAGGGGAGCAGAGCGGAGGGGAGGGGAGCAGAGCGGAGGGGAGGGGAGCAGAGCGGAGGGGAGCAGAGCGGAGGGGAGGGGGGGGAGCAGAGCGGAGGGGAGGGGGGGGGAGGGGGGGGAGCAGAGCGGAGGGGAGGGGGGGGGAGGGGGGGGAGCAGAGGGGAGGGGAGGTGAGCAGAGGGGAGGGGAGGTGAGCAGAGGGGAGGGGAGCAGAGCGGAGGGGAGGGGAGCAGAGCGGAGGGGAGGGGAGCAGAGCGGAGGGGAGGGGAGCGGAGGGGAGCAGAGCGGAGGGGAGCAGAGCGGAGGGGAGCAGAGCGGAGGGAGGGGAGGGGAGCAGAGCAGAGGGAGGGGAGGCGAGCAGAGCAGAGGGGAGGGGAGGCGAGCAGAGCAGAGGGAGGGGAGGCGAGCAGAGCAGAGGGGAGGGGAGGCGAGCAGAGCAGAGGGGAGGGGAGGCGAGCAGAGCAGAGGGGAGGCGAGCAGAGCAGAGGGGAGGGGAGGCGAGCACAGGGAGCGCTGAGCAGCACAGGGAGGGAGCGCTGAGCAGCACAGGGAGGGAGCGCTGAGCAGCACAGGGAGGGAGCGCCGAGCAGCACAGGGAGGGAGCGCCGAGCAGCACAGGGAGGGAGCGCCGAGCAGCACAGGGAGGGAGCGCCGAGCAGCACAGGGAGGGAGCGCCGAGCAGCACAGGGAGGGAGCGCCGAGCAGCACAGGGAGGGAGCGCCGAGCAGCACAGGGAGGGAGCGCCGAGCAGCACAGGGAGGGAGCGCCGAGCAGCACAGGGAGGGAGCGCCGAGCAGCACAGGGAGGGAGCGCCGAGCAGCACAGGGAGGGAGCCGAGCAGCACAGGGAGGGAGCGCTGAGCAGCACAGGGAGGGAGCGCTGAGCAGCACAGGGAGGGAGCTGAGCAGCACAGGGAGGGAGCGAGCCGAGCAGCACAGGGAGGGAGCGCTGAGCAGCACAGGGAGGGAGCCGAGCAGCACAGGGAGGGAGCGCTGAGCAGCACAGGGAGGGAGCCGAGCAGCACAGGGAGGGAGCGCCGAGCAGCACAGGGAGGGAGCGCCGAGCAGCACAGGGAGGGAGCGCCGAGCAGCACAGGGAGGGAGCGCCGAGCAGCACAGGGAGGGAGCGCCGAGCAGCACAGGGAGGGAGCGCCGAGCAGCACAGGGAGGGAGCGCCGAGCAGCACAGGGAGGGAGCGCCGAGCAGCACAGGGAGGGAGCGCCGAGCAGCACAGGGAGGGAGCGCCGAGCAGCACAGGGAGGGAGCGCTGAGCAGCACAGGGAGGGAGCGCTGAGCAGCACAGGGAGGGAGCGAGCCGAGCAGCACAGGGAGGGAGCGCTGAGCAGCACAGGGAGGGAGCCGAGCAGCACAGGGAGGGAGCGCTGAGCAGCACAGGGAGGGAGCGCTGAGCAGCACAGGGAGGGAGCCGAGCAGCACAGGGAGCGAGCCGAGCAGCACAGGGAGGGAGCCGAGCAGCACAGGGAGCGAGCCGAGCAGCACAGGGAGGGAGCCGAGCAGCACAGGGAGCGAGCCGAGCAGCACAGGGAGCGAGCCGAGCAGCACAGGGAGCGAGCCGAGCAGCACAGGGAGGGAGCCGAGCAGCACCGGGAGGGAGCCGAGCAGCACAGGGAGGGAGCCGAGCAGCACCGGGAGGGAGCCGAGCAGCACAGGGAGGGAGCCGAGCAGCACAGGGAGGGAGCCGAGCAGCACAGGGAGGGAGCCGAGCAGCACCGGGAGGGAGCCGAGCAGCACCGGGAGGGAGCCGAGCAGCACAGGGAGGGAGCCGAGCAGCACAGGGAGGGAGCCGAGCAGCACAGGGAGGGAGCCGAGCAGCACAGGGAGGGAGCACCGAGCAGCACAGGGAGGGAGCACCGAGCAGCACAGGGAGCGAGCCGAGCAGCACAGGGAGGGAGCCGAGCAGCACAGGGAGGGAGCCGAGCAGCACAGGGAGGGAGCGCCGAGCAGCACAGGGAGGGAGCCGAGCAGCACAGGGAGGGAGCCGACAGAGCGGAAGGAGCAGAGCACAGCAGAGCGGAACATAATGGAGAGAGAGGACAGAGGAGGCGGCGGCGGGGGCACTTACCTCAGTGTAGGCCTGCGTCACCTCCTCGTACAGGGTCTGGTGGTGATGGATGGCCATTTCCAGGTCCTGCATCTCGGAGGGGAGGCCGCCATCGTTGCACATCTTGCACCACGTGTCCACCCCCGACAGGAACTGAAAAAAAGCCACAGATGAGTCAGTGCGGGGACCGGAAGCCACACATCACACACACTATGCCCGGGGGGCAGCATTGCAAGCTGTATTGGCCCCTGTGATGTCATACTGGCTCACAGGTCTCTGTCTCTGTCTCTAAAGACCTAAAGTCAGATTCACACACGTGTACTGATTTGGGATGCCCCGCTATGTGAAACTCCCCAGATCACTCCATACAGACTCCAGTTTCCTCGGTCTTACGGCGCATGCGCGGACTCTCGTCCAATCAGCTGTCATCAACATATACCTCTGCTTCGACGCAGAGCTCGGCAATTGGGGACAGACGCACCTACAGTTTGCCTTTAGAAGTGGGTGCTCTCCCACCCACAGAATAGCTGGGCGTGAGGGCGCGTCTCAGCCCATAGATACCGGGGGTCCATCGATTGGGGATGCCCCGCTGCGTGAAACCCCCCAGAACAGCCAGATCAGCACACCTCACCCCGCTCCTACGGGGCATGCAAGGCAGCTCGTCCAATCAGCACGCTTGGAGCCGCTGAGGTATTCGCATCAAAGCTCAGCGGCGAATGCGCGGCCACACCTTGCGCTTCTCTCTAACAAAGCGCGCCCGCGCCGCCCATTCACAGATGCCTGGCGTGGGCACGCGCCCTGCTAGAGAAGTTGGACCGGGATTCTGGTAAGGTTTCTGGGCATCCTGGGGGGTTTCACACAGCGGGGCACCCCGATTTTGGATGCTCAGCGGGGAGAGAATGGACCGATCCTGCTGGGTTTTGGTCCACGTTAATGAGCAACATATACCTCTGCTTAGACGCAGAGCTCAGCAATCGGGGGCGGACGCACCTCCAGTTTCCCTTTAGAAGTGCGTGTGATCCCATCCCCAGAATAGATGGGCATGAGGGTGCGCCTCAGCCCATAGATACCGGATCCCCGATTGGGGATGCCCCGCTGTGTGATACCCCCAGATCGCCTGAAGAAACTGACCTCTTCCCGGTTCTATGGCACATGTGCGGCCACTCATCCAATCAGCGCACTTGGAGTTGCTGACGTCACCTTGTCTAAGGCGAGCGGCTCCAAGGGCATTGGTGGCCGCATCCCCTGCTTCCCCCTAACTGGGGGCGTGCCCATGACGGCCATTCACAAGTGGCTAGTACAGGCATGCGCCCTGCTAGAGGCATGTGCCGCTGGACCGGGAAGCAAGGTAAGTGAACGGGGCAACCTGGAATGTATCACACAGCTGGGCACCCCGATTCTGGATGCCACGGGGGATTTGGTCCACTTTAAAGAGGAACAGAAGCCGTGGGAGAATGCAGGTCTACTTCAATGTAATGGAAAATAATGAATGGCGGCTGATGAGGCTGCGCACAGCTGAGCATTATGCTGGAGACTGTCCATTATCCTTCCAGCTGGTGTAGGTTTCATCCTGGGGGACGAGCTTCCGGAATCGCGGAACAGAGGAGACAATCATCACCGAAGATCAGACACAGCCGCAGCTGATCCACCGTCACCCGCCATTACTGCACTACAAGAGTCAGACCACCCCCACCATTACTGCAGCAGTGCCCGAGCCCCCATCAAAGCAGCGGCACTCCCTCGCCTGCTGCACTACAGAGAGAGAGAGAGACAGAGACAGAGGAAAGGGGAGTAAATGAGGAGGAGGAAAGAGTGGTAGAGCGAGAGAAAGAAAAAGCAGAGCGAGAGAAAGAAAAAGCAGAGCGAAAGAAAGAAAAAGCAGAGAGAAAGAAAGCGAGAGAGAGAGAGAGAGTGAAAGACCGAGAAGAAGAAAGAGCAACAGAGAGAGAAAGAGAAAGCAAGAAAGAGGAAATTAAGAAAAGAAAGAGAGGGAAGGAAAGAAAGAAAGAAAGATAGATAAGTGAGAGAGCGAATATAATAATAATTATAAATAGATATATATATATCTATCTCGAGAGAGACAGAAAAAATACAATTCTGTGAAATACTCACCTGTAGAATTGGTATTATACGCATACAGTACGTCCTGCTCCATATATATTACTTACACGTGGTTAATCCTCCGCCAGATGGCGCTGTGCACTGCAGACATGCAAAAACAGGCTCCTCCCGGCCCTTCATATAGCCAGGGACCTCCCACAAATCCCCAGTATTGAAAAGCAGTGAGAAAGAAGCCGGGAGAAACCAACCACCAACTGGTAACAATGGTAATGATAACAATCACCATACAGGGGATCCAGAACAAGGTGAAACCAGGGTGGGGTGGAGCAGGATGTACTGTATGCGTATAATACCAATTCTACAGGTGAGTATTTCACAGAATTGTATTATTCTAAGCATACAGCACGTCCCGCTCCATCTTATAATACTTACACGTGGGACATCCAATAGCAGTGTCCATAAAGCAGGGCGGGATCCCCAACAAAAAAGGCACAGCAGACAGTAAAGGCGCTGTCACCTGCAAAAGTTTGCTACCAAGTACGACATGAGCAAAGGCTCTAACGTCATTCTCATAACAAAACCTTTGAAAAGGTATGAACAGAAACAAGCAGCGGTCTAGCAAACCTGTTTAACAGAAAACCTGGTGCTGAAGGGCCAAAGGTACCCAAGCACAAGAAGAACAGAATAAAAAGAGGAAGATTCTTCCCCCTAAAGGAATAGGCCAGTGTAACGGCCCAACCAGCCCACACGCAACAGGAGCCTCGGAAAAACTTAGAACTCTCCCCAACGGGGAATTGAAAACTGGTCTCCCGCAAGACAGGCGGGGATACTGACCCCTTCACTAACAAGGATCAGCAAGAAGCCGAAACCTTTACTCAGGACCAGGAAGGCAAACCATCCAAGGAAGATCAGTCCAAAGGGCGCATAGGCCCTGGAAGCAAACGAGATCAGGCGCATACCTATGGAGGCGCCCGCAGACCCCAAAGGGACAAGAAACAACCAGGAAAATTTCAAGACCTGTTGAGGGAATGTAAACCCCTTACTTCAGCATTACTAAGAATAAGGCCCATAGGCAGACTAAAAGGACTTAAATAGTGATCATAAAACACCACCTTGGACAAAAGGGTCCGGCGTAAGGCGGAATACCACCAATATTATAATATATAATATATATATATATATATATATATATGACGAGGGCTAAGTAATCAGAGCCACCTTCTCAGGCACACGTCTGACTGAAGCAACAGCCCCCGGAGGGGCGACCTGAACTACAAAACAGCTCAGACAGCATCCAGAATAAGTCCCAAGGGAACAATCCGCAGGGCAAACCGAATGAAAATTGATCCCAACACGGACCATAGAACTACTTGGGAGAAGCCCCTGAGCAATCCCCAAGAGAACTCCTAACAAGGAAGACTGAACCAGACTTCTACAGGAAGGCCGACAGGACAGAACCTGAACCTTCAGAGTACCTAGATGGGGAGCCAACCCCAACCTATGCTGTAACAACTCTAGAACCCTGGGAACCGAGAACGTCCAACAGGGGAGAGACCAAGACTCACGCCAGTCAATAGGGGTACACCATAACCCACAATAGACGGAGGAAGAGGAAGCCAAAGAAGCTTGCTCCTAGCCCCCCATAGACCAAGTCACCCAGAAGATAAACCTGTCTCCAAAGGGGTGAATGAATCAGCTGTCAAGCCCCAGACTAGATTCTGTAGATTGGGACGACATAAGAAGGAGCCTGACAAGGGCAGAACCGTACTCCTGAGAGAGCGTACAGCAGAAGCATCTGCAAACCACAGTTCACTAGGCCACCCAGGGGCCATCAATCTCACCAGTCTCTATCAGCACGACCGTGCGCAGAACCCCACATAGCAGGGTGAATGAAGAGAAGACATATAAAATAAAAAGTCTATACATAAATTTACTAAGCCCCCATGACCAGAGTCAGAATATTCTGGGGCAGTAAAAACAAGGGCAGAGCCCCTGTGATATTAGCGAGACCCACCAGAGCCACCCTAGCTGGCTCTCACAGGGACACCGGGATAGCACAACCTGCCACTAAAGGACATCCATTGGAGCGAATACCACTGAGATGCAGGGAACGTTGACCCCCACCTAGATCAGGAACAGAAACCTTCCAGGAGAATCATCCTTCTCCAAGGTCCAGACTGATAATAAATATAGGCCACTGTCCTCCGACAGGCCAAGGAGATCCCCAAATAGACAGGTCCTGAAGAGGAGTATTCCAGCAAGATAGAGCCAACTGAAGGCTCACTGTTTTAACAAAATCAGTAGGTAAGATGGACCCTCTAAGGGCCCCTACCTAGGAACCACGGGGGATTTTTAGAAGAAAATCCCCCCCTCGTCAACCTGCGAGACTAGGTACCAAGGTGACCATCCACAGGAAGATGCAAGCAATGAAAGGGGCGTCCCCTGACAGGGTCCTTGAATTTCACCAGCTCAAGAGGGACCCCCGTACAAGGGAGAACGAGCACAGACCTAGCTCCAGGGGTGCTGGAACCCCATCCATGATTAATAACCTACTGTGCCGAAGAGCCCAAGGGCTCTCAATATAAGGGACATCATCTGATCCGCCACCAACGGGCCCACCAGCTGCTTTAATCCTGCCTGGTGAAAGAAAGGTGTAAGCAAAGAGGGACAGAGCCCATGTAACCAGGAGTCCACTTATTGCCAAGGAACAAGGTACAAGCCTGAACCAAATCCAAGGGACGGAGATAGCGAATAAGGGACAATGAGGGATTGAGGTGACCGAGCACCCATTCAAATGACTCCCAAAGAACACCGCTAGCCGAATGATCAGCGCGGCCTGACGTAGGGATTGTAAGTAAGAAGGACGACCAGATAGATCCTTGTGCGGACGCCCCCTAGTCTTATCAGAGACATTACCCCCATCAGTGCCTCAGCGAGCACAGGGAGCGGAAGAAGGGCCCAATAACAAGGCCACAATCAGCAGTGTTGGCCCTCCAACACTAACCTGTAAGGACCTTGGTGTCCAGGAGACACAGGGGTGCTAAAATAAGCAACTCAGAATTCCACAGACGGCAAGAGGCCCACTGGGTGCAGGGCGCTGGAGGCCCAACTCAGAGATAGCATGCATAACTGCCTGAGACTTATCAATTGCCGAACCCATGGGAGGTCAGAATGGGCCAGACTGCCTCATCCTTAAGGGGAAAGTGGAAACAAACTGGCGTAGAGGCCCCAGCCTCTGTCTGTTAAGGGCATCCTGCAAATGACCCCAGACCTAGCAAGCCAAGCAAGGCCTGCACCGACACCTGAAGAAAGACAGGGACCAGAAGCACCCTGACAATCTCGGGAAAGGACCGCCCAGCAAACTCTATCCTGCATCCGGAGGAACTACCTCCTGGGACCAACAGAACGAGGCAAGACGCCTCCTGATAGGAGCAAAGTGCTGCGGCCATCCCCTCACCCAGGCGGGTGTCCCATCATGCTTGGGGGGTTTTGGAGAAGGATTTTGCCTTAGCCCGGCCGGAGGGCCCAGGACGTTGTCTGCCGATCCTGGGGCAGGAGTCTGCACAAGCCCCCAGAAAGGGCACCCCAGGCTCTTGTGTAACACTATGGCATGGAGGAGGGGGGTATCCCTGCTGCGAGGGG
Organism: Gastrophryne carolinensis; assembly: GCA_027917425.1. Classification (NCBI taxonomy): domain Eukaryota; kingdom Metazoa; phylum Chordata; class Amphibia; order Anura; family Microhylidae; genus Gastrophryne; species Gastrophryne carolinensis. Next base: position 262,432,755 of record CM051240.1, read on the forward strand.
GCCGAGACGGCCGCCAGCGATGGGGTGAAGCCCAGTCAGAGTTCTTTTAGCAACATCGTCAGTACCCCACTGTCGCAGCCAGAGCAAGCGACGTATAGCCACCACTAAGGCAGAAGTCCTCGCACACAGTCTGATGGCGTCATCCAGAGCTAATAGGATAAATTTAACAAAAATATCACAACTGGAAAGATCCTCAGGGTGACGCTCAAGCATCTTTCTTATGAGGGTTCTAGCGGCCACTGCAGTGATGGCCGCGGCACAGACCGGGCGCAGCGCCGTTCCTGCACAGGCAAAGGCGTGTGAAGCCAGCCTATCAATGCGCCGGTCCTCGACATCCCGAAGGGTACTATAAGCCGGGGCAGTAATGAAGGGGGGGTTAGGAACCCCAATGATCGGAGCGTCCACCACGGGGGGCGATGACCAACAATTAACCACCTCAGGGGGGAAAGGGTATTTCCAATCCCAGTCCCCTGGAATCCCTGGAAGCTTAGTGGGGCATTCCCATTCCTTGAGTACAATAGCATGGAAGTGAGCCTGCTCGAGAAATTCCAGGTGCGCAGTCGCCGTATGGAAACGCTCCCCTCTCGGCTTGGGAACTGCGCCAGGGAGCGAGATAGACAGGGACTTAAAAATTTAAAGCAACAGACCATCGGTGTCAAACTGGCCCCAGTCATCCTGGCCTGAATCGTCATGACCCCTCGGCCTCTCCTCAGAAGAACCTGGGTCAGAGAACAGTTCTCCATCGTCAGACGGAGCAACATCACGCGGAGAAGTAAACTCCTCCGATACAGTAGCAGTAGCTGCCAGGGCCCAAGCGTTCGGACCACCCCGCAACAATCTGGTCAGCCTTAGGCTGTCTAGAGCACACATCCGGCTGTAACTCCCCACTTGTATGCGACTCAGCAGGAGCGAGATCTGGGCAAGGGGAAAGGGGAGTATCGGAGTGAGGTGCAGCCACGGGCGTCGCTCGCAGGTCCAGTGCTTGCTCGGCACATGGTGCGCAGACCCGTGCTCTGCCAGCAACGGCATGGGGGAGTCCACACGCTACACACAGCCGGTCTTGACCCCGGTCACATAATCCTGGGATGCCTCCATATGGTGACTATCTAGGCACAGTATGCCCGTAGGGATTTACGCAATAGGCAACCCTGGATGCCCCAAAGACCCGCTGATTAATGTGGGAGAATTGTAAGTAGGCGCACTAATATCTATATATATATCTATATATGAGGCCGGGAGAAGCCACCGGAGACTAGGCGTCTGAAAGACATAAAGGGAGAAGAGGTGTCAGGGCCATGCGCAGCTGGAAAAACATATAATAAAGAGTCACCCGCGAGGGCACTTACAGACCAAAGGAGGAGGGGGACCGTCACCACGCGCGCTAAGATCGTCAAAATGGCGCCCAGCGAACCTCGAAGGGCGGGCTCAATGCTCGGCCGTGAGGAGGAGCGCGCCGAGTCAAGTCCCTGCCCACCCCAAAGAGCGCGAAGCTCTGAGGTAGTAGTCAAAGCAAGGATAGAATCACATACGCATGTTGTAAAGGAAAACGCCGTAGCATCTAGACGACGCTGCCGCCCGGTGCAGCAAACTATGCAGTAAAGGAAAGGAGAAACGTACGGCGGCAGCCAAAACAGAATAAAGAGCAAGCAGCGCGGCTCTGACACCCAAATGTTAATAAAGGGCAATAATAAGGCCATAAACGTGACATTACAGTGCACTGGGACCGCCACACATATACCCCCCCCCTTTCTTTTCCCCCTACCTACTGGGGGAAATGAGGGAGGGTGGCGACCCTATAAACAGGGCCCACCGCTAATCAGGGCACGGGGCAATAATGAGGGAGGGGCATCCCCTAGAGGCTCACCATCAGTCTAACCGCCTACCCTATGGTGGGGGACTGCGCTGGAGCGTAGCTCCATAAGCACGCATGGTGCTGCCTACCTTCACCCGACCAGCGCAGCCCAGGCTGGGAGGCTCATCACAGGGAGGATGGGTGGGAATAGTCCTGCAGGGCCACAGGCTGTAATAGCGCCGCTCACCTGCGAGAGAGTGATACATCATGTCTTCAGCACTGCAGAGAAATCTGGGGATTTGTGGGAGGTCCCTCGGTGTGTGTGGGGCCGGGAGGAGCCTGTTTTTGCATGTCTGCAGTGCACAGCGCCATCTGGCGGAGGATAACCCAAGTGTAAGTATTATATATGGAGCAGGACGTGCTGTATGCTTAGAATAAAAAAGAAAGAAAGAGGAAAACAAAGAAAAAAGACAAAGAAAGAGGAAAACAAAGAAAGAGAGAGAAAGATGATTGAGAGATAAAGAAAAGAAAGATAAAAAGAGAAAGAGGAAGAAAGAGGAAGAGAGAGAAAGGGAAAGGAAGAGAGAGAGGAAGGGAAAGGAAGAGAGAGAGTGCGAGCCAGGCTGAGCCGCGACATGGTGAGGCATAGTTTATACCTGACCTTCACCCTGAATTAGAGCCCATCTTGTACGTTTCCTCACATTAAAAACCCTCCTACCTGCATCTACTGCATTTCCTGAGCCTTTAAGCATCCAAGATGGCGGCTCATGTAGTCCCAGGCTGCCTGCAGACAGGAAGTGCCTTCTGCCGCTCTGCATTCTGGGATTGCCGACCTTTCCCTGACCCCAGCTCTGCTCTGTCTGTGCAAAGCACAGCTATAACCCCGCCCCCTGCACTTTATCCCGTCCTCCTCTCCTCGGTATGTGATGCTTCTGAGGCAAGATGGCGGCACCCGTATCCTAGAGTCCTGAACAGAGTTGCAGCCCAGTGGGGGAAAGAATAATAAGTGACTAAAAACGTAGAATATATTAGTGTTAGATGCTGGGGAATAGTTTGTTTTTTTATTATTAAAATGATGCCGACGTTGCCGTTTGTGCTCTTTTCAGGGGGTGAGCTCTGCACGCGATTGGTCAGACACGTTCATGGGGGGAGGAGACTCACCTGCTCGGCCTTCTGATGGAAGACGGCAGACATGGCGAGGATGGTGCTCCTCTCATCCAGCGCGGCCGCGAAGCTCTTCCACTCCTGGTCCAGCTGGGTGGAGATCTGCTTGATCTGCTGAGAGGCGTAATGTCCGGCTTCTATGAGACGCGAGGCCACCGACATGATGCGATTGATGTTCACATACGCGTTCTGCAATGATAAGAGACTGAGATCAGAGACAGGCGCCCCCTACCCACACAGCGACACATTGCACCCCACAATCACACAATGATCATTGGTTATTCAAATATAAGAAAAAACCATCTGATAATTCAGATCAGAGCCAGGAGGTCATGTGACTGCTTCTATGTACAACTCCGTGTTACATGTCAGCGCTATATAATGTATAATAACAGTGTGTGAGTGTGGAGGAGACATTAGAGTGTGAGCTCTGAGAGACAGGTCATGTGACTGATTCTATGTACAGCACTGTGGTATATGTCAGCGCTATATAATGTATAATAACAGTGTGTGAGTGTGGAGGAGACATTAGAGTGTGAGCTCTGAGAGACAGGTCATGTGACTGATTCTATGTACAGCACTGTGGTATATGTCAGCGCTATATAAATGTATAATAACAGCGTGTGAGTGTGGAGGAGACATTAGAGTGTGAGCTCTGAGGGACAGGAGGTCATGTGACTGCTTCTATGTACAGCGCTGTGGTATATGTCAGCGCTATATAATGTATAATAACAGTGTGTGAGTGTGGAGGAGACATTAGAGTGTGAGCTCTGAGGGACAGGAGGTCATGTGACTGCTTCTATGTACAGCGCTGTGGTATATGTCAGCGCTATATAATGTATAATAACAGTGTGTGAGTGTGGAGGAGACATTAGAGTGTGAGCTCTGAGGGACAGGAGGTCATGTGACTGCTTCTATGTACAGCGCTGTGGTATATGTCAGCGCTATATAATGTATAATAACAGTGTGTGTGTGGAGGAGACATTAGAGTGTGAGCTCTGAGGGACAGGAGGTCATGTGACTGCTTCTATGTACAGCGCTGTGGTATATGTCAGCGCTATATAATGTATAATAACAGTGTGTGAGTGTGGAGGAGACATTAGAGTGTGAGCTCTGAGGGACAGGAGGTCATGTGACTGCTTCTATGTACAGCGCTGTGGTATATGTCAGCGCTATATAATGTATAATAACAGTGTGTGAGTGTGGAGGAGACATTAGAGTGTGAGCTCTGAGGGACAGGGGGTCATGTGACTGCTTCTATGTACAGCGCTGTGGTATATGTCAGCGCTATATAATGTATAACAACAGTGTGTGAGTGTGGAGGAGACATTAGAGTGTGAGCTCTGAGGGACAGGAGGTCATGTGACTGCTTCTATGTACAGCGCTGTGGTATATGTCAGCGCTATATAATGTATAATAACAGTGTGTGAGTGTGGGGGAGACATTAGAGTGTGAGCTCTGAGGGACAGGAGGTCATGTGACTGCTTCTATGTACAGCGCTGTGGTATATGTCAGCGCTATATAATGTATAATAACAGTGTGTGAGTGTGGGGGAGACATTAGAGTGTGAGCTCTGAGGGACAGGGGGTCATGTGACTGCTTCTATGTACAGCGCTGTGGTATATGTCAGCGCTATATAATGTATAATAACAGTGTGTGAGTGTGGGTGAGACATTAGAGTGTGAGCTCTGAGGGACAGGAGGTCATGTGACTGAGCAATATGGCAGGGAAATGACATCTAGGATTTTGGGCACGTCCATTTCAGAGGAGCTGTTGCATGCTGGGTAACGCTCTGCGCCGGTCATGCATTTAAATGTGCGTTTACCGAAACGTCGGGCGCAGGGGCCGCAGTTCCATCGCCGTCACTGGCACTTCATGCATTTAAACGTGCGGGCAATGCGCGGTGGCGACACGACGTTTCGGGACATTCATTGCATTACATTAGATTCGCTGAGAGTCAGTTTCTCGCCAGTAGGAAGAATTAAAGTGACACAACGGACAAAAGCCAAGTGTTACACCATCGCGGCGCCCTGCGCTTGGCTCTGACCTAAACCGTTTTCGGTTTGTAAAGAGAAGAAGAAATGGCCGAGATATCGAGGTTTAAAGTTTCAGCTTGAAGTGGACCCTCACCCTGAACAAGAGCCTATCTTATATGTTTCCCACACCCTGTACATACAGATTGCCCACATTAATCCGGACCTTCACCCTGAATAAGAGCCTATCTTATATGTTTCCCCCCACCCTGTACATACATATTACCCACATTAATCCGGACCTTCACCCTGAATAAAAGCCTATCTTATATGTTTCCCCCCACCCTGTACATACATATTACCCACATTAATCCGGACCTTCACCCTGAATAAGAGCCTATCTTATATCTTTCCCACACCCTGTACATACAGATTGCTCACATTATTCCGGACCTTCACCCTGAACAAGAGCCTATCTTATATGTTTCCCACACCCTGTACATACAGATTGCTCACATTATTCCGGACCTTCACCCTGAATAAGAGCCTATCTTATATCTTTCCCACACCTTGTACATACAGATTGCTCACATTAATCCGGACCTTCACCCTGAACAAGAGCCTATCTTATATGTTTCCCACACCCTGTACATACAGATTGCTCACATTAATCCGGACCCTCACCCTGAATAAGAGCCTATCTTATATGTTTCCCCCCACCCTGTACATACATATTACCCACATTAATCCGGACCTTCACCCTGAATAAGAGCCTATCTTATATGTTTCCCACACCCTGTACATACAGATTGCTCACATTAATCCGGACCTTCAACCTGAATAAGAGCCTATCTTATATGTTTCCCACACCGTGTACATACATATTACCCACATTAATCCGGACCCTCACCCTGAATAAGAGCCTATCTTATATGTTTCCCACACCCTGTACATACAGATTGCTCACATTAATCCGGACCTTCACCCTGAATAAGAGTCTATCTTATATGTTTCCCACACCCTGTACATACAGATTGCCCACATTAATCCGGACCTTCACCCTGAATAAGAGCCTATCTTATATGTTTCCCCCCACCCTGTACATACAGATTGCCCACATTAATCCGGACCTTCAGTACATACAGATTGCCCACATTAATCCGGAGCTTCACCCTGAATAAGAGCCTATCTTGTATGTTTCCCACACCCTGTACATACAGATTGCCCACATTAATCCGGACCTTCAGTACATACAGATTGCTCACATTAATCCGGACCCTCACCCTGAATAAGAGCCTATCTTATATGTTTCCCACACCCTGTACATACATATTACCCACATTAATCCGGACCTTCACCCTGAATAAGAGCCTATCTTGTATGTTTTCCACACCCTGTACATACATATTACCCACATTAATCCGGACCTTCACCCTGAATAAGAGCCTATCTTGTATGTTTTCCACACCCTGTACATACAGATTGCCCACATTAATCCAGACCTTCACCCTGAATAAGAGCCTATCTTGTATGTTTTCCACACCCTGTACATACAGATTGCCCACATTAATCCGGACCTTCACCCTGAATAAGAGCCTATCTTGTATGTTTCCCACACCCTGTACATACAGATTGCCCACATTAATCCGGACCTTCAGTACATACAGATTGCTCACATTAATCCAGACCCTCACCCTGAATAAGAGCCTATCTTATATGTTTCCCACACCCTGTACATACAGATTGCTCACATTAAAGGCTCATAACATGCAGTAGATGCAGGTAGGATGATTTTTAAACATCCAAGATGGCGGCTCATGGAGGTGTAGGCAGCCTGCAGACAGGAAATGTTTTCCGATTGTGCCGCTCTGCATTCTGGGATTGCTGACCTTTCCCTGACCCCAGCTCTGCTCCGTCTGAGCAAAGCACAGCTATAACCCCGCTCTCCTGCACTTTATCCCGCTCTCCTCTCCGTATGTGATGCTTCTGAGTCATGATGGCAGCGCCCGTATCCTAAAGTCCTGAACAGAGTTGCAGCCCAGTGGGGGAAAGAATAATAAGTGACTAAAAACTTAAAACATTAATTTTAGATGCTGGGGAATGGTTTTATAAGTGTTTGGGCTTTTCCATAAATCATGGTGAAGGTCCGGATTAAAGTGACACAACGGACGAAGCCAAGTGTTACACCATTTCGTCGCCCTAAGATCTGTCTTCTGAAGTGGGCGTGGCCCTTGGCTTCGTGATGCCGCATAATAATCAGCATAATGGGCGGAGTCAGTAGGAGCCCTGGATCCTGCTTCAGACCGAGGCATTTTCGCCCCATGGTTGTGCTCCTCCAGGCCTGCGTGAGGCGCTACACCGCTATGTGACTAACATGTACACGTATGTTCTAAAGCGGACCTAAACCCTCCTGTATCTACATCTAGGAGGGATCCCAAATCGCCAGCTACAGCTGCGGGTGAGCCTCAAATATAGAAGAAACTCACTTTCTTCGCTCTATGATCAGGAAACAGCTGCACAATACAGTGAAGTCCCCATTCTATATCCTCTCCCCCATCAGATGGAGCTCTGCCAGAAAAAGGTGAGTATATCTCTAATGCAGGGTCACTGATGCTGTGAGGGGGAGGTGCAGTAGTTTCCTGTCCCCCATCGGATGGAGCTCTGCTAGGAAAAGGTGAGTATCTCTCTAATGCAGGGTCACTGATGGTGTGAGGGGGAGGTGCAGTAGTTTCCTGTCCCCCATCAGATGGAGCTCTGCTAGGGAAAGGTGAGTATCTCTCTAATGCAGGGTCACTGATGGTGTGAGGGGGAGGTGCAGTAGTTTCCTGTCCCCCATCAGATGGAGCTCTGCTAGGGAAAGGTGAGTATCTCTCTAATGCAGGGTCACTGATGGTGTGAGGGGGAGGTGCAGTAGTTTCCTGTCCCCCATCAGATAGAGCTCTGCTAGAAAAAGGCGAGCATCTCTCTAATGCAGGGTCACTGATGGTGTGAGGGGGAAGGTGCAGTAGTTTCCTGTCCCCCATCAGATGGAGCTCTGCTGGGAAAAGGTGAGTATCTCTCTAATTCAGGAATGAGAATTCGGTGAATGGCGCTTTTACGCGCTGACACAGCCGGTTGCTATATATCAGCTCCTGGATTCGGGGGCATCTGTGGCCGCTGTACAATATCGCCGGCGTTCCCAGGCCATAACATTCACAGCCGTCTGGTCAGGCGCAGCAGCCATTGGCCGCAGCGTCCGTTTCACACGGCGCCGAGTTCTGATTGGGCCGCGATCCCGGGCGCTCCCTGATGTGCGAGAGGCTGTAATTGTATAAAGATGGCCGCCTCATAAACCCGCCACATGCTGCTGATTTGTACCCAAATATGACGGAATTCCTGAAGGTTCCACCGGGGGCGCCACCGCGCAACTCAACCGCTTATCCCGACATCACACGGGAGAAACACCCGGAAACTGAGCGTCCTGCTACATTGTAACAAGCGGAACAAGAACCAGGCTGCAGCCATGCTTGTTACACTTTACATGTACGCAACCTACCCCCTGAATTAGAGAGATACTCACCTTTCCCTAGCAGAGCTCCATCTGATGGGGGACAGGAAACTACTGCACCCCCCCCTCACACCATCAGTGAGCCCTGCATTAGAGAGATACTCACCTTCTCCTAGCAGAGCTCCATCTGATGGTGTGAGGGGTGAAGTGAGTTTCCTGTCCCCCATCAGTGACCCTGCATTAGAGAGATACTCACCTTTTCCTAGCAGAGCTCCATCTGATGGGGGACAAGAAACTACTGCACCTCCCCCCTCACACTATCAGTGACCCTGCATTAGAGAGATACTCACCTTTTCCTAGCTGAGCTGCATCTGATGGGGGACAGGAAACTACTGCACCTCCCCCTCACACCATCAGTGACCCTGCATTAGAGAGGTACTCACCTTTTCCTAGCAGAGCTCCATCTGATGGGGGACAGGAAACTACTGCACCCCCCCCTCACACCATCAGTGACCCTGCATTAGAGAGATACTCACATTTTCCTAGCAGAGCTCCATCTGATGGGGGGGGGGGGGGGGGGCAGGAAACTACTGCACCTCCCCCCACACAATCAGTGACCCTGCATTAGAGAGATACTCACCTTTTCCTAGCAGAGCTCCATCTGATGGGGGACAGGAAACTACTGCACCCCCCCTCACACCATCAGTGACCCTGCATTAGAGAGATACTCACATTTTCCTAGCAGAGCTCCATCTGATGGGGGACAGGAAACTACTGCACCTCCCCCTCACACCATCAGTGACCCTGCATTAGAGAGATACTCACCTTTTCCTAGCTGAGCTGCATCTGATGGGGGACAGGAAACTACTGCACCTCCCCCTCACACCATCAGTGACCCTGCATTAGAGAGATACTCACCTTTTCCTAGCAGAGCTCCATCTGATGGTGTGAGGAGTGAGGTGAGTTTCCTGTCCCCCATCAGTCACCCTGCATTAGAGTGATACTCACCTTTCCCTAGCTGAGCTCCATCTGATGGGGGACAGGAAACTAACCTCACCTCCCCAACTCACACAATCTTCTAAGAGAAAGGTGAGTATATCTCTAATACAGGGCTCACAGGCAGTAAGGAAGTGGTAAGCATTGGCTGACTTGACTTTATTTCCCCTTTAAATTAAAGTGGACCAAAACCCAGGATTGTGTCTATCGTGTGTTTTGTTCCTTGCCCCGGGGCACCCCGATTGGGGAACCCCCCAGATCAGCAGAGGTAAATCACCTCTTCCCGGTCCTATGGCGCGGCCGCTCGTCCAATCAGCGCGCTCGTCAATGTCACGCCAACTAAGTCCAGCAGCTCCGAGCGCGCTGACAGCCGCATCCCTCGCTTCCCTCTAACAGGGAGCGCGCCCACGCCGGCCATTCACAAATGCCTGGCGCCCTGCTAGAGGGAAGCGGGGTGCGGCTCGCACATGCGCTGTTGGACCGGGAAGCAAGGTAAGTGTATGAGGCAGCCTGCGGGGGTGTCACACAGCGGGGCATCCCGATTTTGGATGCCCCGTGGGGGGGGGGGGGGAGCGATCGCCTGGGAATCTTATAGATTATTGGGCTGATTGCGGTGGGTTTTGGTTCAATTCTTTCCAAGTCATACAATCAAACTAAAGCAGACCTAAAGCCTTGTACGGCTCCTCTGCTTGCCGCTATGTAAAGCCGGCCGGCTCGGCTCAGATCTGACACAATTGTCACATCACGTCCCTCGGGTGAGCGATCGCCGCGCAGAGGAAGCGATCGATAGTCGCGGTGTGAAGATGTGAAGGTGGAAGTTGTTTTTCTGGTCAGTGCGTCAGTGAGGTCGGATCTCCCGGGACATTTCTGCGCCGTCACCTCCTAAACGGTGCGAATTTCATCGACCGCCGCTGTTTTGATGGACACGGCGAGGGCGGGCGCCGCCTGACGCGAGGACGATTCAGCTTACATAACACAACGCGGGGCTGGATTTCCCATTAGGCATGTGCCTGGGGCGCTCACCTGCAGGGGGCGCTGCTGTGTGCGGAACCAGATGTCCCTGCTGTGGTCATGTGACTCCTGTGTGTAAAGGGCTTGTGGGGGAAATTGTTCGATATCCTCCAAAAGATAGAAAAAAAGGCAGAAAAATAGCCTCAAACTACTTATTTCACATTACTCTAGGAATAAATCTCCATAGAGGCACCTTCTACCCGGCTGGGCAAAACCATCAAGCTGCTGCCACTGCAACCCGTGCACTTCCCTAATGATCAATAACATATATTGTTGTATATACACTTTGTATACTTGCAGCATATACCCTATAGGACGCACCTGCCCATAAGACGCACCTAGGATTTGGGGGAGGAAAAGAGGAAAAAAATATTTTAAACTAAAAACGCACAAATTACAGACAGTGTGGCATTCCCCTTTCCCATTGGCCGTGTGGGATGCCCCCATTCCATAGACAGTGTAGCATGCCGCCATCCCATTCCCCATATAGGCTGTGTGGCATCCCCCTCTTCCATAGGCTGTGTGGCATCCCCCTCTTCCATAGGCTGTGTGGCATCCCCCTCTCCCCCCATTCCCATTGGCTGTGTGGCATCCCCCTTTTCCATAGGCTGTGTGGCATCCCCCTCTCCCCCCATTCCCATTGGCTGTGTGACATCCCCCTTTTCCATAGGCTGTGTGGCATCCCCCTCTCCCCCCATTCCCATTGGCTGTGTGACATCCCCCTTTTCCATAGGCTGTGTGGCACCCCCCTTCCCCCCCCAGTCAGTTTAAGTAAAAAATAAAAATAAGTAAAACTCACCTGTCCGCTGACACCATCGCTGAGCGGCCGGCTCCATGAATCGGGTGGGCGTGGCCAGCACAGCGTCAATGCCGGCGCAGCCCATGCCCATTCGATTCACGGAGCCGGCTGTAAGAAGCAGCGGCGGGCTGTGTCCCGGCCCTGCGATCGCTGTCTTCTGACCGCAATAACAGCGGCGGGGCCAGACAGCGCCCGCCGCTCCGCCATCTGCTGCCTTTTCCTGGGCACACGCGAGCACCCAGATCAGGGCAGCAGGTGGGCGTGACTTGCACCGAGTCGGTGCAGGGCCACGCCCACCCGCCGCCCTGACCTGGGTGCCGGAAGAGGCAGCAGATGGAGGAGCGGTGGGCGCTGTGTCTGGCCCCGCCGCTGTTATTGCTGCCAGAAAAGACCGTGATCGTAGCGGCAGGGCCGCTCCTCTGTCTTTATCTGGCCTCTTGCAGAGTGACAGGCAACACGGGAGCGTCGGGAACGGGTGAGTTTTTTTTTTTTTTTTTTTTTTACATTCGCCCGATTTGGCACACAGACTTTTTCCCCCACTTTTGGGGAAAAATAAGGGCGCCTTACTTATAGGGCGAAAAATACGGTATCCACACAAACAAATGTGATACTGCAGTGTTAATGTGAATACAGGAGAAATGGGGAAGGGTGTCCTACCAAAGTGGCGATAGTACCCTTAGGAAATGCTTGGTTTGTTTATATTGTGTGATTTTTTATTTATTATCTTTATGGTCTGTCTCCCTGAAAACTATAATACATAGGGGGGGGGGGGGGAAGGTTAGTCTTGTCTCCTTTTAGGGAGTAAGAAAAAAAAACCTCTTGGTATTGAGGGAGCTTAGACCAGGGAGAGGGCGTCCCTATATTATCCTCTCAATGTACCATCCAGGTAGTAGTGACCTTGTATTGTTATTTAGGTGGATGAACAATATTATCATATGCAGTCAAATTATTTGAGTTTTAAGGTTTCAATGCACCACCCCCACTATATATATTTTTTTTTTAAGGTGTGCCTTAAAGGAGCCTCCAATAAAGTATATCCAAACACAAACACACAAGATGTGTGGCCCCAGGCACCACCGAATCAAATAGCTTAAATCAAAAAAGTATCATAAATGAATCTATTTATTAATGGTTTACAAATACTCCATCACATATATATTAAAAACAAAATCCAATAGCAGGGACAAAACAACCATCCCTCCTCCCCTTTTAAATAAATCCCTATCACACAGTATATAGTACATAAGTATAAAGTAACTAGTGCAATATTAAAGTGCTAAGTGCTGACCTGAAAAGTGCTACAGTGCTACAATACAACAATCAAAAAATATATTATCCCATATAAAAAGAGAACAAACAGCCAGCCAAATTTCCCCAAGAAAAATTATTTGTAAATAGTTGAAGTACAAGATATCACCAGATTGAAGGGTTGGAGGGGTCCCTGCTAAAACCTGGCGCCCTGATCCCCCACGCGTTCCGTGACACAATCTCACTTTTTCAGAAAAAAAAAGGTGCATTGTAGCACTGTAGCACTTTTCAGGTCAGCACTTAGCACTTTAACATTGCACTAGTTACTTAATACTTATGTACTATATACTGTGTGATAGGGATTTATTTAAAAAGGGGAGGAGGGATGGTTGTTTTGTCCCTGCTATTGGATTTTGTTTTTAATGTGATGGTGTATTTGTAAACCATTAATAAACATTGATTCAGTCAAATTATTTGGTTCAACACTTAGTATATAGGAAAAAAGAGAACATTTAATATTTTAGTTTTTAATATATTTACAGCCAACAGTCATCTAAGGACTATAATCTCACCAAGTACCTATGTATATATCCGCTATTTTTTATCTGTATATAGCTGTACATGATCTTTGCTAAAATATTAAATGTTCTCTTTTTTCATATATACTAAGTGTTGAACCAAATAATGTGACTGCATATGATAATATTGTTCATCCACCTAAATAACAATATCAGCTCACTACTACCTGGATGGTACATTGAGAGGATAATATAGGGACCCTGGTCTAAGCTCCCTCAATACTAAGAGGGTTTTTTTCTTACTCCCTAAAAAGGAGACAAGACTAACCTTTCCCCCCTTATATATTAATGTGAATAACCTGACCACAAGACAAGGCCCATCTGAACACAAGACAAGGCGCATCTGACCACAAGACACGGCGCATCTGATCACAAGACACGGCCCATCTGACCACAAGACACGGCCCATCTGACCACAAGACACGGCCCATCTGACCACAAGACACGGCCCATCTGACCACAAGACACGGCGCATCTGACCACAAGACACGGCGCATCTGACCACAAGACACGGCGCATCTGACCACAAGACACGGCGCATCTGACCACAAGACACGGCGCATCTGACCACAAGACAAGGCGCATCTGACCACAAGACAAGGCGCATCTGACCACAAGACAAGGCGCATCTGACCACAAGACAAGGCGCATCTGACCACAAGACACGGCGCATCTGACCACAAGACACGGCGCATCTGACCACAAGACAAGGCGCATCTGACCACAAGACAAGGCGCATCTGACCACAAGACAAGGCGCATCTGACCACAAGACAAGGCGCATCTGACCACAAGACACGGCGCATCTGACCACAAGACAAGGCGCATCTGACCACAAGACAAGGCGCATCTGACCACAAGACAAGGCGCATCTGACCACAAGACAAGGCGCATCTGACCACAAGACAAGGCGCATCTGACCACAAGACAAGGCCCATCTGACCACAAGACAAGGCCCATCTGACCACAAGACAAGGCCCATCTGACCACAAGACAAGGCCCATCTGACCACAAGACAAGGCCCATCTGACCACAAGACAAGGCCCATCTGACCACAAGACACGGCCCATCTGATCACAAGACACGGCGCATCTGATCACAAGACACGGCCCATCTGATCACAAGACACGGCCCATCTGACCACAAGACACGGCCCATCTGACCACAAGACACGGCGCATCTGACCACAAGACAAGGCGCATCTGACCACAAGACACGGCGCATCTGACCACAAGACACGGCGCATCTGACCACAAGACAAGGCGCATCTGACCACAAGGCGCATCTGATCACAAGACAAGGCGCATCTGATCACAAGACAAGGCGCATCTGACCACAAGACACGGCGCATCTGACCACAAGACACGGCGCATCTGACCACAAGACAAGGCGCATCTGACCACAAGGCGCATCTGATCACAAGACACGGCGCATCTGATCACAAGACACGGCGCATCTGATCACAAGACACGGCGCATCTGATCACAAGACAAGGCGCATCTGACCACAAGACAAGGCGCATCTGAACACAAGACACGGCGCATCTGACCACAAGACAAGGCGCATCTGACCACAAGACAAGGCGCATCTGACCACAAGGCGCATCTGATCACAAGACAAGGCGCATCTGACCACAAGACACGGCGCATCTGACCACAAGACACGGCGCATCTGACCACAAGACAAGGCGCATCTGACCACAAGACAAGGCGCATCTGACCACAAGGCGCATCTGATCACAAGACAAGGCGCATCTGATCACAAGACAAGGCGCATCTGACCACAAGACACGGCGCATCTGACCACAAGACACGGCGCATCTGACCACAAGACAAGGCGCATCTGACCACAAGGCGCATCTGATCACAAGACACGGCGCATCTGATCACAAGACAAGGCGCATCTGATCACAAGACAAGGCGCATCTGACCACAAGACACGGCGCATCTGACCACAAGACAAGGCGCATCTGACCACAAGACAAGGCGCATCTGACCACAAGGCGCATCTGACCACAAGACACGGCGCATCTGATCACAAGACAAGGCGCATCTGAACACAAGACACGGCGCATCTGACCTCAAGACACGGCGCATCTGACCACAAGACAAGGCGCATCTGACCACAAGACACGGCGCATCTGACCACAAGACACGGCGCATCTGACCACAAGACACGGCGCATCTGACCACAAGACACGGCGCATCTGACCACAAGACACGGCGCATCTGACCACAAGACACGGCGCATCTGACCACAAGACACGGCGCATCTGACCACAAGACACGGCGCATCTGACCACAAGACACGGCGCATCTGACCACAAGACACGGCGCATCTGACCACAAGACACGGCGCATCTGACCATAAGACACGGCGCATCTGACCACAAGACACGGCGCATCTGACCACAAGACACGGCGCATCTGACCACAAGACACGGCGCATCTGACCACAAGACACGGCGCATCTGACCACAAGACACGGCGCATCTGACCACAAGACACGGCGCATCTGACCACAAGACACGGCGCATCTGACCACAAGACACGGCGCATCTGACCACAAGGCGCATCTGACCACAAGACAAGGCGCATCTGACCACAAGACAAGACGCATCTGAACACAAGACAAGGCGCATCTGATCACAAGACAAGGCACATCTGATCACAAGACACGGCGCATCTGACCACAAGACACGGCGCATCTGACCACAAGGCGCATCTGACCACAAGACAAGGCGCATCTGATCACAAGACAAGACGCATCTGAACACAAGACAAGGCGCATCTGATCACAAGACAAGGCACATCTGATCACAAGACAAGGCGCATCTGATCACAAGACAAGGCGCATCTGACCACAAGACAAGGCACATCTGATCACAAGACAAGGCGCATCTGATCACAAGACAAGGCGCATCTGATCACAAGACAAGGCGCATCTGATCACAAGACAAGGCGCATCTGACCACAAGACACGGCGCATCTGACCACAAGACAAGGCGCATCTGATCACAAGACAAGGCGCATCTGACCACAAGACAAGGCGCATCTGATCACAAGACAAGGCGCATCTGACCACAAGACAAGGCGCATCTGATCACAAGACAAGGCGCATCTGACCACAAGACAAGGCGCATCTGATCACAAGACAAGGCCCATCTGACCACAAGACAAGGCGCATCTGATCACAAGACAAGGCGCATCTGATCACAAGACAAGGCGCATCTGATCACAAGACAAGGCGCATCTGATCACAAGACAAGGCGCATCTGACCACAAGACAAGGCGCATCTGACCACAAGACAAGGCGCATCTGACCACAAGACAAGGCGCATCTGACCACAAGACAAGGCGCATCTGATCACAAGACAAGGCGCATCTGATCACAAGACAAGGCGCATCTGATCACAAGACAAGGCGCATCTGATCACAAGACAAGGCGCATCTGATCACAAGACAAGGCGCATCTGATCACAAGACAAGGCGCATCTGACCACAAGACAAGGCGCATCTGACCACAAGACACGGCGCATCTGATCACAAGACAAGGCACCCCGATAATTTTTTACATCGTTCAAATATTCGAATGTGCGATATATTATTCATTGTGAGAGGTACTACCATTTTCCCTCTGGTAACTAAAACATCTCAAAAAATGAAGGTAACTTGCACAATGTTTTTGGTATATAAAACTTTTTTTAATATATGCATAAGAACTGTTCCTAAATAATATTTATCCATCTTTCATACACAGGGGCATTGAAAAAGCCCATGGAGGGCGAAACATGTCTGCCCTACAAAAACTACAATTCTGTGATTACTCACCTGTAGAATTTGAATTATGAGTATACAGCACGTCCTGCTCCAGAGATAATTCCTTACATTTGGGTTATACATCCACAAGATGGCGCTGGACTGCAGAGACAGCAAAAAAGTGGCTCCTCCCGACCCCTTATATTCCAGGGACCTCCCACAAATCCCCAGTATTGACAAGCAGTTAGCAAGAGGCCGGGAGAATAACACCCAAAATCAACAAATTTAACCATGATAACAACCACCATATAGAGGCACTAAGAATAATAACAAGGGTGGGGTGGAGCAGGACGTGCGGTATACGTATAATACCAATTCTACAGGGGAGTAATCACAGAATTGTATTATTCCAAGTATACAGCACGTCCTGTTCCAGAAGATTCCTTACACATGGGACATCCAATAGCAGTGTCCATAAGGTAGGGTGGGATCCCTAAAAGCAACAACATGCAGATTAAACTACTGCCACCTGCAGAACTTTGCGGCCAAAAGCAGCATCAGCTGAGGCCCTAACATCAACCTTGTGAAACTTTGAAAAGGTATGAACAGAAGACCAAGTAGCGGCCTTGCAAACTTGTTCAACAGAAGCCTGGTGCTGGAAGGGCCAAGACGCACCAATAGCACGAGTAGAAAGAGTAGTAAGGCGGAAGGGAGGATCCCTCCCTTTAGCAGAATAGGCCTGAATCACAGCCTGACGGATCCACTTGCTGATAGTAGACTTAGCTGGAGCCAAACCCTTCTTAGGACCAGAAGAAACGACAAAAAGAGCATCAGTCTTCCTGAAGGGCTCAGTAGCCACCAAATAGAACTTCAGGTTCCTAATCACATCCAAGCCCTCTCCTTAGGGTTACTAGGATTAGGGCACAGAGAAGGTAGAACAATGTCCTGATTGAGATGAAAAGCAGAAAATCTGGTTTAAAGCGAAACACCACCTTGTCCTGGTGTCTCTCAAAGTAAGGGGTCTTGATGGAAAGCGCCGCCAACTCAGAAACACACCTAACAGAAGTGATAGCCACCAAAAAGATCACCTTAAGCGTAAGAATGGACAAAGCAGCCTCATGCACAGGCTCAAACGGAGGCCCCTGCAGGGCAGATAAGACTAAGTTCAAGTCCCAGACTGGTAACATAGGCTTACGTGGGGGGCGCACGTGAGTAACCCCCTGGAAGAAGGTCTTGACCAGATGATGCTGAGCAAAAAAAGATCTCTGAAAGAAAACAGCCAAGGCAGACACATGACCTTTCAGGGTGCGGAGTTGAAGCCCCAGATCCAAACCATGTTGGAGAAATTCCAGAATCCTAGGAATAGAAAACACACCACAGGGAAGAGATTTAGCCTCACACCAGTCAATGTAGGTATGCCAAACCCTATAGTAGATGGAAGAGGAGGACTCTTTTCTAGCCCTGATCATGGTGTTAACAACAGAGGCAGGCAGCCCCTTTACCATTAAGATGGAGGTTTCAGCAGCCAGGCCGTTAAAGCCAGCGTTTGTAAATTGGGGTGGTGTAGCTACCCCTGAGTGAGCAGGTCTGGATCCCTGGACAGGTCGTACTGATCTACTGCCAGCTGTACTATGTCTGCGAACCACACTCTTCTTGGCCAACGAGGGGCCACCAGGATTGCTGGCACCCCTTCCTGAGCTATCTTTTGCAGAACCCTGCCCAAACGGGGGAAAGACACACAGAAGCTGAAAACCCTGCCAGGGCATTGTCAGAGCATCCACGGCAAAGGCCAGAGGGTCCTGGGACAGAGACACAAAGACTGGAAGCTTGTGATTGTGACGGGACGCAAACAGATCCACATCTGGCTGACCCCAACGGTGACACAGAGAGCGGAACACCCTGTCGCTGAGGGACCATTCCCCCAGGCGAGAAATCCCCCTGCTCAGAGTCTGCCTCCAGATTCTCCACCCCCGGAATGTACGCAGCTGAGATGCAGGAAACATTGTCCTCTGCCCAGGACAGGATAAGAGACACTTCCTTGAGGGCCCCCTTGCTCCAGGTCCTCCCTGATGATTGATGTAGGCAACCGCCGTCTGGTTGTCCGAGCGGACCTGAACAGCCCGACCCCGAAGGTGCGGGGTCAAGCAGGCTAGAACCAACCTGATTGCCCTCAGTTCCAGAACGTTGATAGGGGTGTGGGCCTCCTGAGGGCCCCACTGCCCCTGGAATGATAGGGATCTCCAGAAGCCCCCCCAACCTGTCAGACTGGCATCCGTGGTGACCGTCTCCCAGCAAGGAGCCAGAAAGGATCTGCCCACCAACAGGTTCCTTGAGTCCAGCCACCACAAGAGGGACCGCCTGGCTAGGGGGGACAGAACCAATGCCTGATCCAGGGACACAGGGTCCCTGTCCCATACAGACAAGAGGTGGAGTTGAAGAGGCCTCATGTGAAACTGAGCATAAGGAACTGCCTCGAAGCAGGACACCATCAGGCCCACCAGCTGCATTCCCTGCCTGATGGAAGGATAAGGGCAGGACAGAAGGAGCTGAGCTTGCGCTTGCAGACTGTCCACCTTCTGCTGAGGAAGAAAGATCCTGGCCCGAGCTGTATCCAGATTCATGCCCAGAAATGGCTTTACCAAAGAGGGAGACAGGAGAGATTTGGAGTGGTTTATCACCCAGCCGAATGACTCCAGTGTGGACACCACCCGCTGAGTATCCAGCTCTGCCTGTTGGAAGGACGGAGAAGTGATAAGAATGTCGTCCAGATAGGGAAGAATGCGAATGCCCTGAGCTCTCAGCAGAGCCATAATGCCCGCCAGCACCTTGGTGAATACCCTGGGAGCCGAAGTGAGACCGGAGGGCAATGCCACAAACTGGTAATGCTGATCCCCCAGGGCGAACCTGTAGAATCTCTGATGGCCTGGAAAGACTGGAACATGGAGGTAAGCATCCTTGACATCCTTGATGCGAAAACGCCTGGATCTGACAAACTTGCTGAGAAGCTTTAAGTCCAGGACGGGCCTAACAAACCCATCTCTTTTGGGAACGGTGAAAAGGTTGGAATAATAGCCCTTGCCCCTTTCCCTTAAGGGCACTTGGCAGATGACCCCCAGCTCCAGTAGATTCTGCACAGCAAGCAACGGGCCCTGAGCTGACAGGGGGTCTTGAGACATCCGGGATCTGATGAATCGTGGGGGCGGCCAGGCTGCAAACTCTAGCTTGTAACCGGAGGACACTACCTCCTGAATCCACCGGTCTGAGACATGACGCCTCCAGACGTGAGCAAAGAGCCGAAGCCGCCCCCCCCACCCGGATGGGTGAGGGCGCCCCTTCATGCCTGAGGGGGCTTGGGGGAAGACAGACTTGGAACCCCAGGAGGATCCAGGGCGGCCACGTCCTCTGCCCCTGCCCCAGAAATCACCCTGGGCCCCTGCAAATGATGCTCCCCTTCCCAATCTAGACCAGCGGTAGGAGGGAAGAAAGGAGCCTGAACCCCGAAGGGGCAGAGACTGTCTTTTGCGCTGGGGTAACCTGCCTCCCTTACCAAACAGGTCCAGGCGATCCCCAAATAGATGCAGTCCTTTAAAGGGGAACCCAGTGAGGGCCTTCTTGGCAGCGTTGTCAGCTGCCCAGTGGCGCAGCCAAACCGAGCGGCGTATAGCCACCGCCAAGGCAGAAGCCCTGCCACACATCCTAATGGTATCATCCAAGGCAGAGAGGACATATGCAACGAATTCCTCAACGCAGAAGGGCTCTATACTCCTCACTAGCCGCATCAGCAGGAGCCCCATCTAAGAGACCCCTTAGCAGAGTCCTAATAGCCACAGCTGTAATGGCAGAGGCACAAACCGGACGCAGCGCGGACCCCACACAGGCAAAGGCATGGGAAGCCAGCTGATCAATGCGCCGGTCCTCACCATCCTTCAGGGTAGTAGAGTCAGGGGAATGCATGACAGACGTGTTGGACAAACCCAGAATTGGTGCATCCACTTCAGGAGGGGACGACCAATGCTTAACCACTTTAGCAGGAAAGGGATACCTCCTATCCCAGCTCTTAGGCACCCCAGGGAGCCTGCTCAGACGCTCCCACTCTTTGAGCACAAGATTATTAAAGTGAGTTTGCTCAGGAAACTCCGAACATGGCTTAACAGTGTGAAACAACTCCCCCTTCTGCTGAGGAGCCGCGGCAGGAGGAGAGATAGAAAGCACTTCAAAGATGTGAGCCAAAAGCCTATCAGTATCATCTGGAGCCCATGGGTCAGAGCCAGAATCAGCATAACCCTTAGGCTGCTCATCAGATGATTCTGAATCAGAAAACAATTCCCCCTCTTCCAGGGGGGTAAAGCCAGCCAGGTCAAGGAATTCCTCAGCCTCCATCAGAAATAAGTTAACGCCAGATGCCAGTTGCCGCCTCTTAGCCGAGGCCTTACGCGCCGTAGAGCTAGCAATCAGCTTCTCAATGCTGGCCACCCTGGTAGACAAATCAGGCCGAGACTCCCCACTGGTATGCACCTCACTGGGAGTCAGATGTAACTGGGGGGAGTGGGCGAAGCCACACGGGGCGCAGGCCCAGCCACAGGCAACCCAGATTGCAGCGCAAGCGCCCGCTGGGCACAGGGTACACAAACCCGCACATTGTCATCATTTGTAGGGGACACCCCACATGCCACGCACAGCCGGGCTTGTCCCGAAGGAACCCCAAGCACATCATCCTGAGAAGCCTCCATATGGTGATTATTGCTAAAGGCCACCCGGGATGCCCCAATAGCCCGTGGGAGGTAAAGACAGAACAGGCCTCTAATAGAGCAAACTAAATAGAGGGGATAGGCCGGGAGAAACCACAATTAAGTTTGACCCGCCTGCAAGACAAACAGAAAAAGTCCCGTAAGCGGTATGCATACATAATATAGAATATAAAATAGGCCAGCCCGCAGGGGCACTTACGGACCGTGGTAGGTAGACGCCAGCCACGCAGCACGAGGAGAGCAAAATGGCGCTGCAGATACCGAGGGGCGGGCCGCGGAGACAGTGATGCGTTCCGCACCGCGCCATCCGCAAGGCCCGCCCCCCCCGAAGAGTACGAAGGCGCCCACGTGACCATGTCAGCCAATGACGGCGTAGCAGCGCCCGAGGTACTGTTGCCGCTAACCACGGAACGCCGTATAAGCGCACATGGCGGCGGCGGCAATTTTAAAAGCAAACACGCGGCAACACAAGCCAAGCATACCACATAATAAAAAACCCAGGGAGTGAATACAGATACACCCCCCCCCCCGAGAACTGTCAGAGAGAGCGAGGGAGGGCAGCGGCCAACCTAACAGGAGCCCACCGATGGACAGGGGCGAGGGGCAATAGTGCGGGAGGGGCATCCCATAAGGCTCACCATGGGGCTATACCGCCTACCCTTTGGTGGGGGGTTGCGGTCGGAGCAGCGCTCCTTAAGCACCTGACAGCGGTGCTGCCTACCATCACCCGACCAGCGCAGCCAAGGCTGGGAGGCAGAATAAAGAGGAACAGGTGGGAATAGTCCTACAGGGCCGCAGGCTAATAGCCCCGCTCACCTGCGAGTAGAGAGCGCCATCTTCTTGCCATCGAAGCGCCGACTGCAGAGAAGAACTGGGGATTTTGTGGGAGGTCCCTGGAATATAAGGGGCCGGGAGGAGCCACTTTTTTGCTGTCTCTGCAGTCCAGCGCCATCTTGTGGATGTATAACCCAAACGTAAGGAATTATCTCTGGAGCAAGACCTGTTGACTTAGAATAAAGAAAATATAGATTGAACCATTATGGTGATAGAAATTATTTGTTGGATATATTCATAAGTTTAATCATAATCATGTGACTTGAATAGTATGAAAATCGAAAGAAGTTTTTAATGTTTATAATAACGATTTTTAATGATATAGACAAACTATTGTGATGCGGTCATGTGTAACGGCTCAAAACCTATATCAGGGCAAACCTAGCCTCCGATATTGAATGTGAGTCCTGTGTGCCGGTAAGTATATGCGTGTCGGTGACTCTGCATTTAACCACCTGCCCCCTCTCCCCTTCACACAGTGTCTGCATTTTACCCCTTGCATATGTATCCATCAGAAGTCACATGACATAGCAAAACGGCACACGGGGCAGCTGCCGGCAAGACGGGGGGGGCGCTCACCGGTACTTACCATGGAGTTCATGGCGAAGTGGTTGTGCTGCGTCTGCAGGTCCAGGGCGTGCTGATAACTCATCCCGATCTCCGTGTGACCCTGCAGGAAAATCTCCTTATTGTGCGTTATCCAATCAAACATCTGCAAAGGAAAAGAGAGGGATCGAACGTTAGAAGCAGTCACATGACTTCCTGTCCCTCAGAGCGCACACTCTAATGTCTCCCCCACACTCACATGCCGTTATTATACATTTATATAGCGCTGACATATACCACAGCGCTGTACATAGAAGCAGTCACATGACCCCCTGTCCCTCAGAGCTCACACTCTAATGTCTCCCCCACACTCACACACTGTTATTATACATTATATAGCGCTGACCTATACCACAGCGCTGTACATAGAAGCAGTCACATGACTTCCTGTCCCTCAGAGCTCACACTCTAATGTCTCCTCCACTCACACACTATTATACATATGAGCCATTCTTTATGATCGAATCCCTAGGTGGGGGTGATCGCTGCCTTGAGAAAAGGGCTGTATGCCCTGAAACGTTGGCTGACATAACGCGATCGCGTCCCCGCTTGCAATAGGGTATAAGCTTTGCTCATTGTCTTTGATTGGTTCATGCTCTGTATACACTTTGCTGGATCTGTTTATACTCATGCTTGGTCTATCTTATACTATTTGAAGTATGTAACTTTTCCTTGACTTTCTGTATCCAGCAGCATATTTGTGCACAGCGGTGATATTTTCTGCATAGTAGCGGTCATCCACAGGAGTATATTGGCGATTGCCCTAATAGAATCGCTTGGTAACATTTTTACCTTTACTTATAGACTTTTTTTGTACAGATAGTGGATACAGTCTACAGTTGATGCATTTTTCTAGTCTTAAAGGGGCACCATTCTCCAGAGGATCTACATTGAAATAAGCTTGAAAATACCCATTGTATCCTTTTTTCCTATGATGTCCGTACTGTGATTATTTTATGTGTAGTGTATGAAAATTCTTAATACACTCATTTTGTTGCAATCAATTTGTGGTGTGCATTCTTCATGTAATTATTTAGGGTGGGGGTGATCCCAGGGTAATACCAGTCCCTATAAGGAGGTGGGAAAACATGGAGGGTGATGCTGGGGTAAAACTGATCCCTATTAGGGGAAAGGAAAGGAGGAGGGGGATTCCAACATAAATCTGAACCCTATTACATACCTACCAACTTTTCAGGGTGGGAAAGAAAGATTCAGTAACTTAGACCATGCCCCCTCATTGAGGGGGTCGATGAAGCCATGCCCCCTCATTGAGGGGGTCGATGAAGCCACGCCCCCTCATTGAGGGGGTCGATGAAGCCACGCCCCCTCATTGAGGGGGTCGATGAAGCCATGCCCCCTCATTGAGGGGGTCGATGAAGCCACGCCCCCTCATTGAGGGGGTCGATGAAGCCACGCCCCCTCATTGAGGGGGTCGATGAAGCCACGCCCCCTCATTGAGGGGGTCGATGAAGCCACGCCCCCTCATTGAGGCATGGATAGGAGATAACAGTTATAACAATAGAAACACTTTGAATAGGCAAATGAATAATTTATTGCTGCAGATCTGCATGTTGAATCTCAAAGAGGGACAATATGTAAATTAAGCCACCCCCTCCCCTCATTGAGGGATGGATGAAGCCACCCCCTCCCCTCAT
The DNA here is from genome assembly GCA_027917425.1 of Gastrophryne carolinensis. Classification (NCBI taxonomy): domain Eukaryota; kingdom Metazoa; phylum Chordata; class Amphibia; order Anura; family Microhylidae; genus Gastrophryne; species Gastrophryne carolinensis. The sequence continues at coordinate 262,457,403 of CM051240.1, forward strand.
TGAGGGATGGATGAAGCCACCCCCTCCCCTCATTGAGGGATGGATGAAGCCACCCCCTCCCCTCATTGAGGGATGGATGAAGCCACCCCCTCCCCTCATTGAGGGATGGATGAAGCCACCCCCTCCCCTCATTGAGGGATGGATGAAGCCACCCCCTCCCCTCATTGAGGGATGGATGAAGCCACCCCCTCCCCTCATTGAGGGATGGATGAAGCCACCCCCTCCCCTCATTGAGGGATGGATGAAGCCACCCCCTCCCCTCATTGAGGGATGGATGAAGCCACCCCCTCCCCTCATTGAGGGATGGATGAAGCCACCCCCTCCCCTCATTGAGGGATGGATGAAGCCACCCCCTCCCCTCATTGAGGGATGGATGAAGCCACCCCCTCCCCTCACTGAGGGATGGATGAAGCCACCCCCTCCCCTCACTGAGGGATGGATGAAGCCACGCCCCCTCGCTGCGGGATGGATGAAGCCACGCCCCTCACTGCGGGATGGATGAAGCCACGCCCCTCACTGCGGGATGGATGAAGCCACGCCCCCTCACTGCGGGATGGATGAAGCCACGCCCCCTCACTGCGGGATGGATGAAGCCACGCCCCCTCACTGCGGGATGGATGAAGCCACGCCCCCTCACTGCGGGATGGATGAAGCCACGCCCCCTCACTGCGGGATGGATGAAGCCACGCCCCCTCATTGAGGGATGGATGAAGCCACACCCCCTCATTGAGGGATGGATAGGAGATACATTGTAACAGTTACAACAATAGAAACACTTTGAATAGGCAAATGAATCATTTATTGCTGCAGATCTGTATGTTACACCTCAAAGAGGGACAAAGGAGAACAACGAGGGTCAGGGGACATGGACTCAAAATAGGGACAGTCCCTCCAAATCAGGGACACTTGTCAGGTATGCTATTAGGGGGTGGGGGAGTAGGGATATTCCCGGTATGAATCTGATCCCAGGAGAAATTTGATCCCTATTAAGGGGGGGTGGATCTTGGATAAACCTGATCCCTAATAGGTGGTGGGGGGGCAGGAGGGTGATCCCGTTACAAATCTCTATTAAGGGATCAGGAAGGAATAAAGTAGGATGAGGGGATTTCTTCGTCTTTTCCTCATTTGCGTTCCTCTGTTAATGGGGATACGGTAATATCAGGGTACACGCCACGGGAGGATGTGAATGGAAGGAGGAATTTCCTGAATGATGACTGTGTAGCGGGAGCGGGTGGTGTAGCGCAGTACACACCCCTCCCCGGGGTCCCCGCTGTGATTAAGTCATTAGCAGGCAGGCGACTCCCTTTCATTTTCTGGATGAGCGATCTACTGAAAGGAAACAATCACAGTGCGATCTAATTACAGGCCAGGAAGGTGCAGGGAGACAAAAGACACAAATTACATTGAATTAAAGCCCTGCGCTCACCTACCGCAGCTTTTCCAGAACATTCCCGGGGGAACACCTGCTCTCCACCTGGCAGCAGTGATTTAGCGGTTGGGGCTTTCTGGGGATTGCAGTGCTTCGGCTGCTAAATCAGCATCAGGCAGAGCAGTGCTCCCGACACCAGAGACACCCCATTCAAACGACACCCACTACAATACTGTAAGCAGAACTTCCTGATCTTCAGGAGCACCCCATCTCATTTCCTGCCCAGAAGACACTCATTACTGTAAGCAGTACTTCCTGTTTCTCAGGGTCACCCCATTGTACTTCCTGCCCAGGAAACACCCTTTACTGTAAGCAGTACTTCCTGTTTCTCAGGGGCACCTTCTATTTCCTGCCCAGGTGACACCCATTACAATACTGTAAGCAGAACTTCCTGAGCTTCGGGGCACCTTCTACTTCCTGCCCAGGTGACACCCATTACAATACTGTAAGCAGTACTTCCTGAGCACCCCATCTCATTTCTGGCCCAGGAGACACCCTTTACTGTAAGCAGAACTTCCTGTTTCTCAAGGGCACCTTCTACTTCCTGTCCAGGTGACACCCACTACAATACTGCAAGCAGAACTTCCCGTTTCTCAAGAGCACCTTCTACTTCCTGCCCAGGTGACACCCATTACTGTAAGCAGTACTTCCTGTTTCTTAGGGGCACCTTCTACTTCCTACCCAGGTGACACCCATTACATTACTGTAAGCAGTACTTCCTGTTTCTAAGGGGCACCTTCTATTTCCTGCCCATTACAATACTGTAAGCAGTACTTCCTGAGCACCCCATCTCACTTCTGGCCCAGGAGACACCCTTTACTGTAAGCAGTACTTTTTGTTCCTCAGGGGCACCTTCTACTTCCTGCCCAGGTGACACCTATTACAATACTGTAAGCAGTACTTCCTGCTTCTCAGGGGCACCTTCTACTTCCTGCCTAGGAGACACCCATTACAATACTGTAAGCAGTACTTCCTGTTTCTCAAGGGCACCCCGTTGCACTTCCTGCCCAGGTGACACCCATTACAATACTGTAAGCAGTACTTCCTGTTTCTCAGGGGCAACTTCTATTTCCTGCCCATTACAATACTGTAAGCATTACTTTTTCTCAAGGGCACCTTCCACTTCCTGACCAGGAGACACCCATTACAATACTGTAAGCAGTACTTCCTGTTTCTCAGGGGCACCTTCTACTTCCTGCCAGGAGACACCCGTTACAATACTGTAAGCAGTACTTCCTGTTTCTCAGGGGCAACTTCTATTTCCTGCCCATTACAATACTGTAAGCATTACTTTTTCTCAAGGGCACCTTCCACTTCCTGACCAGGAGACACCCATTACAATACTGTAAGCAGTACTTCCTGTTTCTCAGGGGCACCTTCTACTTCCTGCCAGGAGACACCCGTTACAATACTGTAAGCAGTACTTCCTGTTTCTCAAGGACACCTTCTACTTCCTTCCCAGGAGACACCCGTTACAATACTGTAAGCAGTACTTCCTGTTTCTTAAGGGCACCTTCTACTTCCTGCCCAGGAGACACCCATTGCAATACTGTAAGCAGTACTTCCTGTTTCTCAAGGGTACCTTCTACTTCCTGCCCAGGAGATACCCATTACAATACTGTAAGCAGTACTTCCCAATATTCAGGAGTACCCCCCTCACTTCCTATCCAGGAAACACCCTTTAATAAAAGCAGAACATCTTGTTTCTCAGGGGCACGTTCTACTTCCTGCCCAGGTGACACCCATTACAATACTGTAAGCACAAATTCCGGAGATTTGGGGCACCCCATCTCACTTCCTGCCCAAGAAACACAATTTACTGTAAGCAGTACTTCCTGTTTCTTAAGGGCACCTTCTACTTCCTGCCCAGGAGACACCCATTGCAATACTGTAAGCAGTACTTCCTGTTTCTCAAGGGTACCTTCTACTTCCTGCCCAGGAGATACTCATTACAATACTGTAAGCAGTACTTCCCAATATTCAGGAGTACCCCCCTCACTTCCTATCCAGGAAACACCCTTTAATAAAAGCAGAACATCTTGTTTCTCAGGGGCACGTTCTACTTCCTGCCCAGGTGACACCCATTACAATACTGTAAGCACAAATTCCGGAGATTTGGGGCACCCCATCTCACGTCCTGCCCAAGAAACACAATTTACTGTAAGCAGTACTTCCTGTTTCTCAGGGGCACCTTCTACTTCCTGCCCAGGTGACACCCATTACAATACTGTAAGCAGTACTTCCTGTTTCTCAGGGGCACAGTCTACTTACTGCCCAGGTGACACTAATTACAATACTGTAAGCAATACTTCCTGTTTCTCAGGGGCACCTTCTACTTCCTGCCCAGGTGACACCCATTACAATACTGTAAGCAGTACTTCCTGTTTCTCAGGGGCACCTTCTACTTCCTGCCCAGGTGACACCCATTACAATACTGTAAGCAGTACTTCCTGTTTCTCAGGGGCACCTTCTACTTCCTGCCCAGGTGACACCTATTACATTACTGTAAGTAGAACTTCCTGATAGAGGGACACCTTCTACTTCCCGCCTAGGTGACACCCATTACAATACTGTAAGCAGTACTTCCTGTTTCTCAGGGGCACCTTCTACTTCCTGCCTAGGTGACACCCATTACATTACTGTAAGTCGAACTTCCTGATAATGTTGTAGAACTTCCTCTCGCTTACTGTCTAGGAGACACCAATTAATCCACACACAATTTCCTATCCTTAGTTCCTGTCCAGGTGACACCCACTTTCCTGCTGTACACAGAACTTCCTGTTCTTCAGGGGCACCCGGGTTAATATGCAGTGAAGCTGAATTGCTCTAGTAAGGCAAAAATGTAAATTAAAAACTGGATTGGACCCTTCCTCCGCTCAATAGGGTAGTTTTTATGTTTGCGCACACAGGAATTTTTCTTCCGCATTTTTCCCATCCATGCTGTGAGGAAAACACAAGCAGTGAGTGTGCACATGCCCCGAGCGGTGGGATGCCCTAGAAATGGTTTCTGGGGGATCAGTTAGGGAATTAGGTGCCTTGATCAAGAGCACTTCAATCATCTGCCGGCTGGGAATAAAACCTGCCACCCTCCCGTCACAAGGCCACTTCCTTAACCACTAGGCCACAACTTCCCCTAAATTGAAGGGAATTGGAATGGGGTAAAGGGTAATGGTGTTGCCCATAGCAACCACCTGTCTTACTGTCCCCACCACTCATAAATGTAAGTAGAACTTCCTGATCTTAATGGGCCCACCTCTCACTTTCTGTCCAGGTGACGCCCAGTATCTTGCTGTAAGCTCAACTTTCTGATTTTCAGGGGCACCGCCTCCCACTTCCTGACCAGGAGACACGCTTTAATGTAAGCAGAGCTTCCTGATCTTAATGGCCCCCCCCTCTCACTTCCTGTCCAGGTGACACCCATTACCTTGCTGTAAAAGCTCAACTTGATTTTCCGGGGCACCCGGGCTAACACGTATCAAAGCCACTGCAGGGGAAAAATAGAAATTAAAACTGGGTAGATGCTTGGACCCTTCCCCGCTCTAAAAACAAGACCCGTTTAAAGAGAATGGAATGGGGTGAAGGGTAGTGGTGTTGCCTATAGCAACCTTTCCTCGCATAGTCCAGATGACATCCATTACCCTACCTAAACACAACTTCCTGTTCTTCATGTTCACCTCTCCCATTTCCTGTCTAAGTGCCATCCATTATACTACTGTAAGCTCAACTTCCTGTTATGCAGGGGCTCCTCTCTCACTTCCTGTCCAAGTGCCACCTATTACCCTACTGTAAGCCCAACTTCCTGTCCTTCAGGGGCCCCTCTCTCACTTCCTGTCCAAGTGCCACCCATTACCCTACTGTAAGCCCAACTTCCTGTCCTTCAGGGGTCCCTCTCTCACTTCCTGTCTAAGTGACATCCATTATACTACTGTATACTACTGTATACCACCTCTCACTAGTGTAAACTACCCCACAGAGAAAACATGGTCCAAGCACCTACCCAGCTTTTATTTCCATTTCCCACTGTATCAAAATGGAAAACGTGGCCCATTGAAAGAGGCATTAAATGAGGTGAAGGTATTGTTGTCCATAGCAACCACCTCTCTTACTTCCTGTCCAGTGACACCCATTACCCTACTGTAAGCACAACTTCCTGTCCTTCAGGGGCACCTCTGTCACTTCTTGTCTAAGCGCCATCCATTATACTACTGTAAGCTCAACTTCCTGTTCTTCAGGCACCTCTCACTAGTGTGTAGTGAAGCCAAATCTCTCCAACAGGGAAAACATGGAAATAAAAGCTGGGTAGATGCTTGGACCCTTCCCCGCTTCATTGAAATGGAAAACGTGGCCCATTTAAAGAGGAATGGAATGGGGTGAAGGTAGCGTTGCCCAAAGCAACCACCTCTCTTCATGTCCAAGTGACACCCATTACCCTGCTACAAGCACAACTTCCTGTTCTTCAGGAGCAACTCTCTCACTTCCTGTCCAAGTGCCACCCATTACCCACCATAAGCACAACTTCCTGTCCTGCAGAGGCACGTCTCACTAGTGTGTAGTGAAGCCAAATCTCTCCGACAAGGAAAAAATGGAAATAAAATCTGAGTAGGTGCTTGGACCCTTCCCCGCTGTATCAAAATGGAAAATGTGGCCCATTTAAAGAGGAATGGAATGGGGCGAAGGTAGCGTTGCCCATAGCAACCATCTCTCGTACTTCCTGTCCAAGTGACACCCATTACTCTGCTGTAAGCACAACTTCCTTCAGGGGCACCCCGCTTACTTCCTGCCTAGGTGTCACCCTTTACCCTACTGTAACAGAAAACTTCCTGTGCTTCAGGGGCACCCCGCTTACTTCCTGCATAGGTGTCCCACTTTACCCTACTGTAAGAGAAAACTTCCTGTCCTTCAGGGGCACCGCGCTTACTTCCTGTCTAGGAGTCACACTTTACCCTACTGTAAGAGAAAGCTTACTTCCTGTCTAAGTGACATCCATTATACTACTGAAGGTTAACATCCTGTCTTTCAGGGGTCCCTCTCTCACTTCCTGTCTTGGAATGGAGTGAAGGTAGCGTTGCCCATAGCAACCACCTCTCTTACTTCCTGTCCAAGTGACACCCATTACTCTGCTGTAAGCACAACTTCCTTCAGGGGCACCCCGCTTACTTCCTGCCTAGGCGTCACCCTTTACCCTACTGTAACAGAAAACTCCCTGTGCTTCAGGGGCACCCCGCTTACTTCCTGCATAGGTGTCCCACTTTACCCTACTGTAAGAGAAAGCTTACTTCCTGTCTAAGTGACATCCATTATACTACTGAAGGTTAACATCCTGTCTTTCAGGGGTCCCTCTCTCACTTCCTGTCTTGGAATGGAGTGAAGGTAGCGTTGCCCATAGCAACCACCTCTCTTACTTCATGTCCAAGTGACACCCATTACTGTAAGCACAAATTCCTGTTTTTTAAAGGCAAGACTTTCACTTCCTGTCCAGGCGACTCCTTTTAATGTGAGCGGAACTTCCTTTTCTTTGAGGGCATCCCTCTTGCTTCGTTTCCAGGGGACACCCATTACTCACACAACCCACCAGCGACACCCATTACTCACAACTTCCTGCTTTTCAAAGGCAAGACTTTCACTTCCTGTCCAGCTGACTCCTTTTAATGTGAGCGGAACTTCGTTTTCTTTGAGGGCATACCTCGTAAAGCGCTATGGAAGATGATGGCGCTATATAAATAAATTATAATAATCCCTCTTGCCTCCTGTCCAGGGGAGACCCATTACAAGGCTGTAAACTGAACTTCCTGTCCTTCAGGGGCACCCCCCCTTACTTCCTGTCCTTCAGGGGCACCCCCCCTTACTTCCTGTCCTTCAGGGGCACCCCCCCTTACTTCCTGTCCTTTAGGGGCACCCCCCCTTACTTCCTGTCCTTTAGGGGCACCCCCCCTTACTTCCTGTCTTTCAAGGGCACCCCGCTTAGTTCCTGCCCCAGGTGTCACCCTTTACCCTACTGTAAGCGAAAACTTCCTGTCCTTCAGGGGAACCCATCGCTAAAATGTATTAAAGCCTAATCTCTGCACTGGGACAAAGATGTCTGAACCCTTTCCCACTCGGCCTTAAAGGGAAACATGGCCCATGTATAGAGATAAGAGTGGAGGAGGGCGGTGGTGTTGCCCATAGCAACCAATCCAATCCAAAACTAGTAACAGTCACAGCGCTATGGAAGCAGATGGTGCTACATAAACAATAACAGCAATCATATCGGGCATCACAAGAAACACCCGCTGCTCCCTGAAAATGAATCGCTATGGTGCGGCCTAAGCAAAGAGCTGGACGAGGGCCGCCATTGTGGGAGACTCGTGCTTAGAGCTGAAGTCAGAACTGCACGTCACGGGTAGCGGTAATGATAATTATTATTATTAGACTTTTAATACGATTTTTACTAATACCAGCATTGATTCTTCTCCCTTAAACTGAGGGTAATTAACTCTGAGCCCTACTATAAATTCTGAGGTAAATTCTGAACAAAAATGGAGGACATCCGGTTTATCAGGTATAAATGTTTCCAGGCCGCGTCTCTTCTTCAGATCCCCCCTTTCTGGTGGACAATTCTTACCCCCCTCTACCCTCACTGCCAATCCTGATCCTACACCATATTCCTCCCTCCAACAACCTGCTGCCTCTCTGCATCCCCCAACAAAATGGACGCCACCATCCTCTACCCTCATCTTCCCCTCACCACCAATCCTGATCCTACACCATATTCCTCCCTCCAACAACCTATTGCCTCTCTGCATCCCCCAACAAAATGGACGCCACCGTCCTCTACCTCAGCAGACTGTTTTGCCTGCACATTCATGGCCGGCCTTGGGGTGTGCGATCTGTGCACCACCATCCTAATATCTCTATAAGGGGGCACCAGGAGACACCATTTACCTCGCCCCCTTTAGAGGGAAGGCTCTCAGCTGGCTCAGCAGGTCTCCCCTCTTCTACATTTCCTTAGCTTTCTCCCATATGCACAATGCAGCCATTGTCCTCTCTGACCTTTCTTCTCGCACCAAATCGTATCACCCGTCATCACTTGTGTGTCTCCTCCATCTTGATCCCTCCATCTTCCTCACTCCTTTATCATGGCTCTTTATTTCCTCCTGCCCTCCTCCTCTTCCCTTTCACATGCTTCTATGTTCCCGCTTTCCTTATCTCTTTTACACCTTCCCTCCATCCCTGTCAACCATCCTTTTATTAGCTTGCTTTTTTTAACCTACAGTACTTCCCCATTTCTTACCTTTTCTCCCTTTTTTTCACATTTTTGCTTTTCACTGCATATTCCTCATTCTCTCCTCTCCTGTCTTTACCACATTCACTTCTTCTGTCTACGTCACGTCTTTTGTCCCCATTCTTTTTCTGGTTTCCTTGTCTCTTCCTCCCCCCCCCCCTTTTCTCTCCTTTCACATTCACTTTTCCCCTCAGTCTTTGCCACACACCCCTTTTCTCACCCTCTGTCTTTGCCCCATTCCCCCCTTTTTCTCCCCCATTTTATCACCTTCTCTAGGCCTTCCTTTCATTTCCACATTCCCTCTTTTTTACATTACACAGTATCTCTTGCTCTGTCATTTCCACATTCCCTCCTTTTTCTTGCCTTGCCAAATTCACTCCTCTGACACTCTTTCTCCTTCTCTTGCTTCTTTCCACATTCCCCTCTTTTTTTCGTGTTCTCTTCCCCTTTAACGCTCTTCTTTTGCCACATTCTCTCCTCTCTTCCTAATTTTCATAATCTCTACCATTTCCTCGTTCGCTCTCGGTTTTGCAACATTCCCTTGTCTCCCTCCATCTTTTCCACATTCCCTCCTCGTCGTCCTCTTTCATTACATAGCATTTCTCTCTTTGCCACATTCCCTCCTTTTCTCTCTTTTCCACATTCCCTCCTCGTCGTCGTCCTCTTTCATTACATAGCATTTCTCTCTTTTCCACATTCCCTCCTTTTCTCTCTTTGCCACATTCTCTCCTCTTGTCATTTCCACATTCCCTCCTTTTCTCTCTTTTCCACATTCCCTCCTTGTCGTCCTCTTTCATTACATAGCATTTCTCTCTTTGCCACATTCCCTCCTTTTCTCTCTTTTCTACATTCCCTCCTCGTCGTCGTCCTCTTTCATTACATAGTATTTCTCTCTTTTCCACATTCCCTCCTTTTCTCTCTTTTCCACATTCCCTCCTCGTTGTCCTCTTTCATTACATAGTATTTCTCTTTTCCACATTCCCTCCTCGTCGTCCTCTTTCATTACATAGTATTTCTCTCTTTTCCACATTCCCTCCTCGTTGTCCTCTTTCATTACATAGTATTTCTCTTTTCCACATTCCCTCCTCGTCGTCCTCTTTCATTACATAGTATTTCTCTCTTTTCCACATTCCCTCCTTTTCTCTCTTTTCCACATTCCCTCCTTTTCTCTCTTTTCCACATTCCCTCCTCGTCGTCCTCTTTCATTACATAGTATTTCTCTCTTTTCCACATTCCCTCCTTTTCTCTCTTTTCCACATTCCCTCCTCGTTGTCCTCTTTCATTACATAGTATTTCTCTTTTCCACATTCCCTCCTTTTCTCTCTTTGCCACATTCTCTCCTCTTGTCATTTCCACATTCCCTCCTTTTCTCTCTTTGCCACATTCTCTCCTCTTGTCATTTCCACATTCCCTCCTTTTTCCTCCCTTTGCCTCATTTCCTCCTCCTCGTTCGTTCCTTTTAATACATAGTATATTTTCTCCTCTTCTCTATTTCTGCCACATACTCTCCTCTTTTCTGTCATTCCCTCATTTTTCCACCCTTTGTCACATTCCCTCCTTCTCTGTCTTTTTCATATCCCCCATTTCTCTTTTTACATAGTTACATAGTTAATACAGTTGAAAAAAGACATATGTCCATCAAGTTCAAGCAGGTGGCACAGGGTGATTTAACCTAAGGCCAACCATTCCACCATGGGTGAGGGAGTGCTGCCAAAGAGAAAGACACTTACCTGCCCCGGTCACACATCCCAATGGACGGCACTGCGGGGGCGCGCGGGTTCACAGGGTGAGGCGAGTATAGTTCTGTACTACTATTTATAACTCCTCATAAAGAGATTTGCGCCCCCTCACCTATTCATCCCTGAACCCCTTTACCTGCCCAGGTCACACCACCCAATGGACGGCACTGCGGGGGCACGCGGGTTCACCCATCACTGATGAGCAGGGTGAGGCGAGAATATATTTATAACTCCTCATAAAGAGAATCGCTCCCCATAACAGCGCGCCCTCACCTATTCATCCCTGAGCTCTTTTATACTGTAATCTATTCCAGCTTTTGCCCATCATCCTCCGGCATCACACAGGTGACCTTGACCGAGGCGCTCCCCCACCTCCCCAGCGATATAGCGCCATTGTGCCGCCGCGATCAGAGCGCGCCTTCATCTCGGGCGCTGTGATCTCGGAGCGGCACCCCCCCCCCCCTGTAGGGACCCTCAGGTTCCCCGCGCTCGCCCCCACAACGATGGATGACTGCAGCTCTGAATAATTCAGAAGGACAGCGGTGAAAAGCGCGTTGCGAATCACTGCGCCGCGCCGGGAGGCTATTTATAGCCGGAGCTGCTCCTGGATAATCGGATGGAAATAGAAATGGTATCCAAAACACGTGCGGGAGGCCAAAATCTGAGAGGAAAGCGCGCCCAGACTTCACCCCTCCATCCCGCCAGGACAGGTCCCTCCCCACCCAGACATCACCCCTCCATCCATCCCGCCAGGACAGGTCCCTCCCCACCCAGACATCACCCCTCCATCCATCCATCCAGCCAGGACGGGTCCCTCCCCGCCCAGACATCACCCCTCCATCCATCCCGCCAGGACGGGTCCCTCCCCGCCCAGACATCACCCCTCCATCCCGCCAGGACGGGTCCCTCCCCGCCCAGACATCACCCCTCCATCCCACCAGGACGGGTCCCTCCCCGCCCAGACATCACCCCTCCATCCATCCCGCCAGGACGGGTCCCTCCCCGCCCAGACTTCACCCCTCCATCCATCCCGCCAGGACGTGTCCCTCCCCGCCCAGACTTCACCCCTCCATCCTGCCAGGACGGGTCCCTCCCCGCCCAGACTTCACCCCTCCATCCATCCCGCCAGGACGTGTCCCTCCCCGCCCAGACTTCACCCCTCCATCCATCCCGCCAGGACGGGTCCCTCCCCGCCCAGACATCACCCCTCCATCCCACCAGGACGGGTCCCTCCCCGCCCAGACATCACCCCTCCATCCATCCCGCCAGGACAGGTCCCTCCCCGCCCAGACATCACCCCTCCATCCATCCCGCCAGGACGGGTCCCTCCCCGCCCAGACTTCACCCCTCCATCCCGCCAGGACGTGTCCCTCCCCGCCCTGACATCACCCCTCCATCCATCCATCCCGCCAGGACGGGTCCCTCCCCGCCCAGACTTCACCCCTCCATCCTGCCAGGACGGGTCCCTCCCCGCCCAGACATCACCCCTCCATCCCACCAGGACGGGTCCCTCCCCGCCCAGACTTCACCCCTCCATCCATCCCGCCAGGACGGGTCCCTCCCCGCCCAGACTTCACCCCTCCATCCCACCAGGACGGGTCCCTCCCCGCCCAGACTTCACCCCTCCATCCATCCCGCCAGGACGGGTCCCTCCCCGCCCAGACTTCACCCCTCCATCCATCCCGCCAGGACGGGTCCCTCCCCGCCCAGACATCACCCCTCCATCCCACCAGGACGGGTCCCTCCCCGCCCAGACTTCACCCCTCCATCCATCCCGCCAGGACGGGTCCCTCCCCGCCCAGACTTCACCCCTCCATCCATCCATCCCGCCAGGACGGGTCCCTCCCCGCCCAGACATCACCCCTCCATCCATCCCGCCAGGATGGGTCCCTCCCCGCCCAGACATCACCCCTCCATCCATCCCGCCAGGACGGGCCCCTCCCCGCCCAGACATCACCCCTCCATCCATCCCGCCAGGACGGGTCCCTCCCCACCCAGACATCACCCCTCCATCCATCCATCCCGCCAGGACGGGTCCCTCCCCGCCCAGACATCACCCCTCCATCCATCCATCCCGCCAGGACGGGTCCCTCCCCGCCCAGACATCACCCCTCCATCCATCCCGCCAGGACGGGTCCCTCCCCGCCCAGACTTCACCCCTCCATCCATCCATCCCGCCAGGACGGGTCCCTCCCCGCCCAGACATCACCCCTCCATCCATCCCGCCAGGACGGGTCCCTCCCCGCCCCGACTTCACCCCTCCATCCATCCCGCCAGGACGGGTCCCTCCCCACCCAGACATCACCCCTCCATCCATCCCGCCAGGACGGGTCCCTCCCCGCCCAGACATCACCCCTCCATCCATCCCGCCAGGACAGGTCCCTCCCCACCCAGACATCACCCCTCCATCCATCCCGCCAGGATGGGCCCCTCCCCGCCCAGACATCACCCCTCCATCCATCCCGCCAGGACGGGTCCCTCCCCGCCCAGACATCACCCCTCCATCCATCCCGCCAGGACGGGTCCCTCCCCGCCCAGACATCACCCCTCCATCCATCCCGCCAGGACGGGTCCCTCCCCGCCCAGACATCACCCCTCCATCCCGCCAGGACGGGTCCCTCCCCGCCCAGACATCACCCCTCCATCCATCCCGCCAGGACGGGTCCCTCCCCGCCCCGACTTCACACCTCCATCCATCCCGCCAGGACGGGTCCCTCCCCGCCAGACATCACCCCTCCATCCATCCCGCCAGGACGGGTCCCTCCCCGCCAGACATCACCCCTCCATCCATCCCGCCAGGACGGGTCCCTCCCCGCCCAGACATCACCCCTCCATCCATCCCGCCAGGACAGGTCCCTCCCCGCCCAGACATCACCCCTCCATCCATCCCGCCAGGACAGGTCCCTCCCCGCCCAGACATCACCCCTCCATCCATCCCGCCAGGACAGGTCCCTCCCCGCCCAGACATCACCCCTCCATCCATCCCGCCAGGACAGGTCCCTCCCCGCCCAGACATCACCCCTCCATCCATCCCGCCAGGACGGGTCCCTCCCCGCCCAGACTTCACCCCTCCATCCATCCCGCCAGGACGGGTCCCTCCCCGCCCAGACATCACCCCTCCATCCATCCCGCCAGGACGGGTCCCTCCCCGCCCAGACATCACCCCTCCATCCATCCCGCCAGGACGGGTCCCTCCCCGCCCAGACATCACCCCTCCATCCATCCCGCCAGGACGGGTCCCTCCCCGCCCAGACATCACCCCTCCATCCATCCCGCCAGGACGTGTCCCTCCCCGCCCAGACATCACCCCTCCATCCATCCCGCCAGGACAGGTCCCTCCCCACCCAGACATCACCCCTCCATCCATCCCGCCAGGATGGGTCCCTCCCCGCCCCGACTTCACCCCTCCATCCATCCCGCCAGGACGGGTCCCTCCCCGCCCAGACATCACCCCTCCATCCATCCCGCCAGGACGGGTCCCTCCCCGCCCAGACATCACCCCTCCATCCATCCCGCCAGGATGGGTCCCTCCCCGCCCCGACTTCACCCCTCCATCCATCCCGCCAGGACGGGCCCCTCCCCGCCCAGACATCACCCCTCCATCCATCCCGCCAGGACGTGTCCCTCCCCGCCCAGACATCACCCCTCCATCCATCCCGCCAGGACGGGTCCCTCCCCGCCCAGACATCACCCCTCCATCCATCCCGCCAGGACGGGTCCCTCCCCGCCCAGACATCACCCCTCCATCCATCCCGCCAGGACGTGTCCCTCCCCGCCCAGACATCACCCCTCCATCCATCCCGCCAGGACATGTCCCTCCCCGCCCCGACTTCACCCCTCCATCCATCCCGCCAGGACAGGTCCCTCCCCACCCAGACATCACCCCTCCATCCATCCCGCCAGGACGGGTCCCTCCCCGCCCAGACATCACCCCTCCATCCATCCCGCCAGGACGGATCCCTCCCCACCCAGACATCACCCCTCCATCCATCCCGCCAGGACAGGTCCCTCCCCACCCAGACATCACCCCTCCATCCATCCCGCCAGGACGGGTCCCTCCCCGCCCAGACATCACCCCTCCATCCATCCCGCCAGGACAGGTCCCTCCCCACCCAGACATCACCCCTCCATCCATCCCGCCAGGATGGGCCCCTCCCCGCCCAGACATCACCCCTCCATCCATCCCGCCAGGACGGGTCCCTCCCCGCCCAGACTTCACCCCTCCATCCATCCCGCCAGGACAGGTCCCTCCCCGCCCAGACATCACCCCTCCATCCATCCCGCCAGGACGGGTCCCTCCCCGCCCAGACTTTACCCCTCCATCCATCCCGCCAGGACGGGTCCCTCCCCGCCCAGACTTCACCCCTCCATCCATCCATCCCGCCAGGACGGGTCCCTCCCCGCCCAGACATCACCCCTCCATCCCGCCAGGACGGGTCCCTCCCCGCCCAGACTTCACCCCTCCATCCATCCATCCCGCCAGGACGGGTCCCTCCCCGCCCAGACATCACCCCTCCATCCATCCCGCCAGGACGGGTCCCTCCCCGCCCAGACATCACCCCTCCATCCATCCCGCCAGGACGTGTCCCTCCCCGCCCAGACATCACCCCTCCATCCATCCCGCCAGGACGGGTCCCTCCCCACCCAGACCTCACCCCTCCATCCATCCCGCCAGGACGGGTCCCTCCCCGCCCAGACTTCACCCCTCCATCCATCCCGCCAGGACGGGCCCCTCCCCGCCCAGACTTCACCCATCCATCCATCCCGCCAGGACAGGTCCCTCCCCACCCAGACATCACCCCTCCATCCATCCCGCCAGGATGGGCCCCTCCCCGCCCAGACATCACCCCTCCATCCATCCAGCCAGGACGGGTCCCTCCCCGCCCAGACATCACCCCTCCATCCATCCCGCCAGGACGGGTCCCTCCCCACCCAGACATCACCCCTCCATCCATCCCGCCAGGATGGGTCCCTCCCCACCCAGACATCACCCCTCCATCCATCCCGCCAGGATGGGTCCCTCCCCGCCCAGACATCACCCCTCCCGTCAGGCAACCGCTACCGCCAACGCCGGCCACACACAGGAAGATTATATCTGCCAGATCGCCAACAAGAGCGCGCCACTAAAAACAACTCAAAGGAGAGAAACCCCCATGGACCAAAATTGTGATGAAAATGTGACCAGCAAATGCAATAGCCCGTTAGTCCCGCCCTTTTTGGGCCAACTTCTGAGTCCACTAGCCACGCTCTCGCTCCTGCCAACTGCCAAGGCCACTATCCACACACACTATCCTGCCAACTGCTGGGCCAACCAGCCACACTGCCTCAATGCCAAGCTGACCAGCCAGGCTTTCTCCTGCCAACTGCCAGGGCCACTAGCCACACTCTTATCCTGCCAACTGCAGGGACAATCAAGCATGGCATCTCATGCTAACTGGCAGGGCCAGTAGCCACACTCCCTATCCTGCCAACTGCAGGGACCACTAGCCATGCGCTCTCTCATGCCAACTACCAGGCCCACTACCCACACTGCCTTGCATGCCAAATGGTCGGAACAAACCAGGCGTGCTTTCTCCCGCCAACTTCCAGGCACGCTAGCCAAACTTCTCCAGAACCAACTGCTGGATCCACTAGCCATGCTGCTTCTTAAGCCAACTGCCATACTATACCAACCAGCCATGTTTTCGTCTGATAACTTAGAGGGCTACTAGCCACACTCCCTATCCTGCCAACTACCAGGCCCACTACCCACACTGCCCCTCATGCTAAACAGTCGGGACAACCAGCCATGTTATCTCCCGCCAAATGCCAGGCACGCTAGCCAAACTTCCCCAGAGCCAACTGCTGGACCCACTAGCCATGCTGCCTCACATGTCAACTGCCATGCCAGACCAACCAGCCATGCTGCCTGCCATGCCAGACCAACCAGCCATGCTGCCCCCCATGCCAGACCAACCAGCCATGCTGCCCCCCATGCCAGACCAACCAGCCATGCTGCCTCCCATGCCAGACCAACCAGCCATGCTGCCTCACATGCCAGACCAACCAGCCATGCTGCCTCACATGCCAGACCAACCAGCCATGCTGCCTCACATGCCAACTGCCATGCCAGACCAACCAGCCATGCTGCCTCACATGCCAACTGCCGTGCCAAACCAACCAGCCATGCTGCCCCACATGCCAGACCAACCAGCCATGCTGCCTCACATGCCAACTGCCATG
The DNA here is from genome assembly GCA_027917425.1 of Gastrophryne carolinensis. Classification (NCBI taxonomy): domain Eukaryota; kingdom Metazoa; phylum Chordata; class Amphibia; order Anura; family Microhylidae; genus Gastrophryne; species Gastrophryne carolinensis. Next base: position 262,474,054 of record CM051240.1, read on the forward strand.
CCAGACCAACCAGCCATGCTGCCCCACATGCCAGACCAACCAGCCATGCTGCCTCACATGCCAACTGCCGTGCCAGACCAACCAGCCATGCTGCCTCACATGCCAACTGCCATGCCAGACCAACCAGCCATGCTGCCTCACATGCCAACTGCCATGCCAGACCAACCAGCCATGCTGCCTCACATGCCAGACCAACCAGCCATGCTGCCTCACATGCCAACTGCCATGCCAGACCAACCAGCCATGCTGCCTCACATGCCAGACCAACCAGCCATGCTGCCTCACATGCCAACTGCCGTGCCAGACCAACCAGCCATGCTGCCTCACATGCCAGACCAACCAGCCATGCTGCCTCACATGCCAACTGCCGTGCCAGACCAACCAGCCATGCTGCCTCACATGCCAGACCAACCAGCCATGCTGCCTCACATGCCAACTGCCATGCCAGACCAACCAGCCATGCTGCCTCACATGCCAGACCAACCAGTCATCTGCCTCCCATGCCAACTGCCATGCCAGACCAACCAGCCATGCTGCCTCACATGCCAGACCAACCAGCCATGCTGCCTCACATGCCAACTGCCATGCCAGACCAACCAGCCATGCTGCCTCACATGCCAACTGCCGTGCCAAACCAACCAGCCATGCTGCCCCACATGCCAGACCAACCAGCCATGCTGCCTCACATGCCAACTGCCATGCCAGACCAACCAGTCATCTGCCTCCCATGCCAACTGCCATGCCAGACCAACCAGCCATGCTGCCTCACATGCCAGACCAACCAGCCATGCTGCCTCACATGCCAACTGCCATGCCAGACCAACCAGCCATGCTGCCTCACATGCCAACTGCCGTGCCAAACCAACCAGCCATGCTGCCCCACATGCCAGACCAACCAGCCATGCTGCCTCACATGCCAACTGCCATGCCAGACCAACCAGCCATGCTGCCTCACATGCCAACTGCCGTGCCAGACCAACCAGCCATGCTGCCTCACATGCCAACTGCCGTGCCAGACCAACCAGCCATGCTGCCCCACATGCCAGACCAACCAGCCATGCTGCCTCACATGCCAACTGCCGTGGCAGACCAACCAGCCATGCTGCCTCACATGCCAACTGCCGTGCCAGACCAACCAGCCATGCTGCCCCACATGCCAGACCAACCAGCCATGCTGCCTCACATGCCAACTGCCGTGCCAGACCAACCAGCCATGCTGCCCCACATGCCAGACCAACCAGCCATGCTGCCTCACATGCCAACTGCCGTGCCAGACCAACCAGCCATGCTGCCCCACATGCCAGACCAACCAGCCATGCTGCCTCACATGCCAACTGCCGTGCCAGACCAACCAGCCATGCTGCCTCACATGCCAACTGCCGTGCCAGACCAACCAGCCATGCTGCCTCACATGCCAACTGCCATGCCAGACCAACCAGCCATGCTACCTCACATGCCAACTGCCATGCCAGACCAACCAGCCATGCTGCCTCACATGCCAACTGCCATGCCAGACCAACCAGCCATGCTACCTCACATGCCAACTGCCGTGCCAGACCAACCAGCCATGCTGCCTCACATGCCAGACCAACCAGCCATGCTACCTCACATGCCAACTGCCGTGCCAGACCAACCAGCCATGCTGCCTCACATGCCAGACCAACCAGCCATGCTGCCTCACATGCCAGACCAACCAGCCATGCTGCCTCCCATGCCAACCAGCCTCCCATGCCAACTGCCATGCCAGACCAACCAGCCATGCTGCCTCACATGCCAACTGCCATGCCAGACCAACCAGCCATGCTGCCTCACATGCCAACTGCCATGCCAGACCAACCAGCCATGCTGCCTCACATGCCAACCAGCCACGTTTTCTCCTGACAACTTAGAGGGCCACTAGCCAAATTCTCTATCCCGCCAACTGCCAGGCCAACCAGCCACGCTACCTCATGCTAAATTCCAGGGTCACTAGCCACAGTCTCTATCCTGCCAACTGCAGGGCTCACTAGCCATGCTGTCTCTCACGCCAAACGGTGGGTAAACCAGCCGTGCTTTCTTCCACCAACTGTCAAGCCCACTAGCCACACTGTCTGATGCCAATAGGTTGGGCAAACCAGACATTTTTTCCTGCCAACTACTGAGGCCACTTTTTTTACCTACTTGTGCCGGCTGCTAGGCACATAGGCCACTCTTTTGTACCAACTTTCGGGCCCACTACTAGTCACACTAAGCAGACACCCGCCGGGTCCACTAGTCTGCAAATTGCCGGGCCACACTAGTCACACTAATCTGACAACCACCGGGTCCACTAGTCACATTCTCTCTCTCTCGTGCCAAATAAGTCCACAAGCCACATACATGCTCGCTGCTCGCTCTCAAGCCCAAAGCAGGGCCCACTAGCCATGGCCTTCTCTAGTAAACAATCAGTAACTAAACAGTTAAATAGTGACCGTCACCAGCGATTCAGATTCAACACAAAAAAAGCAATTCTGCTCCATCTAAAGCAGTGCATTGTGGGATATAGTAAATATACAGACATATATAGTATATATACAGACATATAAGGTATATATAGAGACAAAGCCTTAGACCATACACATAACACGAAGCCCCCAGACCCCTCCCCCATGGGCCGCCAGCCCCGCCCACTCCAGGAAGATATCAAGAATATATACAAAGCCTTAGACCATACACATAACAGGAAGCCCCCAGACCCCTCCCCCATGGGCCGCCAGCCCCGCCCACTCCAGGAAGATTTCAGAATATATACAAAGCCTTAGACCATACACATAACACGAAGCCCCCAGACCCCTCCCCCATGGGCCGCCAGCCCCGCCCACTCCAGGAAGATATGAGAATATATACAAAGCCTTAGACCATACACATAACATGAAGCCCCCAGACCCCTCCCCCATGGGCTGCCAGCCCCGCCCACTCCAGGAAGATATCAGAATATATACAAAGCCTTAGGCCATACACATAACATGAAGCCCCCAGACCCCTCCCCCATGGGCCGTCAGCCCCACCCACTGCCCCTCCTACCTTTTCGGCATCCTGTTCGAAGAGGCGGAGCTGGAAACACTGGTCCAGTTTGAGTTTGCGCACGTGCCACATCTGGTGCAGGTGTTGCCGGGTGGAGTGCAGCTTGTCCAGCAGGCTGGTGATCTTGGGCACAAGGCTCTGGAAGTCGGCCCCTCCGGGGATACAGTTCCGGCCCGAGTAGCCGTCTCCGCAGCGGATACATTGCAGCAGCCTCTGGCCCTCGCGGTCCAGCTCCTCCACCGGGGCCTTGATCACCTTCTTTTTCAGTTGGGTGTGCTCGTCGATGAGCCGCCGCGAGCCTTCCACGTCCACGGGGAACTCCTTGCGGGCCAGCATCTCCTGCAGGTCCTCCAGCCGGGAGAGCAGGTGCACGGCGCTATTGAAAAATTCCTCCAGCGAAACGCGTAGCTCGATCCACTCGTCGTGGTTGTAGTCCAGCGTGCCGTCAAACTCCTCCGTCAGCTGGGACGGGTCCACCAGCTTGGTCAGGCCTTCCACTGACACCATGCTGGTCTGCGGCAAAGAGAAACACAGACAGTTACAATTACATACAGAATAATAGGAGCGCGTCCCAGTCATAAAGCGGACCCAGACCCAGGAAGAGGAGCCTTTCTGGATGCAAAACCACTTAAACCGGACCTTCAGCATCATTTAATGAAAAGCCCAAACCCTTAAAGTGGACCAACACCCAGGGGGGATCGGCCCGGGGATCTATAAGATTCCCGGGCCGATCAGATCCCTCCCCGCGGGGCATCCGAAATCCCGCAGGGTGAAACCCCCCAGGAAGCCCAGAAACCTTACCTTAACCCCGTTCCAATGGCGCATGCGCGGGCCGCGTCTCGCGCTTCCCTCTAGCAGGGTGCGCACCCGCGCTGGGCGTTTGAGTTGTCGGCGCGGACGTGCTCCCTGTTAGAGGGAAGCGCGAGACGCGGCCTCCAGCACTCAGAGCGCGGTGAGGTGAGTGTTTCCGGGCGTTCTGGGGGGTTTCACACAGCGGGGCACCCCCAATCGGGGTGCCCCACGGAAGTGGACCAAAACCCAGTATAGTGAAAATCCTGGGTGTTGGTCCACTTTAAACTATTCCCCAGCATCTAAAATTAAATATTAAAGCGGACGCTCACCCTGAATAAAAGCCTATCTTATATGTTTCCCCCCTGTACATACAGATTGCCCACATTAATCCGGACCTTCACCCTGAATAAGAGCCTATCTTATATGTTTCCCACACCCTGTACATACAGATTGCTCACATTAATCCGGACCCTCACCCTGAATAAGAGCCTATCTTATATGTTTCCCACACCCTGTACATACAGATTGCACACATTAATCCGGACCCTCACCCTGAATAAGAGCCTATCTTATATGTTTCCCACACCCTGTACATACAGATTGCACACATTAATCCGGACCCTCGCCCTGAATAAGAGCCTATCTTATACGTTTCCCCCACCCTGTACATACAGATTGCCCACATTAATCCGGAAACATACAAGATAGGCTCTTACTCAGTTTGAAGGTCCGGATTAATGTGGGCAATCTGTATGTACAGGGTGTGGAAAACATATAAGATAGGCTCTTATTCAGGGTGAAGGTCTGCTTTAAAGTGGACCAAAACCCAGGATTTTGACTATCCTGGGTTTTGTCCCTCCCTGCATCCGTGGCACCCCAATCCGGGATGCCCCGCTGTGTGAATACCCCCAGGTCAACCGATCTCACTCACCTTTTCCTGGTCCTACAACGCATAGGCAGCCCTCCCGTCCAATCGGCACGCTCAAGTCAAGATGGCGGCCGCATCCCCCGCTATCCTTTAACAGGAAGCGTGCCCGCGTCGGCCATTAAATGCCTGGTGCAGGCACGTGCCCCGGCAGGGATGCAGCTGCTGCTCGCGCATGCCCCGCTGGACCGGGAAAGAAGGTGAGTTTCCAGGTGACCTGGGGGGGGGGGGGGGGGGTGCGAGTGCAGCTTGATTACAGGCCATTCATTCACAAATGCCTGGCCCTGCTAGAGGGACAGGGGAGATGCAGCCGCGGCTCGCGCATGCGGCGCTGGACAGGGTAACAAGGGGCAACCTGGGGGGTTTTACACAGGGCGGCATCATGATTTTGGACGCCCCGGAGGGAGGGAATCGATCGGCCTAGGAATCTTATAGATCCCCGGGTCAGTCGGCCAGGGTTTTGGTGCACTTTAAGCTGATCAAAGGAGAAGAGAGCCGAGCCTGTGCGGTGGAAACCTATAGATAATGGACAAGCAGCAGCGTTTCAAACATCTGAAATCGGGATGCCCCCAAGGATATGCACCAGTGAAATTAAATAGTGCAACTCACAGGTTTTGGTGCACTTTAAGCTGATCAAAGGAGAGGAGAGCCGCGCCTGTGCGGTGGGAACACACGGATAATTGAAACGCTGCTGCTTGTCCAACATGTGAGATCAGGATGACCCCAAGGATATGGACCAGTGAAATTGAATAGTGAAAATCACGGGTTTTGGTCCACTTTAAGGCACAACATCATGAATGACCGAGGCGCTTTGTACAGCTTGCGGCCAGCGCCGGGGACTCACCTCAAATATGAACTTGGAGCTGCCGAAGTTTGTCTTCTGCTTCTGCCAGAAGTTCTCGGGTTTGATGATCAGGGCCACGTGGATCTCGGCCGGGAAGGCCTCCTGCAACGTCTTCAGAAGGGGTTTGATCAGGTCCCACTTGGAGCCGCGCATGTCGATGATGACGGTGAAGCCGCGCTTGCAGACGTCCTCGCTGCGGGGGGGGGGGGGGGGGGGGGGGGAAACACAGGGAAACGTTACACGAGATGTTCCGTAGCGGGGTTGCGCCCCCCCAGCGTATTGCCTATACAGAGCCCCCCCCCGTGGGCCCCGCCTATACAGAGCCCCGCCTATACAGAGCCCCCCCCCGTGGGCCCCGCCTATACAGAGCCCCCCCCGTGGGGCCCGCCTATACAGAGCCCCCCCCCCGTGGGGCCCGCCTATACAGAGCCCCCCCCCCGTGGGCCCCGCCTATACAGAGCCCCCCCCCCCGTGGGCCCCGCCTATACAGAGCCCCCCCCCCGTGGGCCCCGCCTATACAGAGCCCCCCCCCCCCCGTGGGCCCCGCCTATACAGAGCCCCCCCCCCGTGGGCCCCGCCTATACAGAGCCCCCCCGTGGGGCCCGCCTATACAGAGCCCATGTGTCTGTGCTGCCCTTTATACACCGCCATCAGGCGCTTTACTGACCAATCCGCTGAGGGTGGGCGGGGCTGGAGCTCACCTGGGAACGCTGGCAAGATAGGTGACCAGTCTGCGCAGGTCCTCCTGCCGTATCCTGTCATGGTTGCTGCGGGCCGGGAAGGTGAGGATGGGTCCTCCGCGCTTGTCTCGCCCCCCTACAAAGAGACGCGTCATGGTAAAGATACAACGTAACAAACTCCTGGAAGAGAAACTGTCACCGAGATGTAGAATAGATGCAGATTATCAAATCCCAACTGACATACACGCGCGACCACGACCATGACACGCGCGACCATGACATACATAACCAACAAGACCCAGGCCATGCAGTGACACTGCCCCTCATGAAGCTTATAGAAAAGGAGGCCTCAAGGGGAGTAACTGGAGATTAAAGTGGACCAAAATCTGTGATTTCCATTATTCACGGTTTTGGTCCTTGCCCCCTGATCGGGGATGCCCCGCTATGTGAGCCCCCCCTCCCCCGGGTTGGCAAAACAAACTCACCTATTTCCGGTCCTACAGAGCATGCACGGCCACTCATCCAATCACCGCACTCGGATCTGCTGACGTCCCTTCATCTAAGGCTCCGAGTGCGCCGGCGGCGCATCCTCCCCCTTCCCTCTAACAGGGAGCGTACTCCAGCAGGTTCTCAAGGCCACAGGGTACTAACCTGTGGAAGTATGGCCTGGAGCTTGTGTGGACCCCCCTACAGGCAACTCCTGGGGGGAAATAAAATAACGAATTGAACGATGTGTGTCCCAGAGGTTTCCTGGAGAGGAAACACAAAAACTGAGGAATGGGAGGAAGTGGTGGGGCTTATAATCTTGTCCCAGTTGCGTTTCCTCTACAGGCGGAGAAGCCTCTCAGTGGCCGCCCTGACGGATAAAAAGGAGAAAAAATGTCTAGCGATCGACACCCACACTAGATGGCGCTGACTAAGCCGACCGCCTCACCTGGCCTCACAACAGGCGCGCCCCCCTCTGCCTTGTTAGACTGAAGGGAATATTCCAGGGGTGCCCTTTTTCACACGCGTGTACACAGATCTCCCGGGGACAATAGATTGTCAGCTCCTTTGGGTCAGTAGCCGATGCCGGGAAAGGCATCTGAATATTTGAGGAGATCATTTCTCATCTGTAGCATAGCCCTGGGCCGTGACGGGGGCGCGCCACCCCCCCTCCTGCGGACCCCATTGGCCGGGATTTGCGATGGGAAGGAATAGGGAATAAGTGAATCCTTTTATTCTATTTTTGGATCTTTTAGACTCTGGGCTATTTTTAGTAACGCATCCTGGCGTCGCTCCCGATTTCCGAACCCTCCGCCCGGTCGCACAGGCGGCTTATTCCTCACGCCGTGGCCCGGGTTATACGCTTGTTAGCGCTGCCGACTGCCAAATCGTCTTCAATGAACCCGCCCCCACCCAACACCAAGACGCACAATGGATCCAGCAGATCCAAAAATCCGAGAATCTGGAAGGAGATCCGAGAACAAAGAGGGAAGAGAAAAGAAAAAAAAAAAAAAAGCACAATTCCCGAAAGGCCCCAGAGTCAGGATTGTATTACAATTTGACTAAAAAATAAAGAAATCCCTCACTCAGATAATTGAATGCGCATGTAGCATGGAAACCGCAAACCTGCGGGGGACCCCCGGAGAGAGCCGAGCTCAGATCCTGGGATGCTGGAGGAGTGAAAGAGGCGAGCGAAGGGAAAAAGGACAGCGAAGAATAATGGCCCCATCGAGGACACCCTCCATTCCGTTCCATAACCTCCTCAGTAACTCGCCGAGTCGCCCACCCCAGGACAGTATCCTAGGATTAAAGCCCAAGGCTCCCAGGGGAGGGTAAAGGGCTGGGTAAGTGGCCCTCGGCATAATGGCCTTGGCCAAAGGCTTCCGAATAGGAATGATGGGCATAGACCTGTTGCGTAGGAGGGCTCAGGGTCCCTAGGCCAGAATCCTGGGCATCAAGACAGGCCCAGCAGGGTGACCAGCGTGTGGAGAGACTGTATCGTGTGTCGGAGATAAAGTCCAGCTGCTGAGGAGGCCTCCAAGGACCATCTAACCCCAGGTTGGTCACTCTCGCATAAGCCAATCTGGGGCAACCAGGGCGCTGCTTTCATCCGGACCTCATGCAGAACCCTGTACGATTGGAGGAAGCCTAACCCAACCCCCTTCTAAAATGCCACCAGGGCATCTGCCCCAGCAAATCTCTTCTAAAAGAGGATGGATGTTCCAAAAGAGAGCTCACCGAGTCGCCCACCCCAGGACAGTATCATAGGATTAAAGCCCAAGGCTCCCAGGGGAAGGTAAAGGGCTGGATAAGTGACCCACGGTATAATGGCCTTGGCCAAATAGTTGCAGGCCAAGGGCTTCCTGAATGGGAATGGATGGGCATGGACCTGTTATGTAAGAGCACTTAGGGCCCCTAGGCCAGAATCCTGGGCATCGGTACAGACCTAATAGGGTGACCAGTGTGAGGTGAGACTGTATTGTGGTGTCTGAGATGAAGTCCAGCTGCTGAGGAGGCCTCCAAGGACCATCTAACCCCAGGTTGGTCACTTCCTCCTGAGCCAAACAGGGCACCGCTTCTATCCGGACCTCGTGCAGAACCCTGTACGCTGGAGGAACCAGAGACTTAATGTCTGGTCTGAGAAGGTCTTGAGATAAATTCCAGATGCGGAGGTGACCTACAAAAAAGGACCATCTACCGGCAGGATGGTCACCTCTGGGCATAAAATAGTTTCTTGACCGATCTGGGGGCAACCGGGATGATCGGCACTGCGTCCATCCTGACCTCGTGCAGAACCCTGTGCATTGCAGGAAGAGGAGGAAAGGCATACGCCAGCCTGATGCCCCTTCTAGGTGGTCACCAGCAAATCTCTTCTAAAAGAGAATGGACGGGCATGGACCTGTTCCAAAAGAGCTCACCGAGTCACCCAACCATAGGACAGTATCCTAGGATTAAAGCCCAAGGCTCCCAGGGAAGGGGAAAGGGCTGGATAAGTGGCCCTCGACAAAATAGCCTTGGCCAAATAGTTGAAGGCCAAGAGCTTCCAAATGGGAATGATGGACATAGACCTGCTACGTAAGAGCGCTCAGTGCCCCTAGACCAGATTCCTGGGCACCGGTACAGACCTAGCAGGGTGACCAGCGCGTTCTCACCACCTGAAGTGAGACTTTATTGTTGTGTCTGCGCTAAAGTCCAGCTGCTGAGGAGGCCTCCAAGGACCATCTAACCCCAGGTTGGTCCCTTCCTCCTGAGCCAATCAGGGCACTGCTTCCATTCGGAACTCGTGCAGAACCCTGTACGCCGGAGGAGGCTTAGCCTGACCCCTTATAGGAGGTAACCCAGTGGTTGTACTTTTGTGTTGCTCCTGGACACAGAGTTGGCAGAAGGCAGCCGATGCCCCCCAAGGACCCTGCGTGTGACCAGGAACCCAGGCAGCAGGGGGTTAACCTAAAGCCATAATTGCAGGTCAGTGTCCGGCTATTGGACCAGTAATCTGCTGAAAACCCGGCAGAAGCTAGTGAAGTGCGCAGCCTGTGCGGGATTAGCGGATCATCCCAGATTACAGCGGGTTATTTAACTGCCACATCTGGATTTAAAAAAAAAAAAAGAGAGGGGACACGGAGGCCCAACACCAGGCGAGCGATACCCGGCCAAGGCAAGGATGCTGGTAAAGAGAAGCAACCCGATATTACAGCCTCGGAAAATGGGAATCAGAGGCCGGAGCGTATATGGAGCTCAGATTGTATGATAGAAGAGGTTGTCATGGAACATACATGGATTCTCATACCCTGTACTGTCCTCAAATTATTCCAGGGCCTTCCATATCAGAGACTGGGTCCTCTAAGACAGGGCTACGAGCCTTCTATATCAGAGGCCAGGTCCTTTAAGTTAGAGTTCCAGGCCTTAAAAATAAGAGGCCGGGTCCTTTAAGGGTTAAGGCCTTCTATATCAGAGGCCGGGTCCTCTAAGGGCTACGGGCCTTCTATATCAGAGGCCAGGTCCTTTAAGTAAGGGTTCCAGGCCTTTAAAATAAGAGGCCGGGTCCTTTAAGGGTTAAGGCCTTCTATATCAGAGGCCTGCTCCTATCAGGGTTAAGGCCTTCTACATCAGAGGCCTGCTCCTATCAGGGTTAAGGCCTTCTACATCAGAGGCCTGCTCCTATCAGGGTTAAGGCCTTCTACATCAGAGGCCTGCTCCTCCAAGGGTTCCGGGCCTTCTACGTCAGAGGCCGGGTCCTCCAAGGGTTCCGGGCCTTCTACGTCAGAGGCCGGGTCCTCCAAGGGTTCCGGGCCTTCTACGTCAGAGGCCGGGTCCTCCAAGGGTTCCGGGCCTTCTACGTCAGAGGCCGGGTCCTCCAAGGGTTCCGGGCCTTCTACGTCAGAGGCCGGGTCCTCCAAGGGTTCCGGGCCTTCTACGTCAGAGGCCGGGTCCTCCAAGGGTTCCGGGCATTCTATATCAGAGGCCGGGTCCTCCAAGGGTTCCGGGCATTCTATATCAGAGGCCGGGTCCTCCAAGGGTTCCAGGCATTCTATATCAGAGGCCGGGTCCTCCAAGGGTTTCCGGGCATTCTATATCAGAGGCCGGGTCCTCCAAGGGTTTCCGGGCATTCTATATCAGAGGCCGGGTCCTCCAAGGGTTTCCGGGCATTCTATATCAGAGGCCGGGTCCTCCAAGGGTTTCCGGGCATTCTATATCAGAGGCCGGGTCCTCCAAGGGTTCCAGGCATTCTATATCAGAGGCCGGGTCCTCCAAGGGTTTCCGGGCATTCTATATCAGAGGCCGGGTCCTCCAAGGGTTTCCGGGCATTCTATATCAGAGGCCGGGTCCTCCAAGGGTTTCCGGGCATTCTATATCAGAGGCCGGGTCCTCCAAGGGTTTCCGGGCATTCTATATCAGAGGCCGGGTCCTCCAAGGGTTTCCGGGCATTCTACATCAGAGGCCGGCTCCTCCAAGGGTTCCGGGCATTCTATATCAGAGGCCGGGTCCTCCAAGGGTTCCGGGCATTCTATATCAGAGGCCGGGTCCTCCAAGAGTTTCGGGCATTCTATATCAGAGGCCGGGTCCTCCAAGAGTTTCCGGGCATTCTATATCAGAGGCCGGGTCCTCCAAGGGTTCCGGGCCTTCTACATCAGAGGCCGGGTCCTCCAAGGGTTCCGGGCATTCTATATCAGAGGCCGGGTCCTCCAAGGGTTCCGGGCATTCTATATCAGAGGCTGGGTCCTCCAAGGGTTCCGGGCATTCTATATCAGAGGCCGGGTCCTCCAAGGGTTCCGGGCATTCTATATCAGAGGCCGGGTCCTCCAAGGGTTCCGGGCATTCTATATGAGAGGCCGGGTCCTCCAAGGGTTCCGGGCCTTCTATATCAGAGGCCGGGTCCTCCAAGGGTTCCGGGCATTCTATATCAGAGGCCGGGTCCTCCAAGGGTTCCGGGCATTCTATATCAGAGGCCGGGTCACACATGCTGCAGAGAAAGGCGGAGCTTCCAAGGGGTGCACCTGTCTCAGGTGAGTGGCTTATGTAGTATCACCTGTGAGACGGGCAGGTAACTTATTCCTAGCATGAAATGAACATTAATGTGGACCAAAACCCAGGATTTTTGACTATATCGGGTTTTGGTCCTTGCCTGTGTGAAATCTCCAGGAAAACTCACTGGACCAGTCCAACAGCAGACGCGCACAGCCAATTTACAGGCAATAGCCAAATGGAGCCTAGGAGCAGATAAGGGACAAATGGAGCCTAGGAGCAGATAAGGGACGAATGGAGCCTAGGAGCAGACAAGGGACGAATGGAGCCTAGGAGCAGACAAGGGACGAATGGAGCCTAGGAGCAGATAAGGGACGAATGGAGCCTAGGAGCAGATAAGGGACGAATGGAGCCTAGGAGCAGATAAGGGACGAATGGAGCCTAGGAGCAGATAAGGGGGGAATGGAGCCTAGGAGCAGATAAGGGGGGAATGGAGCCTAGGAGCAGATAAGGGGGAATGGAGCCTAGGAGCAGATAAGGGACGAATGGAGCCTAGGAGCAGATAAGGGACGAATGGAGCCTAGGAGCAGATAAGGGACGAATGGAGCCTAGGAGCAGATAAGGGACGAATGGAGCCTAGGAGCAGATAAGGGACGAATGGAGCCTAGGAGCAGATAAGGGACGAATGGAGCCTAGGAGCAGATAAGGGACGAATGGAGCCTAGGAGCAGATAAGGGACGAATGGAGCCTAGGAGCAGATAAGGGACGAATGGAGCCTAGGAGCAGATAAGGGACGAATGGAGCCTAGGAGCAGATAAGGGACGAATGGAGCCTAGGAGCAGATAAGGGACGAATGGAGCCTAGGAGCAGATAAGGGACGAATGGAGCCTAGGAGCAGATAAGGGACGAATGGAACCTAGGAGCAGATAAGTGGGGAATGGAACCTAGGAGCAGATAAGGGGGGAATGGAACCTAGGAGCAGATAAGGGGGGAATGGAGCCTAGGAGCAGATAAGGGGGGAATGGAGCCTAGGAGCAGATAAGTGGGGAATGGAGCCTAGGAGCAGATAAGGGACGAATGGAACCTAGGAGCAGATAAGGGACGAATGGAGCCTAGGAGCAGATAAGGGGGGAATGGAGCCTAGGAGCAGATAAGGGGGGAATGGAGCCTAGGAGCAGATAAGGGGGGAATGGAGCCTAGGAGCAGATAAGGGGGGAATGGAGCCTAGGAGCAGATAAGGGGGGAATGGAGCCTAGGAGCAGATAAGGGGGGAATGGAGCCTAGGAGCAGATAAGGGGGGAATGGAGCCTAGGAGCAGATAAGGGGGGAATGGAGCCTAGGAGCAGATAAGGGGGGAATGGAACCTAGGAGCAGATAAGGGACGAATGGAGCCTAGGAGCAGATAAGGGACGAATGGAGCCTAGGAGCAGATAAGGGAGGAATGGAGCCTAGGAGCAGATAAGGGAGGAATGGAGCCTAGGAGCAGATAAGGGACGAATGGAGCCTAGGAGCAGATAAGGGACGAATGGAACCTAGGAGCAGATAAGGGACGAATGGAGCCTAGGAGCAGATAAGGGACGAATGGAGCCTAGGAGCAGATAAGGGACGAATGGAGCCTAGGAGCAGATAAGGGACGAATGGAACCTAGGAGCAGATAAGGGGGGAATGGAGCCTAGGAGCAGATAAGGGGGGAATGGAACCTAGGAGCAGATAAGGGACGAATGGAGCCTAGGAGCAGATAAGGGGGGAATGGAACCTAGGAGCAGATAAGGGGGGAATGGAGCCTAGGAGCAGATAAGGGACGAATGGAGCCTAGGAGCAGATAAGGGACGAATGGAGCCTAGGAGCAGATAAGGGGGGAATGGAGCCTAGGAGCAGATAAGGGGGGAATGGAGCCTAGGAGCAGATAAGGGGGGAATGGAGCCTAGGAGCAGATAAGGGACGAATGGAGCCTAGGAGCAGATAAGGGGGGAATGGAGCCTAGGAGCAGATAGGGGACGAATGGAGCCTAGGAGCAGATAAGGGACGAATGGAGCCTAGGAGCAGATAAGGGACGAATGGAGCCTAGGAGCAGATAAGGGACAAATGGAGCCTAGGAGCAGATAAGGGACGAATGGAGCCTAGGAGCAGATAAGGGACAAATGGAGCCTAGGAGCAGATAAGGGACAAATGGAGCCTAGGAGCAGATAAGGGACAAATGGAGCCTAGGAGCAGATAAGGGACAAATGGAGCCTAGGAGCAGATAAGGGACAAATGGAGCCTAGGAGCAGATAAGGGACGAATGGAGCCTAGGAGCAGATAAGGGACGAATGGAGCCTAGGAGCAGATAAGGGACGAATGGAGCCTAGGAGCAGATAAGGGGGGAATGGAGCCTAGGAGCAGATAAGGGGGGAATGGAACCTAGGAGCAGATAAGGGACAAATGGAGCCTAGGAGCAGATAAGGGACAAATGGAGCCTAGGAGCAGATAAGGGACGAATGGAGCCTAGGAGCAGATAAGGGACGAATGGAGCCTAGGAGCAGATAAGGGACAAATGGAGCCTAGGAGCAGATAAGGGACGAATGGAGCCTAGGAGCAGATAAGGGACAAATGGAGCCTAGGAGCAGATAAGGGACGAATGGAACCTAGGAGCAGATAAGGGGGGAATGGAACCTAGGAGCAGATAAGGGACGAATGGAGCCTAGGAGCAGATAAGGGGGGAATGGAGCCTAGGAGCAGATAAGGGACGAATGGAACCTAGGAGCAGATAAGGGACGAATGGAGCCTAGGAGCAGATAAGGGGGGAATGGAGCCTAGGAGCAGATAAGGGACGAATGGAGCCTAGGAGCAGATAAGGGGGGAATGGAGCCTAGGAGCAGATAAGGGGGGAATGGAGCCTAGGAGCAGATAAGGGACGAATGGAGCCTAGGAGCAGATAAGGGACGAATGGAGCCTAGGAGCAGATAAGGGACGAATGGAGCCTAGGAGCAGATAAGGGACGAATGGAGCCTAGGAGCAGATAAGGGACAAATGGAGCCTAGGAGCAGATAAGGGACAAATGGAGCCTAGGAGCAGATAAGGGACGAATGGAGCCTAGGAGCAGATAAGGGACGAATGGAGCCTAGGAGCAGATAAGGGGGGAATGGAGCCTAGGAGCAGATAAGGGACGAATGGAACCTAGGAGCAGATAAGGGACGAATGGAACCTAGGAGCAGATAAGGGACGAATGGAGCCTAGGAGCAGATAAGGGACGAATGGAGCCTAGGAGCAGATAAGGGGGGAATGGAGCCTAGGAGCAGATAAGGGACGAATGGAGCCTAGGAGCAGATAAGGGGGGAATGGAGCCTAGGAGCAGATAAGGGGGGAATGGAGCCTAGGAGCAGATAAGGGGGGAATGGAGCCTAGGAGCAGATAAGGGGGGAATGGAGCCTAGGAGCAGATAAGGGACGAATGGAGCCTAGGAGCAGATAAGGGGGGAATGGAGCCTAGGAGCAGATAAGGGGGGAATGGAGCCTAGGAGCAGATAAGGGGGGAATGGAGCCTAGGAGCAGATAAGGGGGGAATGGAGCCTAGGAGCAGATAAGGGACGAATGGAGCCTAGGAGCAGATAAGGGGGGGAATGGAGCCTAGGAGCAGATAAGGGGGGGAATGGAGCCTAGGAGCAGATAAGGGACGAATGGAGCCTAGGAGCAGATAAGGGACGAATGGAGCCTAGGAGCAGATAAGGGACGAATGGAGCCTAGGAGCAGATAAGGGACGAATGGAGCCTAGGAGCAGATAAGGGACGAATGGAGCCTAGGAGCAGATAAGGGGGGGAATGGAGCCTAGGAGCAGATAAGGGACGAATGGAGCCTAGGAGCAGATAAGGGACGAATGGAGCCTAGGAGCAGATAAGGGACGAATGGAGCCTAGGAGCAGATAAGGGACGAATGGAGCCTAGGAGCAGATAAGGGACGAATGGAGCCTAGGAGCAGATAAGGGACGAATGGAGCCTAGGAGCAGATAAGGGACGAATGGAGCCTAGGAGCAGATAAGGGACGAATGGAGCCTAGGAGCAGATAAGGGACGAATGGAGCCTAGGAGCAGATAAGGGACGAATGGAGCCTAGGAGCAGATAAGGGACGAATGGAGCCTAGGAGCAGATAAGGGACGAATGGAGCCTAGGAGCAGATAAGGGACGAATGGAGCCTAGGAGCAGATAAGGGACGAATGGAGCCTAGGAGCAGATAAGGGACGAATGGAGCCTAGGAGCAGATAAGGGGGGAATGGAGCCTAGGAGCAGATAAGGGACAAATGGAGCTTAGGAGCAGATAAGGGGGGAATGGAGCCTAGGAGCAGATAAGGGACGAATGGAGCCTAGGAGCAGATAAGGGACGAATGGAGCCTAGGAGCAGATAAGGGACAAATGGAGCCTAGGAGCAGATAAGGGACAAATGGAGCCTAGGAGCAGATAAGGGACGAATGGAGCCTAGGAGCAGATAAGGGACGAATGGAGCCTAGGAGCAGATAAGGGGGGAATGGAGCCTAGGAGCAGATAAGGGACGAATGGAGCCTAGGAGCAGATAAGGGACGAATGGAGCCTAGGAGCAGATAAGGGACAAATGGAGCCTAGGAGCAGATAAGGGACAAATGGAGCCTAGGAGCAGATAAGGGACAAATGGAGCCTAGGAGCAGATAAGGGACAAATGGAGCCTAGGAGCAGATAAGGGACGAATGGAGCCTAGGAGCAGATAAGGGGGGAATGGAGCCTAGGAGCAGATAAGGGGGGAATGGAGCCTAGGAGCAGATAAGGGACGAATGGAGCCTAGGAGCAGATAAGGGACAAATGGAGCCTAGGAGCAGATAAGGGACAAATGGAGCCTAGGAGCAGATAAGGGACGAATGGAGCCTAGGAGCAGATAAGGGACGAATGGAGCCTAGGAGCAGATAAGGGGGGAATGGAGCCTAGGAGCAGATAAGGGACGAATGGAGCCTAGGAGCAGATAAGGGACGAATGGAGCCTAGGAGCAGATAAGGGACAAATGGAGCCTAGGAGCAGATAAGGGACAAATGGAGCCTAGGAGCAGATAAGGGACAAATGGAGCCTAGGAGCAGATAAGGGACAAATGGAGCCTAGGAGCAGATAAGGGACGAATGGAGCCTAGGAGCAGATAAGGGGGGAATGGAGCCTAGGAGCAGATAAGGGGGGAATGGAGCCTAGGAGCAGATAAGGGACGAATGGAGCCTAGGAGCAGATAAGGGACGAATGGAGCCTAGGAGCAGATAAGGGACGAATGGAGCCTAGGAGCAGATAAGGGGGGAATGGAGCCTAGGAGCAGATAAGGGACGAATGGAGCCTAGGAGCAGATAAGGGACAAATGGAGCCTAGGAGCAGATAAGGGACGAATGGAGCCGAGTCACAGGCCGCATCCCCGCTCACCTCTAGCAGGGGACACGCCCACACCAGCTATTCACAAATGCCTGGTGCGCGGGTGCACCTGGCTAAAGGCATAGTGGAACGTGGCCGCGAACCCGCATATGCTTATCTGGCAAATAGGTGCAGCATATTACTAGTCAATCTGGAGGGGAGTTTAAACAGCAGGGCATCCCAAATTGGGATCCCTCAAGGAGAGGTGATACGTTGCAATACTGGCGTCTTAAAGACTCCAGGGCTGACCAAAATAAGTCTTGGCCCACCTTACAGCAGACAAAAATCGATGAAGCCAGCCAATAAAATTCCAAGCGTTTTATTTCAATCTCATTAAAAAGCCAGCCATACTCATGAGTAAGGACTGGACAGTCTGAAACGCGTAGACACCAGATTCTACCAATTTTATTGCTTCCTGAAAGCGCCGTGTATTTACTGGATAGCTTTTTAATGAGATTGAAATAAAAAGTTTGGACTTTTATTGGCTGGCTTCATCGATTCGATTGCTGGACATGTGAGGTGAGCGCACGCAGCCGTTGCCAGAAAGTTTTCCTGGACTTTCTCTTGTGTTGGATGAAGGTAGAGCCGACTCTCTCTCTTTTTGTGATACCACTTTAAAGCAGACCAAAACCCACCAACCCCAGGAACTGGAGTGGGAAAGTTTGCTTCCAACTCGGGATGCCCCTCTGTGCAAAAACCCCCTTGGATCGCCGTATACTCACCTTGGGCCATTACAGCATTCATGGGCCAGCATTCCCCCCCCCATATTGGAGCCAGCACCCAGCAACTGTCCCATTCAGCTTTAGTTGGCCAGTGTGAATATGCAACGCAAAGACCCCGCACATGTGCCATGGGAGGATAGAGAAACTGCGGGAGGCTTCACACACGGGCGCACCAAACTTTTCTACATATCTGGTCATTGAATGCTTGCAAGCACTTAAAGTGGACCAAAACCCACGGCGATCGCCCCAGGAATTAATTCCCCCCGCCGGGACGTCCCGATTTTGGATGCGACACCCCCCAGGTCACCCCATACACTTACCTTGTTTCCCAGCACATCCCTGCTATCCCTCTAGCGGGGGGGGGGGGGGGGGGGGGGGGGGGAATGTCGGCTCCAGGCATTTGTGAATGGCCGGCGCGGGCATGCGCCCTGTTAGAGGCTAGCGGGGGGGGGGGGGGGGGGGGGGACATGGCCGCCAGCCGGAGCCACTCGCCTTAGACGCGCTTACGTGAGTGGCGAGTTGCGCTCGGTGATCTGGAGGGTTTCACACAATGGGGGCATCCCCGAGGGGCAAGGACCAAAACCCAGGATAGTCAAAATCCTGGGTTCTGATCCACTTTAAGAATCTTCCACAAACACAAGCAAGTGCACACATGGCCGGAGCAGCGGGATGCCCCATCAACGCCGACCGGGGGGCAGTTGGGCGGTTAATCCGGACCTTCACCATGATTTATTGAAAAGCCCAAACGCTTAAAGGATTCCCCAGCATCTAAAGTTATTTATATATTCTAAGTATGTCACACACCCCACTTCATTTATTAATTATTACACTTGGGGGTTATCTCACCGCTAGGTGGCGCACTTGCAGAGATCTCCAAAAAAGCAGCAAGCCCCTCCCGGTCTATAGATACCTGGTACCTCCCAACAATTCCCCAGTGTTGGTCTCTGCAAGATGGCGACAAGACAGAAGAAAGAAGTCTCCTGCTTGCAGGTAGCCGGGGTATCACCCCGGCCCCCCCCTTATGGTCTATTGCTGCCCGGTCCCCGTTTTCGTGTTTATCCCGTTGATTTAATGGTAGCCTCCCAGCTATAGGCTGTAGGCCGGGCAAGGGTAGA
Organism: Gastrophryne carolinensis; assembly: GCA_027917425.1. Lineage (NCBI taxonomy): Eukaryota > Metazoa > Chordata > Amphibia > Anura > Microhylidae > Gastrophryne > Gastrophryne carolinensis. The sequence continues at coordinate 262,493,008 of CM051240.1, forward strand.
TGGCACTCTAGGTGCCTAGGAGATTAGCTCCTCCGCTCGTCCCCATATTATGGGGCATAGCGGTGATCCGGTTGTTTGGTGATCCGGAATTGGGATGCCCCAGCCCTTAGGTCCCAGTTAGGTTTCCTTTCCCCCACAGGTTCTGTGTGTGCAGTGTGCGTGGGGGTGGTGTTTGGGGACAGCATGGGTCCGTCCCTTGTTTATTCTGGGGGGGGGGGGGGGCTCCTAGCCCTGAGTTTGTTGCTCCCTCACATGTGTGCCTTTTGTACATCAGACTAGGCGGCCAGGGCGGTGCGCGGTGCCGCTGGCCCGCCTGTGTGTGTGGGTGCGTGCGCCGCTGGTCCGCCTGTGCTCTGTGTGCGGCCTGCGTGTGTTTCACTGCGGGCGGGACCGGGCGGCAGGCGATGCCGCCGGCCCGTCCGTCGGCGCTGCGGGCGCCTTTACTGTGGGCGCCATTACTTGGCGCTTCTGCGGCCTCTTCGAGGCATCGGGGTGACGTGGGCGGGCCGCGTCAGGCGCGGCCAGCGCTGTTTCTGGCGGGTTAGGGAGGGGCGGGGTCAGCGGTCCCGCGTTGTGTGGCGGGTCCGCCCCTTCGTCTCCAGATGGTGAGGATCGCGCTCTTTCTCTCCCTCTCGTCACTGGCGTGTCCCGCGCGGTGTGCAGGTAGGCCATTGTCCCCTGCGCCTCTCGTTCCTTCATGGGCTGTTGGTTTAATTCTGGAGGGGTGGGCGGCTTAGCGGTCGGTCGTTGTGCAGGCCGGGCTGCAGGATGAGCCAGGTATTCCTCTCTCCCTCCATTCCCCCCCCTCTCCCTCCCCCCACCCCCCTCTCCCCCGATGATTCGGTCAGGCCTTGGTGCGTGCTGGCGGGGGGTGGGTTTTTTGTTTCTGCTTGTACTTGTGTGTCAGGTGTGACTGTACTGACTGCTGTCCTTTGCGTTTTTCAGATCCCGGGATTCCGTCTTTCAGGGCTCTCCCGGTCTTGTACATACCTGGCGGGTATTTGGGGTTGGCTACTGTCCCCCCTTGCCCTTCTGCTAATTCCCTGGGCAGGGCTACACTTGCTAGTATATATATATTTGTATACCCTTAAGCTTAGGGCTGTGTATGTGTCTACAGATAGTCACATTTAATCTATTAAAGTACTAGTGGGGCATCCCGGGTCGCTTACTGCGTAAATCCCTGAGGGCTGCGAATACCATAAAATCACCATTATGGAGGCTACCAGAGTTGCCGGAACTAGTCCTTCGGGGCACTCCAGGCTGTGTGGGGGGTGTGGGACTCCGCTCCCAGGGGATGATGTAATCTTTTGTATTCCATGTACACAGCGGAACATTGAGCGCCAGTCCGGCACCTCGGTGCCTGGGACTTCTTCTACCGCGCCTTCTCCCTCCCCTCCTCGCCTGTTCCGGACCCCGCATGACGCTGTCGTTGGGGGTGATTCGCAATCTGAGGTAGGTGCCCGGTTGGCCAGCCTCGAGAAAATGTTTTTCCGCTATGGTCGCTCAGAAGGCTTCTGCCAAGCGAAAACACCTGTCTCCGCCTCCGCAGGATTCCGATGAGGAAGTTGAGGTACTGGATTGGTCGGATCGTCCCCTCGAAGAGGGGGAGCTTATTGAGGAGACGGAGGATTCAGAGGTTCAGCAGTTGTCTAGCGCTGAGGGGGACTTGATAGAGGGGCCCCCTCCTGACACGCCCACTATTCTGGCTCAGATGTTTGAGGTTTTGGATTTGGATCCGCCGGAAGTTACTCCTCGGCCTAAGGGTCAGCTCTTCGGGGGTTCCAAGCAGCGCTTGGAGTTTCCCAGTCAACAGCATTTTGAGGACATCGTCCTCAAGCAGTGGGAGCAGCCTACGCGGCTTGTCGGGGTCCCGCCTAGTTGGGACAAGAAATATCCCTTTCCGGCGGATTTGTTGAAGCGGTGGTCCGCCTCCCCAGAGGTGGATGCTCCTGTTTTGGGGCTGTCAAATTCGGCGGCGGTTCATTTTCCTGACACTACTTCTCTCAAGGATGGTGAGGATCGCCGGATTGATCAGCTGGCCCGTCACGGTTTTGTCTGTGCGGGTTCGGTCTTGAGGCCTGTTTGTGCTTCCGCCTTTTTGTCTTTGGCTGTTAGGTCCGTGGTCAGGGATTTAGGTGCGGATCTTGATCCTGCCTGTGATGAGTCCCTGGCTCTTAAGCGTTGTGAATCCTTTTTGTCATTTATCCTGGCTGCGCAGGAGGACGTCATGTTGATGTGTGGCAGGGCTACGGCCCTGTTGGTGGCTATTCGCTGTTCAGTATGGCTGAGACAGTGGACTGCTGATTTTAATTCTAAGAGTTCGCTTACGGCTCTTCCCTTTATGGGTGTGCGGCTTTTCGGTGAGCAGCTGGATTCCGTTGCCAAGGGAGGTAAGTTACCTCAGCGCAAGAGATTTCGCCGTTCCTTTCGGGGACCGGCTTCCTACAATCCGCCCTTTCGGGGAACCAGAGCCAGCAGAGGTGCGGGCTTCTCGGCTTCCAGGGGCGCCAGCTGGAATAGGGGTAGAGGCCGTGGCCGTCCCGTGCACGTCTGGGACGCCAAGCCTAAGCCAGTTTCCAAGCCCGCTCAGCCATGAGGGGGCGCCCTCACCCGTACGGGTGGGGGGACGGTTGCGACTATTCTCCCGGGTATGGGACCTGGAGGTTTCCGACAGGTGGATCCGGGAGGTGGTGTCGGCCGGTTACAAGCTGGAGTTCGAGTCCTGTCCTCCTCCAAGGTTTGTCAGGTCTCGAGTGCCGGCGGATTCTTTAGCCGCGCAGGGGCTTCTGGCGGCTGTAAGGAATCTTCTGGAGCTGGCGGTCATTTGCCCGGTCCCGCCGTTGGAGGTGGGGCGCGGGTTTTATTCCAATCTCTTCACTGTTCTCAAGAAGGACGGGTCGTCCCGCCCGATCCTGGATCTGAAGTTTCTCAACAGGTTTATTCGTCCCCGGAAGTTCCGCATGGAGACCCTGCGGTCTGCGATCGGTTCTTTTCGGCAGGGGGACTTTATGTTGTCCATAGACATCAAGGACGCGTATCTTCACATTCCAATCTTTCCGGCACATTAGCGGTTTCTTCGCTTCGTGGTGGAGGATCGGCATTTTCAGTTTGTAGCTCTCCCATTCGGTCTCACCTCGGCTCCGAGAGTGTTCACAAGGGTGTTGGCAGGGGTGATGGCCCTGCTCAGAGCTCAGGGGATTCGCATTGTTCCTTATCTGGACGATCTTCTCATCATGGCACCTTCCCTCAGTCAGGCGTAGGGGGACACCAGTTTGGTGGTGTCTACGCTGGAGAAGTTCGGCTGGGTGATCAACTATCCCTAGTCTTCCCTGGTTCCGGCCAGGGTGGTGACCTTTCTGGGAATGTCCTTGGACTCGTGTCAGCACAGAGTGTTTCTCCCTCAGGCCGAGGTTCTTTTGATTCAGGAATTGGTTCAGCTTCTTCTCTCCAATCCTCGCCCGTCCATCCGGCTGGGGATGAGACTGGTGGGGTTGATGGTGGCCTCGTTCGAGGCTGTTCCCTTCGCACAGTTCCACACGAGGACGCTTCAGCTTCATCTTTTGGCGTCTTGGGATCGGCGACCGCGGTCGTTGGATCGGTCCTTCCGGATGTCCCCCCAGGTTCGGCAGTCTCTACTGTGGTGGTTGGTCTCGGACAATCTCTTGAAGGGCAGGTCTTTCTGACCCTGATTTGGGAAACTGTCACCACGGACGCCAGTTTGTCAGGATGGTGAGGTTTCTGGACGGATTTTCATTTTCAGGGGCAGTGGAACCCTCTGGAAGCCCACTTGCCCATCAATGTTCTGGAGTTGCGAGCCATCAGGTTGGTTTTGTCTCACTTGACGCATCATTTACAGGGTCTGCCGGTTCAGGTTCGCTCGGACAATCAGACGGCGGTTGCTTACATCAATCACCAAGGAGGGACTCGCGGTCTGGGTGCCCTCAGAGACGTGTCTCTGATTCTAGTTTGGGCGGAGACTTATGTCCCTTGCATTTCGGCAGTGTTCATTCCAGGAGTGGTGAACACGGAGGCGGACTTCCTGAGCCGGTGCTCGTCCCGCCGGGGGGAATGGTCTCTCCATCCCCTGGTGTTTCGGTCGATGTGTCTTCGGTGGGGGACGCCGGAGGTGGATCTGTTTTGCCTCTCGTCACAACTACAAGCTTCTGACATTCGTGTCGCCTTCTCGGGACCCTCTGGCTCTGGCGGCGAATGCCATGGGCTGGCCTTGAGCTGGAGGGACCTGGGTTTTCTTTATCTGTTCCCTCCGATTCCCGTGTCAGGCAGGGTGCTGCGAAAGCTAGTTCAGGAAGGAGTTCCCGCCATTCTCGTGGCTCCTAGGGGGCCAAGGCGGGTGTGGTTCGCAGTCATCGTTCGTCTGGCAGTGGTTCAGTTCGATCTGCCTCTTCGGCAAGATCTTCTCACTCAGGGTCAACTGTGTTACCCCAGTTTACCAACGCTGGCTTTGACGGCTTGGCGGCTGAAACCTCCATTTTGAGGGAGGAGGGTCTTTTGGATTCGGTCATTCGGACTCTCTTTAGTGTTAGGAAGAGGTCTTCCTCTTCCATCTATTATAGGGTCTGGAGATCTTATATTGATTGGTGTGAGGCTACATCTTTGCCCTGCCGGGTTTTTGCTATTTCTCGGATTTTGGAGTGTCTTCAATCAGGGCTGGATTCTGGTCTTCAGCTGAGTACATTGAAGGGGCAGGTTTCTGCCTTGTCAATTTTTTTCCAGAGGTTTTTTGCAAGCCATTCTTTGGTCAAGACTTTCTTCCAGGGGGTTTCGCATCTGCGGCCTCCTAGGAAGCCTTTGTTCCCAGTTTGGGATTTGAATTTGGTGTTCTCTGCGTTACAGGTTCCTCCTTTTGAGCCTGTGCAGGATATTGCTCTGTCCACTCTGACTCAGAAGGTTGCCTTTTTGGTGGCCATCACTTCGGTTCGGCGTTTTTCAGAGTTGGCGGCTTTATTGATTCAGGCTCCTTGTTTTGAGAAGCATCAGGACAAAGTGATCTTTCGTTTCAAGTCAGATTTTCTCTGCTTTTCATATTAATCAGGACGTTGTTCTTCCTTCTTTGTGTCCTAAGTCTAGGAATGTCACGGAGGGTGCGTTGCACTGCTTAGACGTTGTGTTAGGTACTATTTGCGTGCTACATCTTCCTTCGTAAGTCTGATGCCTTTTTCGTGGTGCCCTGTGGGCCTAGGAAGGGCTTGGCTCCGGCTCAGTCTTCCATTAGCAAATGGATTCGTCAGGCGATTGTTGGAGCCTATTCTGCCAAGGGGTAGGATCCCCCTTTTCGCGTTACTGCTCATTCTACTCGTGCGGTTGGTGCGTCCTGGGCTTTTCAGCACCAGGCTTCGGTTGAACAAGTTTGTCAGGCCGCTACCTGGTCTTCGGTTCACACCTTTTCTAAGTTTTACAAGGTTGATGTTCGGGCCTCAGCTGATGCTGTGTTTGGCCGTAAGGTTCTGCAGGCTGCAGTGGTTTGAGTTTTATCTGCGTTATTGCCTGGTTTGGATACCCGCCCTTTTATGGACACTGCTGTTGGATGTCCCAAGTGTAATAATTAATAAATGAAGTGGGGTGTGTGACATACTTAGAATAATACCATTTTGTGAATACTCACCTGTAAAATGGGTATTATAAGTATGTCACACACCCCACTTCACCCGCCCTTTTTTGGTATCCGGGTTCCTTATATGGTGAGGTTTTGTTATTTACAGTTGAGGGTTGCAATTGTTTCTTCCTGGTACCTTGTCTTACTGCTGTTTTAACACTGGGGAATTGTTGGGAGGTACCAGGTATCTATAGACCGGGAGGGGCTTGCTGCTTTTTTGGAGATCTCTGCAAGTGCGCCACCTAGCGGTGAGATAACCCCCAAGTGTAATAATTAATAAATGAAGTGGGGTGTGTGACATACTTATAATACCCATTTTACAGGTGAGTATTCACAAAATGGTATTTTTACGTTTTTAGTCACTTATTATTCTTTCCCCCACTGGGCTGCAACTCTGTTCAGGACTCTAGGATACAGGCACCGCCGTTTTGACTCAGAAGCATCACATACTGAGGGGAAGAGAGCGGGATAAAGTACAGGGGGGCGGGGTTATAGCTGTGCTTTGCTCAGACAGAGCAGAGCTGGGGTCAGGGAAAGGTCAGCAATCCCTGGATGCAGGGCAGCACAGTCAGAAGACTCCTCCTGTTTGCAGGCTGCCTGATGCTCCATGAGCCGCCATCTTGGATGTTCAAAGGCTCATAACATGCAGTAGGTGCAGGTAGGATGATTTTTAATGTGAGCAATCTGTATGTACAGGGTGTGGGAAACATATAAGATAGGCTCTTATTCAGGGTGAGGGTCCAGATTAATGTGGGCAATCTGTATGTACAGGGGGGAAACATATAAGATAGGCTCTTATTCAGGGTGAGCGTTTGGATTATTCAGGGTGAGGGTTCGGATTAATGTGAGCAATCTGTATGTACAGGGTGTGGAAAACATATAAGAAAGGCTCTTATTCAGGGTGAGGGTCCGGATTAATGTGGGCAATCTGTATGTACAGGGTGTGGGAAACATATAAGATAGGCTCTTATTCAGGGTGAGGGTCCGGATTAAGGTGGGCAATCTGTATGTACAGGGTGTGGAAAACATATAAGATAGGCTCTTATTCAGGGTGAAGGTCCGGATTAATGTGGGCAATCTGTATGTACGGGGGGGGGGGGGGGGAATGTAGGCTCTTATTCAGAGTGAAGGTCCGGATTAATGTGAGCAATCTGTATGTACAGGGTGGGAAACATATAAGATAGGCTCTTATTCAGGGTGAAGGTCCGGATTAATGTGGGCAATCTGTATGTACGGGGGGGGGGGGGGGGAATGTAGGCTCTTATTCAGAGTGAAGGACCGCTTTAAAGTGGAACACCACCCTCCCATGATCTATAAGATTCCCGGACCGATCAGTCCCCTGACTGTGTGAAACCCCCCAGAACCCCCTAAATCCCTACCTTATCCACGATCCAGCGCCGCCTCCCGCGCGTCCCTCTAGCAGGAAGCGTACCCACGCCGGCAGGTTTGTGAATGGCCGGCACGGGCGCGCGCACTGTAAGAGTGACGTGCGGGAGGCGGCAGCGGCGGGCGCGCTCTCCGTCGGCGGGGATTAGCAGCGGCGGTCACGTGGGAGCGGGGAGAGGTGAGTTTTTCGGGGTTTCTGGGGGGTTTCACACAGCCGGGATCGGGGTGCCCCGCCGAAGTGGACCAAAACCCTGGATAGTCAAAATCCTGGGTGTTGGTCCACTTTAAAAACACTTCAGTCATGTTCCCAGGAATCGATCCTGCCATCCTCAGGTAGGTCATAACTGCCCCTTTAAATCTCATACAAATCAACATAGCCCGTTATTGGGGGGGGGGGGGGGGGGGGGAGGCTTTGTTCTACTCAACCACCCCAGAAGCCCCCAGCCTGTGAGTCCCTGGACCCAGCACAAGGGGGCGCTCTCCATACCTGACACAAAGGCCACCTTCTCCTTCAGCGTGGGCAGGACGTCGGTCGCCTTCAGTCCGTCATTCCGGAAGGAGCCTGAGAAAGAGCGAGAGAGGGGGGGGGGGGGGCGGGTTAGTATTCCAACATAAAGGCGCGTCATCACATCATACAATGCCATGGGTGTCACCGCCAGACTAGGCCGCACACTGTATATAGTTAACAATCCGACCTAAACGATGCAGAGCCGGGTCCATGTGATCGATCGAATCCCGATCACCCCCCGGCACCACAGATCGATCCATGCCAGATTGGACAATCAGTTCTAAAAAGGTGTATAATAAAAATAATAACATTTTAATTTATTATTTTATTTTAATTTGAATATGGATTTTATTCAGATTAATACTATAATAAAAACAATATTTCAGAGTAATAAATTAAGGCAACTAGACTAGATGTATTTGAAATATTTTTATTATAGTATTAATATTATTAAAATACATATAGTCTAGTTGCCTTAATTTATTACACTCTTAATAATATTAATACTATAATAAAAATATTTCAAATACATCTAGTCTAGTTGCCTTAATTTATTACTCTGAAATATTATTTTTATTATAGTATTAATATTATTAAGAGTGTAATAAATCAAGGCAACTAGACCGGTAGCTCTAGCCAGTGAAGGTGACAAAAAATACAGCAAATCTAGTTGCCCTGGTTTATTACACTCTATTAATATATGTATTTTATTTTATATATAAAATGATTTTTAATCTTATTTTTGTTATTATAGTAATAAAAAAAATATTAAAATAAATAAAACAATGAAATGTATTAATATCTATCATTTTCTTAATTTACACATTATCACGCACGATTAACAGATTGAATACTGTTTACAATCCACAACACAGCACCACTTAATTCCAGTTGCCTTGATTTATTACTACAAATAATCACCTGGATAAATGGGAACCTTCACAGGGTAAATTTACATGATGTCCCCCCCCCCCCCCCCGTGGCCAACCAATCACAGGCCAGGGATCCGCTCGTAATGACATTGCCATGGCGATTATTCTCTCCTGAGTCAAAACAGAAATCACAATTCCACCACTCGACCAACTTGACAGCATCATGACGACTCCTATGTAAATCAGTCACATGACTCATTTGCATGGAATATGCAAATGAGCCACACACACATCACTTGCCCCTGTGGGGTGGGGAAAGGCCAAAGTTGCCTCCGCGATTCTCCTTTAAGGGCATCGAATGAGTGTGAGGCGCCACAGAACTCGCACAAAACGCGAGAAATTAGCGGGACGGGCAAATGATGCAGCGCCCCTCCGTCACCTTGGCTCAAATCAGCGCCGATTCTGCCACGCAGCGTTGCCAGGCAACAGTCACTCCATTCTGGGAAGAAAGGGACGAGGTGCCCCAAGAAAAATGGCTTCCGCGCCGAAGGAGAGGGAACGCTTCGTAAGGGCATCCGAATATTCCTCTGCATGCGGATAGAACGCAAGGCGTTCTCCGGCCGCCATTTGGCATCCTCGTTCTCTGTGGGGTATTCGCATTCCCAGTCAGAGGCGCTCTGCTGGTAGAGCGCCCGCGCAGAGCGGACGCCCGCGCAGAGCGGACGTCCGCTCTGGCGCGGGCGTCCGCCGCCAGAGCGGACGCCCGCGCCAGAGGACGCCCACGCAGAGCGGACGCCCGCGCCGAGCGGACGCCCGCGCCGAGCGGACGCCCGCGCCAGAGCGGACGCCCACGCAGAGCGGACGCCCACGCAGAGCGGACGCCCACGCAGAGCGGACGCCCACGCAGAGCGGACGCCCACGCAGAGCGGACGCCCACGCAGAGCGGACGCCCACGCAGAGCGGACGCCCAGGTAGAGCGGACGCCCAGGTAGAGCGGACGCCCACGCAGAGCGGCCGCCCGCGCCAGAGGACGCCCACGCAGAGCGGACGCCCGCGCCAGAGGACGCCCACGCAGAGCGGACGCCCGCGCCAGAGGACGCCCACGCAGAGCGGACGCCCGCGCCAGAGGACGCCCACGCAGAGCGGACGCCCGCGCCAGAGGACGCCCACGCAGAGCGGACGCCCGCGCCAGAGGACGCCCACGCAGAGCGGACGCCCGCGCCAGAGGACGCCCACGCAGAGCGGACGCCCGCGCCAGAGGACGCCCGCGCCAGAGGACGCCCACGCAGAGCGGACGCCCGCGCCAGAGGATGCCCACGCAGAGCGGACGCCCGCGCCAGAGGACGCCCACGCAGAGCGGACGCCCGCGCCAGAGGACGCCCGCGCCAGAGGACGCCCACGCAGAGCGGACGCCCGCGCCAGAGGACGCCCACGCAGAGCGGACGCCCACGCAGAGCGGACGCCCACGCAGAGCGGACGCCCACGCAGAGCGGACGCCCACGCAGAGCGGACGCCCACGCAGAGCGGACGCCCACGCAGAGCGGACGCCCAGGTAGAGCGGACGCCCAGGTAGAGCGGACGCCCACGCAGAGCGGCCGCCCGCGCCAGAGGACGCCCACGCAGAGCGGACGCCCGCGCCAGAGGACGCCCACGCAGAGCGGACGCCCGCGCCAGAGGACGCCCACGCAGAGCGGACGCCCGCGCCAGAGGACGCCCACGCAGAGCGGACGCCCGCGCCAGAGGACGCCCACGCAGAGCGGACGCCCGCGCCAGAGGACGCCCACGCAGAGCGGACGCCCGCGCCAGAGGACGCCCACGCAGAGCGGACGCCCGCGCCAGAGGACGCCCGCGCCAGAGGACGCCCACGCAGAGCGGACGCCCGCGCCAGAGGACGCCCACGCAGAGCGGACGCCCGCGCCAGAGGACGCCCACGCAGAGCGGACGCCCGCGCCAGAGGACGCCCGCGCCAGAGGACGCCCACGCAGAGCGGACGCCCGCGCCAGAGGACGCCCACGCAGAGCGGACGCCCCGCGCAGAGCGGACGCCCCGCGCAGAGCGGACGCCCGCGCAGAGCGGACGCCCACGCAGAGCGGACGCCCACGCAGAGCGGACGCCCACGCAGAGCGGACGCCCACGCAGAGCGGACGCCCACGCAGAGCGGACGCCCACGCCAGAGGATGACCACACAATATCAGATACAATGTAACAGGAGATCAGTAGGGGGAAGTCATGGCAGCCAATAGCGCGCCATTCCTCACACCAGCAGTGATACAATGTAACATGGGCGCGCATGGGCGCGTAACATGGGCGTAACATGGGTCTATGTTCGAGATGCCTGGAGTCTATAAAAAAGACGGCGCACTCGGTGCCGGCTCCACTGTCTATAGCGGCGACATTCACAGACAGACAGAGGAGCTGCAGCCCAGCTGGACAGACAATCATGTGTGTGACAAGGGGCCAGTGTCTGACCCCAGCCCCTCCCAGCCTATGCAAATGAGCAGCTTCATGCCTCGCCTTGTTATAGGTTTAAAGTGGACCTAAAGCCTCCCTGGCAACAGTGTCTGACAGTTAACTAACTAATCCAATCCTGTAACCGATTTCATCCCGGCAGAGATCCCGGGACACCGCTGGCTCATGGCCTTGTGTATTGTGGCTACAAGAGGTCCCATATCGCCCTGCTCCCCAGAGCTCACACTCACACACTGTTATTATACATTATATGGCGCCGACATATACCACAGCGCTGTATATAGAAGCAGTCACATGACCTCCTGTCCCTCAGAGCTCACACTCTAATGTCTCCCCCACACTCACACACTGTTATTATACATTATATAGCGCTGACATATACCACAGCGCTGTACATAGAAGCAGTCACATGACCTCCTGTCCCTCAGAGCTCACACTCTAATGTCTCCCCCACACTCACACACTGTTATTATACATTATATAGCGCTGACATATACCACAGTGCTGTACATAGAAGCAGTCACATGACCTCCTGTCCCTCAGAGCTCACACTCACACACTGTTATTATACATTTATATAGCGCTGACATATACCACAGCGCTGTACATAGAAGCAGTCACATGACCTCCTGTCCCTCAGAGCTCACACTCTAATGTCTCCCCCACACTCACACACTATTATACATTATATAGCGCTGACATATACCACAGCGCTGTACATAGAAGCAGTCACATGACCTCCTGTCCCTCAGAGCTCACACTCTAATGTCTCCCCCACACTCACACACTGTTATTATACATTATATAGCGCTGACATATACCACAGCGCTGTACATAGAAGCAGTCACATGACCTCCTGTCCCTCAGAGCTCACACTCTAATGTCTCCTCCACACTCACACACTATTATACATTATATAGCGCTGGTTTCAGGATGGTGAGCCCCAGGACTTTCATTACCCTGCTGGTTGGTTCTTGTCTGAGGCATCCCAATTTGGGTTACCCCGCTGTGTGAGACCCCCACAGATTGCACACTTAAAGTGGACCAAAACCCAGCGGGATCAGCCCGGGAAGCTATAAGATTCCCTCACCCAAATTTGGGATGCCCCGCTGTGAGATACCTCCCAGGTCGCCTCATACACTTATTTCCCAGCCCAACAGCGCATGTGAGGGCTGCAGCGCATCCCCGCTATCCCTCCAACAGGAGGTGCGTCAGGCGTTTGTGAATGGCTGGTGCGGCCACACTCCCTGTTAGTCGGGGGATGCGACCGTCCGTGCGCTCAGAGCCGCTAACCTTAGACAAAGGCTTAGACAGCGCGATGTCAGCGAATGCGAGCGCGCCGATTGGACGAGCGCGGCAAATGCAAAGTAGGACTGGGAAGAGCCCAAAAAGGGCTTTTAAATTAAATGTTAGTGGTTTATGTTTTGCAGTGTTTAGTTTGTGCTTAATCAAGGAATTTAAAGAAAACATACAATTTTAATATATCTTTCTAGTGTGCGGCAAAAATCATTGTTGTGGATTTATCTGGTAACCCGCACGTAGATATATTATGTCAATTTTAACATCCTGCTATTGAAGGCGTTTCTTGCCCTTGCCAGCACGAGGCGATTGTCCCGCTTTAAAGCAGACCTATAATCCAAACCTCACCCCCTGAGCCGGACATATCTTCAGCACTGCAGAGGAACTCGGGGGCCGGGGTGCCGACCCTTCCTCCCTCTATACGAAACTAAAACACTAATGGTGGCAGCTGGGAATGAACAAGAGGCGCTTCCCCTCATGACAGGTTCTCTTTAAAGAGACAGTCCAGCTTAAAGTGGACCAACACCCAGGATTTTCAATATCCTGGGTTTTGGTCCACTTCGGTGGGGCAGCCCGATCGGCCCCACTGTGTGAAACCCCCCAGAACGCCCCTCACCTCACCCCGCTCCTACGCGGGCGCTCGTCCAATCAGAGCCGCTGTGGTATGCACGTACAAGCGGCGCCCAACCACAGCGGCTCTGAGCGCTGGAGGCCGCGTCTCGCGCTTCCCTCTAACAGAGAGCGCGCCCGCGCCGGCCATTCACAAACGCCGCCCTGCTAGAGTGAACGCCCGCGATTTCGGATGCCCCGCGGGGAGGGATCTGATCGGCCCAGGAATCTTATAGATCCCCGGGCCGATCCCCCCTGGGTGTTGGTCCACTTTAAAAACCCCTTGTGGTTCATGGGAGCGTGATGGGATAACCTGCGGCTGCCGCCCCAATGTTTTCTATTGAGATGCATGAGACAAAACCTTCTTCTCCTCTCAATAAAAGTCAATGGGGCGGCAGCCGCGGTAATCCCATCAATGCTGTTCCCACAAACCACACAAGTTAAAGCAGACCTTCACCCTGAAGAGAGCCTATCTTGTATGTTTCCCCCCTGTACATACAGATTGCTCACATTAATCCGGACCTTCACCCTGAAGAGAGCCTATCTTGTATGTTTCCCCCCTGTACATACAGATTGCTCACATTAATCCGGACCTTCACCCTGAATAAGAGCCTATCTTATATGTTTCCCACACCCTGTACATACAGATTGCTCACATTAATCCGGACCTTCACCCTGAATAAGAGCCTATCTTATATGTTTCTCACACCCTGTACATACAGATTGCTCACATTAATCCGGACCTTCACCCTGAATAAGAGCCTATCTTATATGTTTCCCACACCCTGTACATACAGATTGCTCACATTAATCCGGACCTTCACCCTGAATAAGAGCCTATCTTATATGTTTCCCACACCCTGTACATACAGATTGCTCACATTAATCCGGACCCTCACCCTGAATAAGAGCCTATCTTATGTTTCCCACACCCTGTACATACAGATTGCCCACATTAATCCGGACCTTCACCCTGAATAAGAGCCTATCTTATATGTTTCCCACACCCTGTACATACAGATTGCCCACATTAATCCGGACCTTCACCCTGAATAAGAGCCTATCTTATATGTTTCCCACACCCTGTACATACAGATTGCCCACATTAAAAATCATCCTACCTGCATCTACTGCATGTTATGAGCCTTTAAACATCCAAGATGGCGGCTCATGGAACATCAGGCAGCCTGCTAACAGGAAGTGTCTTCTGACTGTGCCGCTCTGCATTCTCTGATTGCCGACCTTTTCCTGACCCCAGCTCTGCTCTGTCTGTGCAAAGCACAGCTACAACCCCGTCCCCTGCACTTTATCCCGCTCTCCTCTCCTCAGTATGTGATGCTTCTGAGCCAAGAAGCTTTTGGTCCACATTAAATGCAGACGTCACTGTTAAGGCGGAGGAGACATAAGGGTTAAAACCCAAAATAGAACCAAAATTACCCCGACACGAGGCCCCGCCCCTGGCGCAGATATCCCGCCGCTTCACACCCGGCCTGATCCGCAGATTAGGCATCGCTCCGCGGGGGCGATAATCTGCAGCCGACGCCGCCACAATGGCGGAATTTACCGGATAAAGAGCAACAAAAGTCTTCATTTGTAAGAAGCTTTCCATAAATTATCCACGAGGGGGGCAGGGCTGAATCCCACGCCAACAGCGCGTCCAGGAAAACCGTATTGTTCCATTATCCGGCTTTACTCCTTTGTAACAAGCGCAACTGACAATAGCTGCCGCCAACACGCTCGCTGCAACGTAGCTGCCGCCACCCGGAGAGAAATCAGGAGGGAGGCCGGCGGGGAAATCAGGAGGGAGGCCGGCGGGGAAATCGGGAGGGAGGCCAGCGAGGAAATCGGGAGGGAGGCCAGCGAGGAAATCGGGAGGGAGGCCAGCGAGGAAATCGGGAGGGAGGCCAGCGAGGCAATCGGGAGGGAGGCCAGCGAGGAAATCGGGAGGGAGGCCAGCGAGGAAATCGGGAGGGAGGCCAGCGAGGAAAATCAGGAGGGAGGCCAGCGAGGAAAATCAGGAGGGAGGCCAGCGAGGGAAATCAGGAGGGAGGCCAGCGAGGAAATCGGGACGGAGGCCAGCAAGGAAATCGGGACGGAGGCCAGCAAGGAAATCGGGACGGAGGCCAGCAAGGAAATCGGGACGGAGGCCAGCAAGGAAATCGGGACGGAGGCCAGCAAGGAAATCGGGACGGAGGCCAGCAAGGAAATCGGGACGGAGGCCAGCAAGGAAATCGGGACGGAGGCCAGCAAGGAAATCGGGACGGAGGCCAGCAAGGAAATCGGGACGGAGGCCAGCAAGGAAATCGGGACGGAGGCCAGCAAGGAAATCGGGACGGAGGCCAGCAAGGAAATCGGGACGGAGGCCAGCAAGGAAATCGGGACGGAGGCCAGCAAGGAAATCGGGACGGAGGCCAGCAAGGAAATCGGGACGGAGGCCAGCAAGGAAATCGGGACGGAGGCCAGCAAGGAAATCGGGACGGAGGCCAGCAAGGAAATCGGGACGGAGGCCAGCAAGGAAATCGGGACGGAGGCCAGCAAGGAAATCGGGACGGAGGCCAGCAAGGAAATCGGGACGGAGGCCAGCAAGGAAATCGGGACGGAGGCCAGCAAGGAAATCGGGACGGAGGCCAGCAAGGAAATCGGGACGGAGGCCAGCAAGGAAATCGGGACGGAGGCCAGCAAGGAAATCGGGACGGAGGCCAGCAAGGAAATCGGGACGGAGGCCAGCAAGGAAATCGGGACGGAGGCCAGCGAGGAAATCAGGAGGGAGGCCAGCGAGGAAATCAGGAGGGAGGCCAGCGAGGAAATCAGGAGGGAGGCCAGCGAGGAAATCAGGAGGGAGGCCAGCGAGGAAATCAGGAGGGAGGCCAGCGAGGAAATCAGGAGGGAGGCCAGCGAGGAAATCAGGAGGGAGGCCAGCGAGGAAATCAGGAGGCGCGACAGAGAAGAAATCAGGGGGCCGAGAGCGACAGAGAGGAAATCAGGAGGCCGAGAGTGACAGAGGAAATCAGGAGGCAGGCCAGCGAGGAAATCAGGAGGGAGGCCAGCGAGGAAATCAGGAGGGAGGCCAGCGAGGAAATCAGGAGGCGCGACAGAGAGGAAATCAGGGGGGCCGAGAGCGACAGAGGAAATCAGGAGGCCGAGCAGCAATCCCTTGAGTATTTTAGGCTGCAGGGTGGGCCGCCAAGGGTTTTGTTCCACTTTAAAGTGGACCAAAACCAGGAATTTTACCAGTTTTGGAACTGGGATGCTCCACCGTGCGAAACCGTACCGTTCAGTTAGCTAACTTGGGAAGGGGGCGTTGCACAGAGAGGGGCATCCCAGTTAGGGATGCCACAGCGGGAGGGAGTTTTCTGTAGAATTGGTATTATAAAGTATACAGCACGCCCTGTTCCAGAATAATCCTTACTCCTGGGTAATACATCCACAAGATGGCGCTGGACTGCAGAACACAGCTTGTGGCTCCTCCCAGCCCTATAAGTCAGGGACCTCCCACAAAATCCCCAGTATTGACAAGCAGTGAACAAGAAGCTGGGAGGACAATAATAACAGGAACTCAAAATGAACAATCACCAAACAGAGGTAACTAAGAATAATGATAACAAGGGTGGGGTGGAGCAGGACGTGCTGTATACATATAATACCAATTCTACAGGTCAGTAATCACAGGATTGTATTATTCTAAGTATACAGCATGTCCTGTTCCAGAATAATCCTTACTCCTGAGACATCCAATAGCAGTGTCCGTAAGGTAGGGTGGGATCCCCAAAAGTAACAGCAGACAGTTTAAACCACTACCGCCTGCAGAACCTTGCGGCCAAAAGCAGCATCAGCTGAGGCCCCAACATCAACCTTGTAAAACTTTGAAAAGGTGTGAACAGAAGACCAAGTAGCGGCCTTGCAAACTTGTTCAACAGAAGCCTGGTGCTGAAAAGCTCAAGAGGCACCAATAGCACTAGTGGAATGAGCAGTAAGGCGAAAGAGAGGATTCTTCCCCTTAGCAGAATAGGCCTGAATCACAGCCTGACGGATCCACTTGCTGATAGTGGACTTACCTGAAGCCAGACCTTTCTTAGGTCCAGAAGGGAGCACAAAAAGAGCATCAGTCTTCCTGAAGGATAGCCACCAAATAGAACTTCAGAGTCCTGACTACATCCAAAGAAGGTAAAACCCTCTCCTTAGGGTTACTAGGATTAGGGCACAGAGAAAACAATGTCCTGATTGAGATGAAAGGCAGAAACAACCTTAGGCAGAAAATCTGGCTTAAAACGAAACACCACCTTGTCCTGGTGTCTCTCAAAATAAGGGGGCTTGATGGAAAGCGCCGCCAACTCAGAAACACGCCTAACAGAAGTGATAGCCACCAAAGACTACCTTAACGTAAGAATGGACAAAGGGGCCCCTTGCAAGGGCTCAAAGGGAGACCCCTGCAGGGCAGATGAGACCAAGTTCAAGCCCCAGACTGGTAACATAGGCTTACGTGGGAGACGCAGGTGAGTAACCCCCTGGAAAAAGGTCTTGACCAGGGGATGCTGAGCAAAGGATCTTTGAAAGGTCATGTTTCTGCCTTGGCCATTTTTTTTCCAGAGTACTGAGCTGAAGAACCTGATCCAAACCATGTTGGAGAAACTCCAGAATCCTAGGAATAGAAAACACACGACAGGGAAGCGACTTAGACTCGCACCAGTCAATGTAAGTACGCCAAACCATGTAGTAGATGGAAGAAGAGGACTTCTTCCTAGCCCTGATCATGGTATTTACAACCCGAGGCAGGCAGCCCTTTTTCAATCAAGATGGAGGTTTCAACAGCCAGGCCGTCAAAGCCAGCATTTGAAAATTGGGGTGACGTAGGTGCCCCTGAGTGAGCAGATCTGGAACCCGGGGCAGGGCGTGCTGATCTACTGCCAGCTGCACGATGTCTGCGAACCACACTCAACATGGCCAACAGGGGGCCACCAGGATGGTTGGCACCCCTTCCTGAACTATCTTGCACAGCACCCCGCCCAGTAGGGGAAACGGGGGAAACACATACAGGAGCTGAAACCTGGAAGGCCAGAGGATCCTGGGAGAGAGAGACAAAGACTGGAAGCTTGTGATTGTGACGGGACGCAAACAGATCCACATCCGACTGACCCCAGCGGTGGCACAGGGAGCGAAACACCCTGCTGCTGAGGGACCATTCTCCCAGACAAGAGGTCCCCCGTGCAGCCAAATCAGGTTGAGACTCCCCACTGGTATGCACCTCACTGGGAGTCAGATGTAAGCGTGGGGGGGGGGGTAGGCGAAGCCCGAGGGGGCGCAGGCCCGCAACCCAGACTGCAGTGCAAGCGTCTGCTGGGCACAGTGTACACACACACCCCGACATCACTTATAGGGGATACCCCACACGCCACACACAGCCGGGCTTGTCCCGAAGGAACACCAAGCACATTATCCTGAGAAGCCTCCATATGGTGATTATTGTGGCACAATAGGCCAGTTGGGATTGACGCCAATAAGGCTACCCGGGATGCCCCAATAGCCCGCTAGGGAAGTGGGAGATATAAAATACAAAAGCCCTCCAATAGGGAGTTAACACTAAATAGGGGGGATAGGACCGGGAGAAACCACAAAAGTTTGACCCGCCTGCAAGACATAAGCAAAAAGATCCCATAAGCAATATGCACAGAGAAATACAAAATAAATCAGTCTGCAGGGGCACTTACTGACCGCAATAGGGAGACGCCAGACACACGCAGCAGAGAAATGGCGCCCGCATATACCTCGAGGGGCAGGCCGCGGAGATAGTGATGCAGAACGGCCCCCCGAAGAGCGTGAAAACGCGCCCACATGACAAAGCCAGCCAATGATGGCGCAGCAGCGCCTGAGGCGGCGACAAAAGAAACCAGTGCAACCAATACAAAGGGATCATAGCATAAATAAAATAGTAAAGACATGCGCACCCCCCCCCCCCCCCCCCCGAGATCTACTATGGGAGAGCGAAGGGGAAGCGACGGCCAGCGTAAAGGGAGTCAACTGCGGGGACAGGGGGTGAGGGGCATAAGGCGCGGGCCATGGGGCTATACCGCCTACCCTTTGGTGGGGGACTGCGGTTGGAGCAGCGCTTCTTAGCACCTAGCAGCGGTGCTGCCTACCATCACTCGAACCAGCGCAGCCTAAGCTGGGAGGCAGTAAAAGGAAACGGGTGGCAATAGTCCTACAGGGCCGCAGGCTAATAAGCCCCGCTCACCTGCGAGTAGAGAGAGCCATCTTTTAGTCATCGCAGCCCAGACTGCGGAGAACTGGGGAATTTGTGGGAGGTCCCTGGTATATATGGGGCCGGGAGGAGCCACTTTTCTGTCTCTGCAGTCCAGCGCCATCTAGAGGATGTATAACCCAAGTGTAAGGAATATCTTCTGGAACAGGACGTGCTGTATACTTAGAATATAAGCATGCCATACCCTATAGTAGATGGAGGACGAGGACTTCTTCCTAGCCCTTATGAGGTAAATGCATCGTCCACAGAGCCCGCCCCCCCCCCCCGAAGAGCGGGAAACGCGCCCACGTGATCCGGCCGGCCAATAGCGGCCCGGCAGCTCTGAGGTGAATGGGGCTGCCAGGCTCGGAGTGCAGTACAAAGTGCGGCGGCGGCGTATTATAAAGTTACAAGCACTAAAACATGTCATTGAAATACAGTGTTATAATCACTAGACGACCCCCCCCACCCGGAGATCCCCCAAGGGGAGAGTGAGGGAGGATAACAGCAGAATTCTCAGGAAAAATGGCGCCCAGAGGACTAATATGAGGAGTGAGGGTGGAGGGGGAAATATATATGTGAATAGGGTTTAACTGCACAGGATAACCTGGCAAAACCCATGAGGCCGTGGGGGCATCCCAAAAAGGCTCACCATTAGCCTAAACCGCCTACGCTGTTAGAGCAGGGACTGCGGTAGGAGCCTAGCTCCTCAGCACCATTGGTGCTACTAACCTACCTTCACCCCGAACCTTATCAGCCGAGGCTGGGAGGCAGTGAATGAGACGGAACAGGTGGGAATAGTCCTGCAGGGCCGCAGGCAATAAGCCCCGCCCACCTGCGCCACATAGAGAGCTGTCTTCTATCTTCTCAGCGCAGACTGCAGATAAGAACTGGGGAATTTGTGGGAGGTCCCCGACTTATATGGGGCTGGGAGGAGCCACAAGCTGTTTTCTGCAGTCCAGCGCCATCTTGTGGATGTATTACCCATGTGTAAGGAATCTTCTGGAACAGGACGTGCTGTATACTTAGAATATACAGCAAGTCCAGTCGCTTCACATCAGTTGGATGACTTGTAACAGGGACGTCAGGAGGTAACTTATTAGGGGGAGGTTCACACAGTGGGGGCATCCCAAATCTGGATGCCTCTGGGCAAGGATCAAAACCCAGGACAGTAAAGTAAAAAAATAAATTAAAAAACAGGTTTTGGTCAACTTTAAGAAAAAATCCAGCAAGTCCAGTTGCCTCACATGAATGCTAGCAGTTGAATGGGGTGTAATAACCGGGAAGCAAGGTAAGTGTATGGGGTGAACTGGGGGGTTTCACACAGCGGGGCATCCCGATTTTGGATGCCCAGGGGGGAGGGAATCAATCAGCCTGGGAATTGGGTTTTGGTCCACTTTAAGAAAAAGTCAGCAAGTCCTGTTGCCTTGATTTAGGGCTATAGGTATAACACTGACCCGGAAGAACGAGAACCACCACAGACCTTCCTTTACACGGCACTACAGACATGGACTGCACTATACATCTAAACACAAATAACGAGAGGACGGGCCGCCATTATTATTGTTTACTGATAAAGCGCCATCATGTTCCGTGGCGCTGTACAATCTTATAGATTCCCGGGCCGATCGCCGTGGCTTTTGGTCCACTTTAAGAAAAAGTCAGCAAGTCCAGTTGCCTTGATTTAGAGGTATAGGCATAACACTGACCTGGATGAACGAGAACCGCCACAGACCTTCCTTTGTACGGCGCTACAGACAAGGACTGCGCTATAGAAATAGAACACAGAAATAATGAGAGGATGGGGCCGCCATTATTACCGTTTACTGATAAATCGCCATCATGTTCCATGGCGCTGTACAAGGTAGAAATGATGGCGATACAGGAGGGAGGGGCCTGGCCTTGTGAGCTTACAATCTAAAAAGGATGAGGGTGGCGACAAGAGGTTCACCATGGCGATGGCGGCAGATTATTCGCCATCATCAATATTGTTTGATAAAACGGCGTCATGTTCCGTGGCGCTGTACAAGGAAAAAATGACGGCGAAATAGAAGGGAGGGGCCTGGCCTTGGGAGCTTACAATCTAAAAGGATGAGGGCGGAGACCAGAGGTTCACCATGGCGACGGCGTCCCCCCATCATTCGCCACCATGGCGCCCCCCCCATCATTCGCCACCATGGCGCCCCCCCCCCCATCATTCGCCACCATGGCGCCCCCCCCCATCATTCGCCACCATGGCGCCCCCCCCATCATTCGCCACCATGGCGCCCCCCCCATCATTCGCCACCATGGCGCCCCCCCCATCATTCGCCACCATGGCGCCCCCCCCATCATTCGCCACCATGGCGCCCCCCCCATCATTCGCCACCATGGCGCCCCCCCCATCATTCGCCACCATGGCGCCCCCCCCCCATCATTCGCCACCATGGCGCCCCCCCCCCCATCATTCGCCACCATGGCGCCCCCCCCCATCATTCGCCACCATGGCGCCCCCCCATCATTCGCCACCATGGCGCCCCCCCATCATTCGCCACCATGGCGCCCCCACATCATTCGCCACCATGGCGCCCCCACATCATTCGCCACCATGGCGCCCCCCATCATTCGCCACCATGGCGCCCCCACATCATTCGCCACCATGGCGCCCCCCATCATTCGCCACCATGGCGCCCCCCATCATTCGCCACCATGGCGCCCCCCATCATTCGCCACCATGGCGCCCGGTGGCAATTCTAGCGACGCACCGAAATCAGAAGCGTTGTTTTAAGATCAGATCGGACCCTGTATTATTGTTGGGGGGTCCCCCCCCCTCAGCAACCCCTGGCGCCATTCCCTTTCTATGCCGCGTTTTGTTCGATCTTCGGCGTCATCCCCCCCATTTCTGTAGCGTTGCCGTGGCGACCGCTTTCCGTTTCCACACACATGAAAAGCCTGACAAATGGAGCTTGTTGTTCAGGAACCGGCTGCACGCGTGCGGGAGACATTTTTCTTAAAGGGACGGCGCGCTCCAAACCCCCCTCACCCCTCCACCACCTCAACTGAAATCAATGGGCCCAGACCCTTATCTATTATTTAGATTGTAAGCTCACGGGGTCGGGGCCTTCCTGTATTTATGTGGCCGTCCAACTCGTGATCCCCTGCGAACCTGAAGCGTGCTAAAATTCCAATACTGTACTGCGCCATGGAAGAGGACGGCGCTACATAAATAATAATCACCCGATAGTCTGTATATAAACCGTACAATGTGTCCAGGAGGTCTGAAACTAACCTACATCTGATGGGGGACAGGAAACTAACCTCACACCATCAGTGAGCCCTGCATTAGAGAGATACTCACCTTTTCCTAGCATGATGGGGGACAGGAACCTACTGCACCTCCCCCCTTACAGCATCAGTGACCCTGCATTAGAGAGAGACTCACCTTTCCCTAGCAGAGCTCCATCTGATGGGGGACAGGAAACTACTGCACCTCCCCCTCACACCATCAGTGACCCTGCATTAGAGAGAGACTCACCTTTCCCTAGCAGAGCTCCATCTGATGAGGGACAGGAAACTACTGCACCTCCCCCTCACACCATCAGTGACCCTGCATTAGAGAGATACTCACCTTTTCCTAGCAGAGCTCCATCTGATGGGGGACAGGAAACTACTGCACCTCCCCCCTCACAACATCAGTGAGCCCTGCATTAGAGAGATACTCACCTTTTCCTAGCGGAGCTCCATCTGATGGGGGACAGGAAACTACTGCACCTCCCCTCACACCATCAGTGACCCTGCATTAGAGAGATACTCACCTTTTCCTAGCAGAGCTCCATCTGATGGGGGACAGGAAACTACTGCACCTCCCCCTCACACCATCAGTGAGCCCTGCATTAGAGAGATACTCACCTTTTCCTAGCAGAGCCAGGTCAGTGGCTCAGCAAAAAGTTGGAGACTCATCAGGGCCAGGTAACGAGCATGTTTTATATAAGTCACCATTAGCATCAGCCGCCCCCCAGTCGGATAGAACAAGCATGGGAATGGCTAACCATTGTCTGTACCTGCTCCGGGTTAGTGGCTGCATTACAGCTCGAGGAGCGGCATGAGAGTCACCAGTAACAGCTCAGCGGAATCTCTCGGATAAAATCTAAGCTTAACCATGGCACACAGTTGTCTATTTACCTGTTCCAAGTCAGTGGCTCAGCAAGCATGATGTATGGCAGAATAGCCAGGGAACGAGCATGATTTATACGCCCCCGCTGTATCTCTCAGACAGAAAGCGCTTGATAACGGCAAACTATAGTCCGAACCTGTTCCAGGAAATTATTTTTAATGCCACCAGTAACGGCTCATATAGATAAAACAAGCTGGATAATGATGTATATATACCTGGTCCAGGTTAGTGGCTTAGTAAGCATTAATGCTGGAGAAGCAACATCAGCCTGGTAATGAGCATGTTTTATATGGCCACTAGTAGTATCTCACAGACCCCATTCAGATAAAACAAGCTGGATAAGGACGCTGTATATATACACCTGGTCCAGGTTAGTGGCTTAGTAAGCATTAATGCTGGAGAAGCAACATCAGCCTGGTAATGAGCATGTTTTATATGGCCACTAGTAGTATCTCACAGACCACATTCAGATAAAACAAGCTGGATAAGGACGCTGTATATATACACACCTGTTCCAGGTTAGTGGCTTAGCAAGCGTTGCAGCTACTGAAGCAGCAGGACAGCCTGGTAACGAGCATATTTTATAAAGGTCACCATTAGCATCTCCCAGAGCACATTCAGATAAAACAAACTGGATCATGACATAGCTGCATATATACCTGTTCCCGGTCAGTGGCTCAGACAGCGTTACAGCTAGTGAAGCAGCATCACAGCCCGGTAATGAGCATGTTATATAAGGTCACTTGTAGTACCTCCAACCCCTACTTAGATACAAGCTGGATGATGACACAGTTGTATATATACACCTGTTCCAGGTTAGCGGCTTAGCGAGCATTACAGTGAGTGAAGCAGCACGACAGTCCTGCAACGAGCATGTTTCATAAGGTCACTAGTGGTATCTCCAGCATCAATTCAGATAAAACAAGCTAGATAAAGACAAAGCTGTTTGTGTACACGTTCCAGGTTAGTGGCTTAGCGAGCGTCACACCTAGTGAAGCAGCATCACAGCCCTGTAATGAGCATTTTATATAAGGACACTAGTAGTATCTCCCAACCTCCATTTAGATAAAACAAGCTGGATAATGATGCTGTATATATACCTGTTCCGGGTTAGTGGCTTAGCGAGCATTACAGCTACTGAAGCAGCACAATAGCCCTGTAATGAGCATGTTTTATAAGATCACTTGTAGTACCTCCCAACCCCTGCTTAGATACAAGCTGGATGATGACAAGGATTTATATTATATTTAATTATATATATATATATATCTGTTCCAGGTTAGTGGCTTAGCAAGCATTATAGTGAGAGTGACGCAGCACGACGGCCTGGTAATGAGCATGTTATATAAAGCCACTAGCACCACTTCCAAGCCCCTATTCAGATAAAACAAGCTAGATAAAGACAAAGCTGTTCGAGTACCCGTTCCAGGTTAGTGGCTGAGCGAGCATGTCAGCTAGTGAAGCAGCATCACAGCCCTGTAATGAGCATCTTATATAAGGCCACTTGTATCTCCCAGACCACATTCAGATAAAACTAGGCTGTATATTGACAAAGCAGTACCCGTTCCAGGTTAGTGGCTTAGCGAACATTATAGTGAGTGAAGCAGCACGACCCTGTAATGAGCATGTTATATAAAGCCACTAGTAGTATCTCCCAGCCCTCATTCAGATAAAACTAAGCTGTATATTAAAGCCATTCGAGCACCCGTTCCAGGTTAGTGGCTTAGAGGGCATTACAGTGAGTGAAGCAGCACAACAGCCCTGTAATGAGCATGTTCCACAAAGCCACTTGCATCTCCCTAGACCCCATTCAGATAAAACGAAGCCCTATAGTGACAAAGCCGTACGTGTACCTGTTCCAGGTTAGTGGCTTAGCGAGCATTATGGTGAGTGAAGCAGCACGACAGCCCTGTAACAAGCATCTTCCATAAAGCCATTTGTATCTCCCGAGACCCCATTCAGGATAAAACTAAGCTGTATATTGACAAAGCAGTTTGTGTACCCGTTCCAGGTTAGTGGCTTAGTGAGCATTATAATGAGTGAAGCAGCATCACAGCCCTGTAACGAGCATCTTCCATAAAGCCACTTTTATCTCGCTAGACCCCACTCAGATAAAACTAAGCTGTATATTGACGTTTGTGTACGCGTTCCAGGTTAGTGACTGAGCGAGCGTCACAGCCAGGGAACGGGCGGACGCTGCACGCACGCCCCCGCGCGTCTCTCTCTCTCATGCTGGGACTTGTAGTTCACCAGCAGCAGCAGAGCGGCCAGTGAAACGTCGGCTTCATTCAGACTCCCATCGGCTGAAGGTCACCGGCTCGCCCCCTCCAATCACTGCACAACACTGACCTTTAGGAACACACCGAATCCCCATCATCTCCCCCGTTCCCGGTCCGGATCCCGATCAGCCTCCGTCGCCTCGGTGACGCCGTGTTCCGGGGGAGCGGCAGCTGCTGCACACGCTCCCGTTGATTTTTTTTTTTTTTCTCTCTTTTCCGGGGGCTGAATGGAAAGTGATGCAGAAGAGAAGACGAGGAGGCCGCCTGTTCCTGGTCGTGGCCCCCCCTGTTCCTGGTCGCGGCCCCCCTCGCCCCCGTATCCCGCGGCAGCGCACGCACCCGCCGATCCGCCACAATGCTGCGCGCTGCGGGGTAAATCCTCAGAGAATTATGGAGGAAAGAGAGAGAGAGGGGGAGTTATTTATATCCCTATAGGAAGAGGCAGAAAATGGGGCGCGGGGGATGGAGGGGGCGCGCAGGGTATTCAACGCACACGGGGCGCCCCGTTACTATAGAGAAAGCGCGGGGCGCCCCCGTTACTATAGAGAAAGCGCGCGGGGCGCCCCCGTTACTATAGAGAAAGCGCGCGGGGCGCCCCCGTTACTATAGAGAAAGCGCGCGGGGCGCCCCCGTTACTATAGAGAAAGCGCGCGGGGCGCCCCCGTTACTATAGAGAAAGCGCGCGGGGCGCCCCCGTTACTATAGAGAAAGCGCGCGGGGCGCCCCCGTTACTATAGAGAAAGCGCGCGGGGCGCCCCGTTACTATAGAGAAAGCGCGCGGGGCGCCCCCGTCACTATAGAGAAAGCGCGCGGGGCGCCCCCGTCACTATAGAGAAAGCGCGCGGGGCGCCCCCGTCACTATAGAGAAAGCGCGCGGGGCGCCCCCGTCACTATAGAGAAAGCGCGCGGGGCGCCCCCGTCACTATAGAGAAAGCGCGCGGGGCGCCCCCGTTACTATAGAGAAAGCGCGCGGGGCGCCCCCGTTACTATAGAGAAAGCGCGCAGGGTGCCCCCGTTACTATGGAGAAAGCGCAGGGTGCCCCCGTTACTATGGAGAAAGCGCAGGGTGCCCCCGTTACTATGGAGAAAGCGCAGGGTGCCCCCGTTACTATAGAGAAAGCGCGCGGGGCGCCCCCGTTACTATAGAGAAAGCGCGCGGGGCGCCCCCGTTACTATAGAGAAAGCGCGCGGGGCGCCCCCGTTACTATAGAGAAAGCGCGCGGGGCGCCCCCGTTACTATAGAGAAAGAGCGCGGGGCGCCCCCGTTACTATAGAGAAAGCGCGCGGGGCGCCCCCGTTACTATAGAGAAAGCGCGCGGGGCGCCCCCGTTACTATAGAGAAAGCGCGCGGGGCGCCCCCGTTACTATAGAGAAAGCGCGCGGGGCGCCCCCGTTACTATAGAGAAAGCGCGCGGGGCGCCCCCGTTACTATAGAGAAAGCGCGCGGGGCGCCCCCGTTACTATAGAGAAAGCGCAGGGTGCCCCCGTTACTATGGAGAAAGTGCAGGGTGCCCCCGTTACTATGGAGAAAGCGCAGGGCGCCCCCGTTACTATAAAGCGTGGGGCGCCCCCGTTACTATAGAGAAAGCGCGGGGCGCCCCCGTTACTATAAAGCGTGGGGCGCCCCCGTTACTATAGAGAAAGCGCGGGGCGCCCCCGTTACTATAGAGAAAGCGCGGGGCGCCCCCGTTACTAGAGAAAGCGCGGGGCGCCCCCGTTACTATAGAGAAAGCGCGGGGCGCCCCCATTACTATAGAGAAAGAGCGGAGCGCCCCGTTACTATAGAGAAAGCGTGGGGACAGAGCCCGCGCCAGGGACTCCCCGTTATTACAGAGCCCGCGCCAGGGACGCCCCGTTATTACAGAGCCCGCGCCAGGGACGCCCCGTTATTACAGAGCCCGCGCCAGGGACGCCCCGTTATTACAGAGCCCGCATCAGAAGATGCCCGGCCCACATTTCCAATCTGTTCCTATAACCCATGGCAAGACCCCAAAACAGCAACGTGCACACCCCCTAACGGAGGGCAGAGCCGAGGGGGGGCACACCCCCTAACGGAGGGCAGAGCCGAGGGGGGGCACACCCCCTAACGGAGGGCAGAGCCGAGGGGGGGCACACCCCCTAACGGAGGGCAGAGCCGAGGGGGGGCACACCCCCTAACGGAGGGCAGAGCCGAGGGGGGGCACACCCCCTAACGGAGGGCAGAGCCGAGGGGGGGCACACCCCCTAACGGAGGGCAGAGCCGAGGGGCACACCCCCTAACGGAGGGCAGAGCCGAGGGGGGGCACACCCCCTAACGGAGGGCAGAGCCGAGGGGGGGCACACCCCCTAACGGAGGGCAGAGCCGAGGGGGGGCACACCCCCTAACGGAGGGCAGAGCCAAGGGGCACACCCCCTAACGGAGGGCAGAGCCAAGGGCACAGCACAAGGCCTATGGAGGCAGAGGAGGGCACGACACAAGGCTTATGGAGGCAGAGGAGGGCACGACACAAGGCTTATGGAGGCAGAGGAGGGCACGACACAAGGCTTATGGAGGCAGAGGAGGGCACGACACAAGGCTTATGGGGACAGAGGAGGGCACGACACAAGGCTTATGGAGGCAGAGGAGGGCACGACACAAGGCTTATGGAGGCAGAGGAGGGCACGACACAAGGCTTATGGGGACAGAGGAGGGCACGACACAAGGCTTATGGAGGCAGAGGAGGGCACGACACAAGGCTTATGGAGGCAGAGGAGGGCACGACACAAGGCCTATGGGGGCAGAGGAGGGCACAGCAAGGCCTATGGGGCAAAGCATTGTGCACTGTCTGGGGGGCGGAGCCATAACAGGCAGGGGGCGTTGCCAGTATTATGGATAATAGCCAACCAATAGCCACGCCCAGAACATGATGTAACAAAAATAGGCGTGGCCATCCATCATGAAGGCACATGGTAAACCCTATTGTTTTGGGAAAGTTCCATTAATAAATATTAAACAGGAGACGGGGCCTATATCTCCGCCCACAGCGCGAGTCGCACATTCCGCAAGTAACAATAGAGATTCTTATCCCGCCAGGTCCCCTTTAAGGATTCCCAATCCCGCTCTGGAATGTGGGATTCACTCAAAAATAAATAGTTGCCATTCCTTCCCTGCTCCCCCCCCTGCACCTGCCCCCGTCCGTCCACGCCCCCCCAACACAAGTCACCCCAATGGGGCCCCTCCGGGCAGACTGGCCAGTTGGCATACGACGGGGGGACCCGGGCCAGCTGATGATGGCGGCACCGCGCCCACGCCACGCCGCAGCTGTCCCGGGACCCTTCACGCCTCATTAGGAGGAAACATTTGTCTCAGATCATCGCTTACCCCCAACTCGCAGCACCCGGGGCCACCTTCTACCCACAGCGCGCCCCCGCCACGGCCCGAAAACGCCAGAGCGAGGCCATCTGAGCTTCCTACAGCTTAAAGAGGAACCAAACTGAACCAAAGTAGTCAGCCAATGCTCACAGTGTGGCTGCCAACCATGTGACGGACAGTGACCAATCGGGTTTTCAGACAATGCTCATAGTATTGGGAGATGTGGGTTTGAGGAGAAGCGCAATTAGATAATATGAGCGGCTCCTACGTGACGGAAGAACCTGTATTCCCGAGGTAATTGTAGAATGTTAAAGTGGACCAACACCCAGGGGGGGATCGGCCCGGGAATCATCCCGATTTCGGATGCCCCGCGGGGTGAAACCCCCCAGGACGCCCAGAAACCTTACCTTATCCCCGTTCCAACGGCGCATGCACGGGCAGGGGGCGCATCTCACGCTTCCCTCTGTTAGAAGGAAGTGCGAGACGTGTCCTCCAGCGAGCTCAGAGCCGCTCCGTCGCTTGTCCGTACATATCACAGCGGCTCTGAGCGCTCCGATTGGACGAGCGCTCGCGTAGGAGCGGGGTGAGGTGAGTTAGTTAGGGCGAACGGGGTGCCCCGCGGAAGTGGACCAAAACCCAGGATAGTGAAAATCCTGGGTGTCGGTCCATTTAATCAGTTCGGATTTAGGTGTGACCCCAGATCGAAAACGATTGGTGTAGGTGCGCTGTGGATAAAATCAGTGGTTAGTGATGATGGGTGGAATGGAGAAAAAAAAAAGGGGGGGAGTTAAGAGTGGTTATTATTCACCGTGATTCTGTTGGTATACCAATCACAATGATATTAGCGACAATATTCTATAAAATAAATAAATAATGAAATAATAAAGATATGATAAAGGTTTGTTTCCACCTGTTAATTAAAATCAGGAACTAGGCATCATTGCTTCTGACTAATTACACCTCAACAGGTGGAAACACCCGTCAAACAAACCTTTATCATATTATTTCTTTATTGTATGTAACATTTATTGTGTATAATATTGTCGCTAATATTGCGATTGGTATACATGCTAACTCCATTCCACTGAAGAGTGGTGGTTGTTCACCGCGACAATATTATACACAATAAATGTTACATACAATAAAGAAATAATGAAGTAATAAAGGTTTGTTTGACGGGTGTTTCCACCTGTTGAGGTGTAATTAGTCAGAAGCAATGATACCTAGTTCCTGATTTTAATTAACAGGTGGAAACAAACCTTTATCATTTCATTATTTCTTTATTGTATGTAACATTTATTGTGTATAATATTGTCGCTAATATTGTGATTGGTATACATGGTAACTCCTTTTTTTTTTTTTACCAACAGAATCGCGGTGAACAACAACCACTCTTAATGGGTGGAATGGAGTTGGCATGTATACCAATCGCAATATTAACGACAATATTATACACAACAAATGTTACAGACAATAAAGAAATAATGAAATAATTAAATTATAAAGGTTTGTTTGAGGGGTGTTTCCACCTGTTGAGGTGTAATTAGTCAGAAGCAATGATACCTAGTTCCTGATTTTAATTAACAGGTGGAAACAAACCTTTATCATAAATCTTTATTATTTCATTATTTATTTATTGTATAGAATATTGTCGCTAATATCATTGTGATTGGTATACCAACAGAATCACGGTGAATAATAACCACTCTTAACTCCCCCCCCTTTTTTTTTCTCCATTCCACCCATCATCACTAACCACTGATTTTATCCACAGCGCACCTACACCAATCGTTTTCGATCTGGCGTCACACCTAAATCGGAACCGATTAACACTCTACAACGCTCATAGTATGGCTGCCAACCATGTGACCAGTTGGGTTTGCACATCTCAAACCTGAATGGTTGCCAGCGATCACATGACTTGCTGCCATATAAGTGAATGAGGAATTGGTGTATCTACTTTCGTTCGTTTAAAGCAGAACAAAACCAGCGATTTCCACTTTCCGAGGTTTTGATCCTCGCGTCCATTTGGGATGCCCCACTGTATGGAAGCCTCTAGATCACGTTGGAAAAAACTCACGTTTTCCTGGGCTTAAAGCGGAACAAAACACATGATGGCCGCTCTGGAGTCTAAAAGATTGCAGGGGCAGCGGCTTTCCTAGGGGGCATCCTGAATCGGGACGCCCCGCTGTGTGAAACGCCCCCACACTCAATGGGGACTATTCCAGGCTGAGGACCTGCCTATTGGAAGCTAGAATAGGGACTGTTCCAGGCTGAGGACCTGCCTATTGGAAGCTAGAATAGGGACTGTTCCAGGCTGAGGATCTGCCTATTGGAAGCTAGAATAGGGACTGTTCCAGGCTGAGGATCTGCCTATTGGAAGCTAGAATAGGGACTGTTCCAGGCTGAGGATCTGCCTATTGGAAGCTAGAATAGGGACTGTTCCAGGCTGAGGACCTGCCTATTGGAAACTAGAATGGGGACTGTTCCAGGCTGAGGACCTGCCTATTGGGAAACTAGAATGGGGACTGTTCCAGGCTGAGGATCTGCCTATTGGACGCTAGAATGGGGACTATTCCAGGCCGAGGACCTGCCTATTGAAGCTAGAATGGGGACTGTTCCAGGCTGAGGACCTGCCTATTGGATGCAAGTATGGGGACTGTTCCAGGCTGAGGACCTGCCTATTGGACGCTAGAATAGGGACTGTTCCAGGCTGAGGACCTGCCTATTGGATGCAAGTATGGGGACTGTTCCAGGCTGAGGACCTGCCTATTGGAAGCTAGAATAGGGACTGTTCCAGGCTGAGGACCTGCCTATTGGACGCTAGAATAGGGACTGTTCCAGGCTGAGGATCTGCCTATTGGACGCTAGAATAGGGACTGTTCCAGGCTGAGGACCTGCCTATTGGAAGCTAGAATAGGGACTGTTCCAGGCTGAGGACCTGCCTATTGGACGCTAGAATAGGGACTGTTCCAGGCTGAGGACCTGCCTATTGGAAGCTAGAATAGGGACTGTTCCAGGCTGAGGATCTGCCTATTGGAAGCTAGAATAGGGACTGTTCCAGGCTGAGGATCTGCCTATTGGAAGCTAGAATAGGGACTGTTCCAGGCTGAGGACCTGCCTATTGGACGCTAGAATAGGGACTGTTCCAGGCTGAGGACCTGCCTATTGGATGCAAGTATGGGGACTGTTCCAGGCTGAGGACCTGCCTATTGGAAGCTAGAATAGGGACTGTTCCAGGCTGAGGACCTGCCTATTGGACGCTAGAATAGGGACTGTTCCAGGCTGAGGATCTGCCTATTGGACGCTAGAATGGGGACTGTTCCAGGCTGAGGACCTGCCTATTGGAAGCTAGAATAGGGACTGTTCCAGGCTGAGGACCTGCCTATTGGACGCTAGAATAGGGACTGTTCCAGGCTGAGGATCTGCCTATTGGACGCTAGAATGGGGACTGTTCCAGGCTGAGGACCTGCCTATTGGACGCTAGAATAGGGACTGTTCCAGGCTGAGGACCTGCCTATTGGAAGCTAGAATAGGGACTGTTCCAGGCTGAGGATCTGCCTATTGGAAGCTAGAATGGGGACTGTTCCAGGCTGAGGACCTGCCTATTGGAAGCTAGAATAGGGACTGTTCCAGGCTGAGGACCTGCCTATTGGACGCTAGAATAGGGACTGTTCCAGGCTGAGGACCTGCCTATTGGACGCTAGAATAGGGACTGTTCCAGGCTGAGGACCTGCCTATTGGACGCTAGAATAGGGACTGTTCCAGGCTGAGGACCTGCCTATTGGACGCTAGAATAGGGACTGTTCCAGGCCGAGGACCTGCCTATTGGACGCTAGAATGGGGACTGTTCCAGGCCGAGGACCTGCCTATTGGATGCAAGTATGGGGACTGTTCCAGGCCGAGGACCTGCCTATTGGATGCAAGTATGGGGACTGTTCCAGGCTGAGGTCCTGCCTATTGGATGCAAGTATGGGGACTGTTCCAGGCTGAGGACCTGCCTATTGGACGCTAGAATAGGGACTGTTCCAGGCTGAGACAAGACTAACAGGGACGGTTACAGGTTAAGGACCAGTTTGTACCGCCGTCTCCCTCCATCGCCGTCACGCGCCCCCGCAGCACCCACTTCAGGGTCACATGACCGCCAGGACACCCTGCTGACAGCCCGTTATCAGACACTTCCCATTCCAGCATCCCGACACCCACACAGACATGGCGGCCTCCGCCTGACCCCGGGTATCACATGTGCCGCCATGATCAGGTGACAGGTGCGCCAACATGTACAGAGCTGTGGTATATGTCAGCGCTATATAATGTGTGTGAATGTAGGGGAGACATTAGAGTGTGAGCTCTGAGGGACAGGAGGTCATGTGACTGCTTCTATGTACAGCGCTGTGGTATATGTCAGCGCTATATAATGTATAATAACACTGTGTGAGTGTGGGGGAGACATTAGAGTGTGAGCTCTGAGGGACAGGAGGTCATGTGACTGCTTCTATGTACAGCGCTGTGGTATATGTCAGCGCTATATAATGTATAATAACAGTGTGTGAGTGTGGGGGAGACATTAGAGTGTGAGCTCTGCGGGTCAGGGTTGGAGGCCTCATTAGCAGGCAATGTCGGGTGCTATAAGGGCATCCCGAGGCTGCATGGCGCTGTGCTGGGTCGGGGGGTGACCGGGGACAATCGGCCATTGTGCCGCGTGAAAGGACCCGTCTGACTTCTGTCCAGTTCCCACTCCGCTCGGCCCATACAAATCGGCGAGTCCTGGCACCAGCGCCGCGTCTCCACACCGGGGGGGGCATCAATTACCACCCGGGAGCTGCCATCACCCACCTGACAGGTGAGGCCCAGATCCTGGCACGCCCCAGCAGGGGGAAGGGTTAGAACCCATTGTATATGTATAAAATATTGCCCCATGATATAAGGCTGGACCGACGCCGCCGGGTATGACATCACTGCACCCGACGCAGGACACACAGAGACCACAGCGCTGTACATAGAAGCAGTCACATGACCTCCTGTCCCTCAGAGCTCACACTCTAATGTCTCCTCCACACTCACACACTGTTATTATACATTATATAGCGCTGACATATACCACAGCGCTGTACATAGAAGCAGTCACATGACCTCCTGTCCCTCAGAGCTCACACTCTAATGTCTCCCCCACACTCACACACTGTTATTATACATTATATAGCGCTGACATATACCGCAGCGCTGTACAGAGCACAGTGGGCCAATGACCCTGGGGGGCTCCGGTGTGGTTGGTGGATTTGGGGGGGGGGTCAGGGAACACTGCACCTTTATTTGATGTCGGTGGAGGGGGGGGGCGCCGGTGTTGGTCAGCAGAAGCGGCACATTGTCGAGCGGCCATTCATGGCACAGAGGGCCGCTTGTTCCCGGGGCGGAGGGGGACGCAGTCAGCTTACAAATGGCCCCTCGGGAGCAAGCCCACCCCTCACAGTGCAGCTGGAAGAAGGCGGCATTCACAGCCGTCTGATTGGCCGGCAGGGGTACAGCTGCTGCTTAACATTCAAACGAGCGCCGAGGCCTGCGCGCGAGCCGACCGGCAACGCCAGCATCACCAGATACAGCCGGCACCAGAGGAACAGCATCACCTCAGTATGGGAGATTCTGGCCAATCACAGGAAGCCCAGCAGAAGCTAAACTGGCCGGTTCTGGAGAACTACAAGGCTCAGCATATCCCACACCCCCCAGATTCTCAGGATTGTGTGTGTGGAGACACTGTTACATTGTATCAGCAGCAGCTACAAGATGACTCAGGGCTGTTACATTGTATCACCAGCAGCTACAAGATGACTCAGGGCTGTTACATTGTATCACCAGCAGCTACAAGATTCAGCGCTGTTACATTGTATCACCAGCAGCTACAAGACTCAGGGCTGTTACATTGTATCACCTGCAGCTACAAGACTCAGCGCTGTTACATTGTATCACCAGCAGCTACAAGATGACTCAGAGCTGTTACATTGTATCACCTGCAGCTACAAGACTCAGCGCTGTTACATTGTATCAGCAGCAGCTACAAGACTCAGCGCTGTTACATTGTATCACCAGCAGCTACAAGACGACTCAGCGCTGTTACATTGTATCACCAGCAGCTACAAGACGACTCAGCGCTGTTACATTGTATCACCTGCAGCTACAAGACGACTCAGCGCTGTTACATTGTATCACCAGCAGCTACAAGACTCAGGGCTGTTACATTGTATCACCAGCAGCTACAAGACTCAGCGCTGTTACATTGTATCACCAGCAGCTACAAGACTCAGGGCTGTTACATTGTATCACCAGCAGCTACAAGACTCAGCGCTGTTACATTGTATCACCAGCAGCTACAAGATGACTCAGCGCTGTTACATTGTATCACCAGCAGCTACAAGATGACTCAGCGCTGTTACATTGTATCACCAGCAGCTACAAGATGACTCAGCGCTGTTACATTGTATCACCAGCAGCTACAAGACTCAGGGCTGTTACATTGTATCACCAGCAGCTACAAGATGACTCAGCGCTGTTACATTGTATCACCAGCAGCTACAAGACTCAGGGCTGTTACATTGTATCACCAGCAGCTACAAGACTCAGCGCTGTTACATTGTATCACCAGCAGCTACAAGACTCAGGGCTGTTACATTGTATCACCAGCAGCTACAAGATGACTCAGCGCTGTTACATTGTATCACCAGCAGCTACAAGATGACTCAGCGCTGTTACATTGTATCACCAGCAGCTACAAGACTCAGCGCTGTTACATTGTATCACCAGCAGCTACAAGACTCAGCGCTGTTACATTGTATCACCAGCAGCTACAAGATGACTCAGGGCTGTTACATTGTATCACCAGCAGCTACAAGATGACTCAGGGCTGTTACATTGTATCACCAGCAGCTACAAGACTCAGCACTGTTACATTGTATCACCAGCAGCTACAAGATGACTCAGCGCTGTTACATTGTATCACCAGCAGCTACAAGACTCAGGGCTGTTACATTGTATCACCAGCAGCTACAAGACTCAGCGCTGTTACATTGTATCACCAGCAGCTACAAGATGACTCAGGGCTGTTACATTGTATCACCAGCAGCTACAAGACTCAGGGCTGTTACATTGTATCACCAGCAGCTACAAGACTCAGCGCTGTTACATTGTATCACCGGCAGCTACAAGGCTCAGGGCTGTTACATTGTATCACCGGCAGCTACAAGGCTCAGGGCTGTTACATTGTATCACCGGCAGCTACAAGGCTCAGCGCTGTTACATTGTATCACCAGCAGCTACAAGACTCAGCGCTGTTACATTGTATCACCAGCAGCTACAAGACTCAGCGCTGTTACATTGTATCACCAGCAGCTACAAGACTCAGCGCTGTTACATTGTATCACCAGCAGCTACAAGATGACTCAGCGCTGTTACATTGTATCAGCAGCAGCTACAAGACTCAGGGCTGTTACATTGTATCACCAGCAGCTACAAGACTCAGCGCTGTTACATTGTATCAGCAGCAGCTACAAGGCTCAGGGCTGTTACATTGTATCAGCAGCAGCTACAAGGCTCAGGGCTGTTACATTGTATCAGCAGCAGCTACAAGACTCAGCGCTGTTACATTGTATCAGCAGCAGCTACAAGGCTCAGGGCTGTTACATTGTATCACCAGCAGCTACAAGATGACTCAGGGCTGTTACATTGTATCACCAGCAGCTACAAGACTCAGGGCTGTTACATTGTATCACCAGCAGCTACAAGACTCAGGGCTGTTACATTGTATCACCAGCAGCTACAAGACTCAGCGCTGTTACATTGTATCACCAGCAGCTACAAGACTCAGGGCTGTTACATTGTATCACCAGCAGCTACAAGACTCAGGGCTGTTACATTGTATCACCAGCAGCTACAAGACTCAGGGCTGTTACATTGTATCACCAGCAGCTACAAGACTCAGCGCTGTTACATTGTATCACCAGCAGCTACAAGACGACTCAGCGCTGTTACATTGTATCACCAGCAGCTACAAGACGACTCAGCACTGTTACATTGTATCACCAGCAGCTACAAGACTCAGCGCTGTTACATTGTATCACCAGCAGCTACAAGACTCAGCGCTGTTACATTGTATCACCAGCAGCTACAAGACTCAGCACTGTTACATTGTATCACCGGCAGCTACAAGACTCAGCGATGTTACATTGTATCACCGGCAGCTACAAGACTCAGCGATGTTACATTGTATCACCAGCAGCTACAAGACTCAGCGCTGTTACATTGTATCACCAGCAGCTACAAGACGACTCAGCACTGTTACATTGTATCACCAGCAGCTACAAGACGACTCAGCACTGTTACATTGTATCACCAGCAGCTACAAGACTCAGCGCTGTTACATTGTATCACCAGCAGCTACAAGACTCAGCGCTGTTACATTGTATCACCAGCAGCTACAAGACGACTCAGCACTGTTACATTGTATCACCAGCAGCTACAAGACGACTCAGCACTGTTACATTGTATCACCAGCAGCTACAAGACTCAGCGCTGTTACATTGTATCACTAGCAGCTACAAGACTCAGCGCTGTTACATTGTATCAGCAGCAGCTACAAGACTCAGGGCTGTTACATTGTATCACCAGCAGCTACAAGACTCAGGGCTGTTACATTGTATCACCAGCAGCTACAAGACTCAGGGCTGTTACATTGTATCACCAGCAGCTACAAGACTCAGGGCTGTTACATTGTATCACCAGCAGCTACAAGACTCAGCACTGTTACATTGTATCACCAGCAGCTACAAGATGACTCAGCACTGTTACATTGTATCACCAGCAGCTACAAGACTCAGCGCTGTTACATTGTATCACCAGCAGCTACAAGACGACTCAGCGCTGTTACATTGTATCACCAGCAGCTACAAGACTCAGGGCTGTTACATTGTATCACCAGCAGCTACAAGACTCAGGGCTGTTACATTGTATCACCAGCAGCTACAAGACAACTCAGCGCTGTTACATTGTATCACCAGCAGCTACAAGACTCAGGGCTGTTACATTGTATCACCAGCAGCTACAAGACTCAGGGCTGTTACATTGTATCACCGGCAGCTACAAGGCTCAGCGCTGTTACATTGTATCACCAGCAGCTACAAGACTCAGCGCTGTTACATTGTATCACCAGCAGCTACAAGACTCAGCGCTGTTACATTGTATCACCAGCAGCTACAAGACTCAGCGCTGTTACATTGTATCACCAGCAGCTACAAGATGACTCAGCGCTGTTACATTGTATCACCAGCAGCTACAAGACTCAGGGCTGTTACATTGTATCACCAGCAGCTACAAGACTCAGGGCTGTTACATTGTATCACCAGCAGCTACAAGACTCAGGGCTGTTACATTGTATCACCAGCAGCTACAAGACTCAGCGCTGTTACATTGTATCACCAGCAGCTACAAGACTCAGGGCTGTTACATTGTATCACCAGCAGCTACAAGACTCAGGGCTGTTACATTGTATCACCAGCAGCTACAAGACTCAGCGCTGTTACATTGTATCACCAGCAGCTACAAGACGACTCAGCGCTGTTACATTGTATCACCAGCAGCTACAAGACGACTCAGCACTGTTACATTGTATCACCAGCAGCTACAAGACTCAGCGCTGTTACATTGTATCACCAGCAGCTACAAGACTCAGCGCTGTTACATTGTATCACCAGCAGCTACAAGACTCAGCACTGTTACATTGTATCACCAGCAGTTACAAGACTCAGCGATGTTACATTGTATCACCGGCAGCTACAAGACTCAGCGATGTTACATTGTATCACCAGCAGCTACAAGACTCAGCGCTGTTACATTGTATCACCAGCAGCTACAAGACGACTCAGCACTGTTACATTGTATCACCAGCAGCTACAAGACGACTCAGCACTGTTACATTGTATCACCAGCAGCTACAAGACTCAGCGCTGTTACATTGTATCACCAGCAGCTACAAGACTCAGCGCTGTTACATTGTATCACCAGCAGCTACAAGACGACTCAGCACTGTTACATTGTATCACCAGCAGCTACAAGACTCAGCGCTGTTACATTGTATCACTAGCAGCTACAAGACTCAGCGCTGTTACATTGTATCAGCAGCAGCTACAAGACTCAGGGCTGTTACATTGTATCACCAGCAGCTACAAGACTCAGGGCTGTTACATTGTATCACCAGCAGCTACAAGACTCAGGGCTGTTACATTGTATCACCAGCAGCTACAAGACTCAGGGCTGTTACATTGTATCACCAGCAGCTACAAGACTCAGCACTGTTACATTGTATCACCAGCAGCTACAAGATGACTCAGCACTGTTACATTGTATCACCAGCAGCTACAAGACTCAGCGCTGTTACATTGTATCACCAGCAGCTACAAGACGACTCAGCGCTGTTACATTGTATCACCAGCAGCTACAAGACTCAGGGCTGTTACATTGTATCACCAGCAGCTACAAGACTCAGGGCTGTTACATTGTATCACCAGCAGCTACAAGACAACTCAGCGCTGTTACATTGTATCACCAGCAGCTACAAGACTCAGGGCTGTTACATTGTATCACCAGCAGCTACAAGACTCAGGGCTGTTACATTGTATCACCAGCAGCTACAAGACTCAGCGATGTTACATTGTATCACCAGCAGCTACAAGACTCAGATGTTACATTGTATCACCAGCAGCTACAAGACTCAGATGTTACATTGTATCACCAGCAGCTACAAGATGACTCAGCGCTGTTACATTGTATCACCAGCAGCTACAAGATGACTCAGCGCTGTTACATTGTATCACCAGCAGCTACAAGACTCAGGGCTGTTACATTGTATCACCAGCAGCTACAAGACTCAGCGATGTTACATTGTATCACCAGCAGCTACAAGACTCAGGGCTGTTACATTGTATCACCAGCAGCTACAAGACTCAGAGCTGTTACATTGCATCACCGGCAGCTACAAGACTCAGGGCTGTTACATTGTATCACCAGCAGCTACAAGACTCAGGGCTGTTACATTCTATCAGCAGCAGCTACAAGACTCAGCGCTGTTACATTGTATCACCAGCAGCTACAAGACTCAGGGCTGTTACATTCTATCACCAGCAGCTACAAGACTCAGGGCTGTTACATTCTATCACCAGCAGCTACAAGACTCAGCGCTGTTACATTGTATCACCAGCAGCTACAAGACTCAGCGCTGTTACATTGTATCACCAGCAGCTACAAGACTCAGCGCTGTTACATTGTATCACCAGCAGCTACAAGACTCAGGGCTGTTACATTGTATCACCAGCAGCTACAAGACTCAGCGCTGTTACATTGTATCACCAGCAGCTACAAGACTCAGGGCTGTTACATTGTATCACCGGCAGCTACAAGACTCAGCGCTGTTACATTGTATCACCAGCAGCTACAAGACGACTCAGCGCTGTTACATTGTATCACCAGCAGCTACAAGACGACTCAGCGCTGTTACATTGTATCACCAGCAGCTACAAGACGACTCAGCACTGTTACATTGTATCACCAG
Source organism: Gastrophryne carolinensis (assembly GCA_027917425.1). NCBI lineage: Eukaryota > Metazoa > Chordata > Amphibia > Anura > Microhylidae > Gastrophryne > Gastrophryne carolinensis. Next base: position 262,533,353 of record CM051240.1, read on the forward strand.
CAGCTACAAGACTCAGCGCTGTTACATTGTATCACCAGCAGCTACAAGACTCAGCGCTGTTACATTGTATCACCAGCAGCTACAAGACTCAGCACTGTTACATTGTATCACCAGCAGTTACAAGACTCAGCGCTGTTACATTGTATCACCAGCAGCTACAAGACTCAGGGCTGTTACATTGTATCACCGGCAGCTACAAGACTCAGCGCTGTTACATTGTATCACCAGCAGCTACAAGACGACTCAGCGCTGTTACATTGTATCACCAGCAGCTACAAGACGACTCAGCACTGTTACATTGTATCACCAGCAGCTACAAGACTCAGCGCTGTTACATTGTATCACCAGCAGCTACAAGACTCAGCGCTGTTACATTGTATCACCAGCAGCTACAAGACTCAGCACTGTTACATTGTATCACCAGCAGTTACAAGACTCAGCGATGTTACATTGTATCACCGGCAGCTACAAGACTCAGCGATGTTACATTGTATCACCAGCAGCTACAAGACTCAGCGCTGTTACATTGTATCACCAGCAGCTACAAGACGACTCAGCACTGTTACATTGTATCACCAGCAGCTACAAGACGACTCAGCACTGTTACATTGTATCACCAGCAGCTACAAGACTCAGCGCTGTTACATTGTATCACCAGCAGCTACAAGACTCAGCGCTGTTACATTGTATCACCAGCAGCTACAAGACGACTCAGCACTGTTACATTGTATCACCAGCAGCTACAAGACGACTCAGCACTGTTACATTGTATCACCAGCAGCTACAAGACTCAGCGCTGTTACATTGTATCACTAGCAGCTACAAGACTCAGCGCTGTTACATTGTATCACCAGCAGCTACAAGACTCAGGGCTGTTACATTGTATCACCAGCAGCTACAAGACTCAGGGCTGTTACATTGTATCACCAGCAGCTACAAGACTCAGGGCTGTTACATTGTATCACCAGCAGCTACAAGACTCAGGGCTGTTACATTGTATCACCAGCAGCTACAAGACTCAGCACTGTTACATTGTATCACCAGCAGCTACAAGATGACTCAGCACTGTTACATTGTATCACCAGCAGCTACAAGACTCAGCGCTGTTACATTGTATCACCAGCAGCTACAAGACGACTCAGCGCTGTTACATTGTATCACCAGCAGCTACAAGACTCAGGGCTGTTACATTGTATCACCAGCAGCTACAAGACTCAGGGCTGTTACATTGTATCACCAGCAGCTACAAGACTCAGGGCTGTTACATTGTATCACCAGCAGCTACAAGACTCAGGGCTGTTACATTGTATCACCAGCAGCTACAAGACTCAGGGCTGTTACATTGTATCACCAGCAGCTACAAGACTCAGCGATGTTACATTGTATCACCAGCAGCTACAAGACTCAGATGTTACATTGTATCACCAGCAGCTACAAGACTCAGATGTTACATTGTATCACCAGCAGCTACAAGATGACTCAGCGCTGTTACATTGTATCACCAGCAGCTACAAGATGACTCAGCGCTGTTACATTGTATCACCAGCAGCTACAAGACTCAGCGCTGTTACATTCTATCAGCAGCAGCTACAAGACTCAGCGCTGTTACATTGTATCACCAGCAGCTACAAGACTCAGGGCTGTTACATTGTATCACCAGCAGCTACAAGACTCAGCGCTGTTACATTGTATCACCAGCAGCTACAAGACTCAGCGCTGTTACATTGTATCACCAGCAGCTACAAGACTCAGCGCTGTTACATTGTATCACCAGCAGCTACAAGACTCAGGGCTGTTACATTGTATCGCCAGCAGCTACAAGACTCAGCGCTGTTACATTGTATCACCAGCAGCTACAAGACGACTCAGCACTGTTACATTGTATCACCAGCAGCTACAAGACGACTCAGCACTGTTACATTGTATCACCAGCAGCTACAAGACTCAGCGCTGTTACATTGTATCACCAGCAGCTACAAGACTCAGGGCTGTTACATTGTATCACCAGCAGCTACAAGACGACTCAGCACTGTTACATTGTATCACCAGCAGCTACAAGACTCAGGGCTGTTACATTGTATCACCAGCAGCTACAAGACTCAGGGCTGTTACATTGTATCACCAGCAGCTACAAGACGACTCAGCACTGTTACATTGTATCACCAGCAGCTACAAGACGACTCAGCACTGTTACATTGTATCACCAGCAGCTACAAGACTCAGCGCTGTTACATTGTATCACCAGCAGCTACAAGACTCAGCGCTGTTACATTGTATCACCAGCAGCTACAAGACGACTCAGCACTGTTACATTGTATCACCAGCAGCTACAAGACGACTCAGCACTGTTACATTGTATCACCAGCAGCTACAAGACTCAGCGCTGTTACATTGTATCACTAGCAGCTACAAGACTCAGCGCTGTTACATTGTATCAGCAGCAGCTACAAGACTCAGGGCTGTTACATTGTATCACCAGCAGCTACAAGACTCAGGGCTGTTACATTGTATCACCAGCAGCTACAAGACTCAGGGCTGTTACATTGTATCACCAGCAGCTACAAGACTCAGGGCTGTTACATTGTATCACCAGCAGCTACAAGACTCAGCACTGTTACATTGTATCACCAGCAGCTACAAGATGACTCAGCACTGTTACATTGTATCACCAGCAGCTACAAGACTCAGCGCTGTTACATTGTATCACCAGCAGCTACAAGACGACTCAGCGCTGTTACATTGTATCACCAGCAGCTACAAGACTCAGGGCTGTTACATTGTATCACCAGCAGCTACAAGACTCAGGGCTGTTACATTGTATCACCAGCAGCTACAAGACTCAGCGCTGTTACATTGTATCACCAGCAGCTACAAGACTCAGGGCTGTTACATTGTATCACCAGCAGCTACAAGACTCAGGGCTGTTACATTGTATCACCAGCAGCTACAAGACTCAGCGATGTTACATTGTATCACCAGCAGCTACAAGACTCAGATGTTACATTGTATCACCAGCAGCTACAAGACTCAGATGTTACATTGTATCACCAGCAGCTACAAGACTCAGGGCTGTTACATTGTATCGCCAGCAGCTACAAGACTCAGCGCTGTTACATTGTATCACCAGCAGCTACAAGACTCAGGGCTGTTACATTGTATCGCCAGCAGCTACAAGACTCAGCGCTGTTACATTGTATCACCAGCAGCTACAAGACTCAGGGCTGTTACATTGTATCACCGGCAGCTACAAGACTCAGCGCTGTTACATTGTATCACCAGCAGCTACAAGACTCAGGGCTGTTACATTGTATCACCAGCAGCTACAAGACTCAGGGCTGTTACATTGTATCACCAGCAGCTACAAGACTCAGGGCTGTTACATTGTATCACCAGCAGCTACAAGACTCAGCGCTGTTACATTGTATTAGCAGCAGCTACAAGACGACTCAGCACTGTTACATTGTATCACCAGCAGCTACAAGACTCAGCGCTGTTACATTGTATCACCAGCAGCTACAAGACTCAGCGCTGTTACATTGTATCACCAGCAGCTACAAGATGACTCAGCGCTGTTACATTGTATCGCCAGCAGCTACAAGACTCAGCGCTGTTACATTGTATCACCAGCAGCTACAAGACTCCGGGCTGTTACATTGTATCACCAGCAGCTACAAGACTCCGGGCTGTTACATTGTATCACCAGCAGCTACAAGATGACTCAGCGCTGTTACATTGTATCGCCAGCAGCTACAAGACTCAGCGCTGTTACATTGTAGCAGCACCAGTGTCAGACTCCAGGGATGCCCTTCTGATAAATGCCCTGCATGATGGGTCCTGGCATCACTTGCATCCCTTGGCAGTGCATGACCACACACAGCCACTTAGTTGCGCTTTGGGCTCATTGGGTTTCACACAGCTGGGCATCCCGAACTGGGATAGGCAATCAGCCGGCCCTAGAGTCTCAGACTCCAGGGACGGTTTTAGTCCACCTTAAGGGTCTGTAAGTGCCATGTAAATACTGCAATATTCAGAAAACACTCTTTTGTATCGCCAGCAATCGGAACAGTTACCATTTCAAGAGGAACAAAACCTGTGCGCTGCTTGCCCTAGAGGCCTCCCAATTTGGGATGACCTGCTGGGTGAAACGTCCCATGTGCGGGTCTCCTCCATTCAACGGCCTGTGATATGCATATTAAAGTGGACCAAAACCAACCCTGGAGTCCCACATCCCATGTGCGGGTCTCCTCCAATCAACGGCCTATGATATGCATATTAAAGTGGACCAAAACCAACCCTGGAGTCCCACATCCCATGTGCGGGTCTCCTCCAATCAACGTCCTATGATATGCATATTAAAGTGGACCAAAACCAACCCTGGAGTCCCACATCCCATGTGTGGGTCTCCTCCAATCAACGGCCTATGATATGCATATTAAAGTGGACCAAAACCAACCCTGGAGTCCCACATCCCATGTGCAGGGTCTCCTCCAATCAGCGGTCTATTGCATGTATATTAAAGTGGACCAAAACCCACCCTGGAGTCTCAGACTCCAGGGCAGGCATATGCGCTTCCCCTGGGTCATTTAGATTCATGGTGTGAAACCCCCCAGGTCGCCTGAAATCTCTCCGTCACAATCCAACGCCGCATACGCGAGCAGCGGCCACATCCCCACTACCCCTTTAGTAGGCAGCGTGCCCGCGCCAGCCATTCACAAATACCTGGTGCCTGCTGTTAAAGGGAAGCAGGGGATGCGGCTGGCAGTGCACTGATTGGACGAGAGGGCTGCGCATGTGCAGTACGACCAGGGAAGAGCGAGATCAGGTGACCTGGGATTTCACAGCAGGGCATCCCCGACCAGGATAGTCAAAACCCTGGGTTTTGGTCCATTTTAAAGTGGACCCTCACCCTGAATAAAAGCCTCTTATATGCTGCCTCCACCCTGTACATACAGATTGCTCACATTAATCCGGACCCTAACCCTGAATAAGAGCCTAACTTATATGCTGCCTCGACCCTGTCCATACAGATTGCTCACATTAATCCGGACCCTCACCCTGAATAAGAGCCTATCTTGTATGTTTCCCACACCCTGTACATACAGATTGCTCACATTAATCCGGACCTTCACCCTGAATAAGAGCCTATCTTGTATGTTTCCCACACCCTGTACATACAGATTGCTCACATTAATCCGGACCTTCACCCTGAAATAGAGCCCATCTTATATGTTTCCCCCCCTGTACATACAGATTGGCCACATTAATCCGGACCTTCACTCTGAATAAGAACCTATCTTATATGTTTCCCACACCCTGTACATACAGATTGCTCACATTAATCCGGACCTTCACCCTGAATAAGAGCCTATCTTGTATGTTTCCCACACACCCCCCCCCCCCCCGTACATACAGATTGCTCACATTAATCCGGACCTTCACCCTGAAATAGAGCCTATCTTATATGTCCCCCCCCCCCCGTACATACAGATTGGCCACATTAATCCGGACCTTCACTCTGAATAAGAGCCTATCTTATATGTTTCCCACACCCTGTACATACAGATTGCTCACATTAATCCGGACCTTCACTCTGAATAAGAGCCTATCTTATATGTTTCCCACACCCTGTACATACAGATTGCTCACATTAATCCGGACCTTCACCCTGAAATAGAGCCTATCTTATATGTTTCCCCCCTGTACATACAGATTGCTCACATTAATCCGGACCTTCACCCTGAAATAGAGCCTATCTTATATGTTTCCCACACCCTGTACATACAGATTGGCCACATTAATCCGGACCCTCACCCTGAATAAGAGCCTATCTTATATGTTTCCCACACCCTGTACATACAGATTGGCCACATTAATCCGGACCCTCACCCTGAATAAGAGCCTATCTTATATGTTTCCCACACCCTGTACATACAGATTGCCCACATTAATCCGGACCCTCACCCTGAATAAGAGCCTATCTTATATGTTTCCCACACCCTGTACATACAGATTGCCCACATTAATCCGGACCTTCACCCTGAATAAGAGCCTATCTTATATGTTTCCCACACCCTGTACATACAGATTGCCCACATTAAAAATCATCCTACCTGCATCTACTGCATGTTATGAGCCTTTAAACATCCAAGATGGCAGCACATGGAGCATCAGGCAGCCTGCAAACAGGAAGTGCATTCTGACCGTCACTCTGCATTCTGAGATTGCTGTCCTTTCCCTGACCCCAGCTCTGCTCTGTGCAAAGCACGGCTATAACCCCACCCCTGCACTTTATCCTGCTCTCCTCTCCTCAGTATGTGATGCTTCTGAGGCAAGATGGCGGCGCCAGTATTCTAAAGTCCTGAACAGAGTTGCAGCCCAGTGGGGGAAAGAAGTGACTAAAACTTAAAAATATATTTTAGATGCTGGGGAATTGTTTTTTTTAAGGATTTGGGCTTTTCATTAAATGATGCTGAAAGTCCGGTTTAAAGTGGACCTGGAAAGAGTCTGGAGAAGATGCCCAAACAAGCCAACGCTCCATAGCATAGCGCCACCAGCCTCCATACAACAGTGATGCATAGGACAGATGACGTGCAGGGAGCTGGCACTATCTACATTGTGCAGCGTCGGGGCCGGTCGGGAGGCGCGCTGACCTGATCCACTTTCCCGGAATAAATTTCCCCCAGCGGAGCCTGCGGATGGAAATAACCTTCATCAGTCGCATCCGTGTCACTTGCGCCAATCAGCCCGGACGCATTTAATTAACGGCGACACAGCACGAGAAAAACAAACTGGCTGATCGCTCGCCATCGCTGTGCCTGATGGGGCCACGCACTGGCTGAAAGCGATTACCAACTCCAGGGCTGGGCGATCAAATACTCCCTGGGGCATCCCCACTCAGGATGCCCCAGGGGGGGTGCTTGGCCAGCCCTGGAGTCTTAAAGTGCACCCATCACGAGGATTTCGACTATACTGGAAATTGGTCCCTGTCCCGGGGGTATCCCAAAATAGGAAACCCCCAGATTGCCCAGTTTCACAGCAGTCACATGACCTCCTGTCCCTCAAAGCTCACACTCTAATGTCTCCCCCACACTCACACACTGTTATTATACATTATATAGCGCTGACATATACCACAGCGCTGTACATAGAAGCAGTCACATGACCTCCTGTCCCTCAGAGCTCACACTCTAATGTCTCCCCCACACTCACACACTGTTATTATACATTATATAGCGCTGACATATACCACAGCGCTGTACATAGAAGCAGTCACATGACCTCCTGTCCCTCAGAGCTCACACTCTAACGTGGATTGAGTCGGGGACCCCGGGTGCAGGAGGAGGAAGCCGGCCATAAAGCGGCGTCACCATGTTGAATTATTGATCGGCTTCCTCTGCGGTCATCAGATCAATAGAAAACCTTCCAGGAAGTCGGGGGGGGGGGGGGGGGGGGCTGTAAAGTGTTAATGAGGATGATGGAGGCAGAGAATCAGCTGATCGATCCCGGGGACCAGGGGACGCAGCAAGGCCGAGGCCTAGATAGATGGAAAGCAATTTAAAAAGGGTTTCAGATCTAACGATCATCCATGATTTCGAATTAATCTGCTGGTCTTCCTCCCTCCTCAACTTTGTAAGTGGAGAAGGCTCAGTCCTGGGCCCCATTCTGTGTAATATGTGTGTAAGTGACATAGGAGAAGGCTCAGTCCTGGGCCCCATTCTGTGTAATATGTGTGTAAGTGACATAGGAGAAGGCTCAGTCCTGGGTCCCATTCTGTGTAATATGTGTGTAAGTGACATAGGAGAAGGCTCAGTCCTGGGCCCCATTCTGTGTAATATGTGTGTAAGTGACATAGGAGAAGGCTCAGTCCTGGGCCCCATTCTGTGTAATATGTGTGTAAGTGACATAGGAGAAGGCTCAGTCCTGGGCCCCATTCTGTGTAATATGTGTGTAAGTGACATAGGAGAAGGCTCAGTCCTGGGCCCCATTCTGTGTAATATGTGTGTAAGTGACATAGGAGAAGGCTCTGTCCTGGGCCCCATTCTGTGTAATATGTGTGTAAGTGACATAGGAGAAGGCTCAGTCCTGGGCCCCATTCTGTGTAATATGTGTGTAAGTGACATAGGAGAAGGCTCAGTCCTGGGCCCCATTCTGTGTAATATGTGTGTAAGTGACATAGGAGAAGGCTCTGTCCTGGGCCCCATTCTGTGTAATATGTGTGTAAGTGACATAGGAGAAGGCTCAGTCCTGGGCCCCATTCTGTGTAATATGTGTGTAAGTGACATAGGAGAAGGCTCAGTCCTGGGCCCCATTCTGTGTAATATGTGTGTAAGTGACATAGGAGAAGGCTCAGTCCTGGGCCCCATTCTGTGTAATATGTGTGTAAGTGACATAGGAGAAGGCTCAGTCCTGGGCCCCATTCTGTGTAATATGTGTGTAAGTGACATAGGAGAAGGCTCAGTCCTGGGCCCCATTCTGTGTAATATGTGTGTAAGTGACATAGGAGAAGGCTCAGTCCTGGGCCCCATTCTGTGTAATATGTGTGTAAGTGACATAGGAGAAGGCTCAGTCCTGGGCCCCATTCTGTGTAATATGTGTGTAAGTGACACAGGAGAAGGCTCAGTCCTGGGCCCCATTCTGTGTAATATGTGTGTAAGTGACACAGGAGAAGGCTCAGTCCTGGGCCCCATTCTGTGTAATATGTGTGTAAGTGACATAGGAGAAGGCTCAGTCCTGGGCCCCATTCTGTGTAATATGTGTGTAAGTGACATAGGAGAAGGCTCAGTCCTGGGCCCCATTCTGTGTAATATGTGTGTAAGTGACATAGGAGAAGGCTCAGTCCTGGGCCCCATTCTGTGTAATATGTGTGTAAGTGACATAGGAGAAGGCTCAGTCCTGGGCCCCATTCTGTGTAATATGTGTGTAAGTGACACAGGAGAAGGCTCAGTCCTGGGCCCCATTCTGTGTAATATGTGTGTAAGTGACATAGGAGAAGGCTCAGTCCTGGGCCCCATTCTGTGTAATATGTGTGTAAGTGACATAGGAGAAGGCTCAGTCCTGGGCCCCATTCTGTGTAATATGTGTGTAAGTGACATAGGAGAAGGCTCAGTCCTGGGCCCCATTCTGTGTAATATGTGTGTAAGTGACATAGGAGAAGGCTCAGTCCTGGGCCCCATTCTGTGTAATATGTGTGTAAGTGACATAGGAGAAGGCTCAGTCCTGGGCCCCATTCTGTGTAATATGTGTGTAAGTGACATAGGAGAAGGCTCAGTCCTGGGCCCCATTCTGTGTAATATGTGTGTAAGTGACACAGGAGAAGGCTCAGTCCTGGGCCCCATTCTGTGTAATATGTGTGTAAGTGACATAGGAGAAGGCTCTGTCCTGGGCCCCATTCTGTGTAATATGTGTGTAAGTGACATAGGAGAAGGCTCTGTCCTGGGCCCCATTCTGTGTAATATGTGTGTAAGTGACATAGGAGAAGGCTCTGTCCTGGGCCCCATTCTGTGTAATATGTGTGTAAGTGACATAGGAGAAGGCTCAGTCCTGGGCCCCATTCTGTGTAATATGTGTGTAAGTGACACAGGAGAAGGCTCAGTCCTGGGCCCCATTCTGTGTAATATGTGTGTAAGTGACACAGGAGAAGGCTCAGTCCTGGGCCCCATTCTGTGTAATATGTGTGTAAGTGACATAGGAGAAGGCTCTGTCCTGGGCCCCATTCTGTGTAATATGTGTGTAAGTGACATAGGAGAAGGCTCTGTCCTGGGCCCCATTCTGTGTAATATGTGTGTAAGTGACATAGGAGAAGGCTCAGTCCTGGGTCCCATTCTGTGTAATGTGTGTGTAAGTGACATAGGAGAAGGCTCTGTCCTGGGCCCCATTCTGTGTAATATGTGTGTAAGTGACATAGGAGAAGGCTCAGTCCTGGGCCCCATTCTGTGTAATATGTGTGTAAGTGACATAGGAGAAGGCTCAGTCCTGGGCCCCATTCTGTGTAATATGTGTGTAAGTGACATAGGAGAAGGCTCAGTCCTGGGCCCCATTCTGTGTAATATGTGTGTAAGTGACATAGGAGAAGGCTCAGTCCTGGGCCCCATTCTGTGTAATATGTGTGTAAGTGACATAGGAGAAGGCTCTGTCCTGGGCCCCATTCTGTGTAATATGTGTGTAAGTGACATAGGAGAAGGCTCAGTCCTGGGCCCCATTCTGTGTAATATGTGTGTAAGTGACACAGGAGAAGGCTCAGTCCTGGGCCCCATTCTGTGTAATATGTGTGTAAGTGACATAGGAGAAGGCTCTGTCCTGGGCCCCATTCTGTGTAATATGTGTGTAAGTGACATAGGAGAAGGCTCTGTCCTGGGCCCCATTCTGTGTAATATGTGTGTAAGTGACATAGGAGAAGGCTCTGTCCTGGGCCCCATTCTGTGTAATATGTGTGTAAGTGACATAGGAGAAGGCTCTGTCCTGGGCTCCATTCTGTGTAATATGTGTGTAAGTGACATAGGAGAAGGCTCAGTCCTGGGCCCCATTCTGTGTAATATGTGTGTAAGTGACATAGGAGAAGGCTCAGTCCTGGGCCCCATTCTGTGTAATATGTGTGTAAGTGACACAGGAGAAGGCTCAGTCCTGGGCCCCATTCTGTGTAATATGTGTGTAAGTGACATAGGAGAAGGCTCTGTCCTGGGCCCCATTCTGTGTAATATGTGTGTAAGTGACATAGGAGAAGGCTCTGTCCTGGGCCCCATTCTGTGTAATATGTGTGTAAGTGACATAGGAGAAGGCTCTGTCCTGGGCCCCATTCTGTGTAATATGTGTGTAAGTGACATAGGAGAAGGCTCAGTCCTGGGCCCCATTCTGTGTAATATGTGTGTAAGTGACACAGGAGAAGGCTCAGTCCTGGGCCCCATTCTGTGTAATATGTGTGTAAGTGACACAGGAGAAGGCTCAGTCCTGGGCCCCATTCTGTGTAATATGTGTGTAAGTGACATAGGAGAAGGCTCTGTCCTGGGCCCCATTCTGTGTAATATGTGTGTAAGTGACATAGGAGAAGGCTCTGTCCTGGGCCCCATTCTGTGTAATATGTGTGTAAGTGACATAGGAGAAGGCTCAGTCCTGGGTCCCATTCTGTGTAATGTGTGTGTAAGTGACATAGGAGAAGGCTCTGTCCTGGGCCCCATTCTGTGTAATATGTGTGTAAGTGACATAGGAGAAGGCTCAGTCCTGGGCCCCATTCTGTGTAATATGTGTGTAAGTGACATAGGAGAAGGCTCAGTCCTGGGCCCCATTCTGTGTAATATGTGTGTAAGTGACATAGGAGAAGGCTCAGTCCTGGGCCCCATTCTGTGTAATATGTGTGTAAGTGACATAGGAGAAGGCTCAGTCCTGGGCCCCATTCTGTGTAATATGTGTGTAAGTGACATAGGAGAAGGCTCTGTCCTGGGCCCCATTCTGTGTAATATGTGTGTAAGTGACATAGGAGAAGGCTCAGTCCTGGGCCCCATTCTGTGTAATATGTGTGTAAGTGACACAGGAGAAGGCTCAGTCCTGGGCCCCATTCTGTGTAATATGTGTGTAAGTGACATAGGAGAAGGCTCTGTCCTGGGCCCCATTCTGTGTAATATGTGTGTAAGTGACATAGGAGAAGGCTCTGTCCTGGGCCCCATTCTGTGTAATATGTGTGTAAGTGACATAGGAGAAGGCTCTGTCCTGGGCCCCATTCTGTGTAATATGTGTGTAAGTGACATAGGAGAAGGCTCTGTCCTGGGCTCCATTCTGTGTAATATGTGTGTAAGTGACATAGGAGAAGGCTCAGTCCTGGGCCCCATTCTGTGTAATATGTGTGTAAGTGACATAGGAGAAGGCTCAGCCCTGGGCCCCATTCTGTGTAATGTGTGTAAGTGACATGGGAGAAGGCTCAGTCCTGGGCCCCATTCTGTGTAATATGTGTGTAAGTGACATAGGAGAAGGCTCAGTCCTGGGCCCCATTCTGTGTAATATGTGTGTAAGTGACATAGGAGAAGGCTCTGTCCTGGGCTCCATTCTGTGTAATATGTGTGTAAGTGACATAGGAGAAGGCTCAGTCCTGGGCCCCATTCTGTGTAATATGTGTGTAAGTGACATAGGAGAAGGCTCAGCCCTGGGCCCCATTCTGTGTAATATGTGTGTAAGTGACATAGGAGAAGGCTCAGTCCTGGGCCCCATTCTGTGTAATATGTGTGTAAGTGACATAGGAGAAGGCTCAGCCCTGGGCCCCATTCTGTGTAATATGTGTGTAAGTGACATAGGAGAAGGCTCAGTCCTGGGCCCCATTCTGTGTAATATGTGTGTAAGTGACATAGGAGAAGGCTCAGTCCTGGGCCCCATTCTGTGTAATATGTGTGTAAGTGACATGGGAGAAGGCTCAGTCCTGGGCCCCATTCTGTGTAATATGTGTGTAAGTGACATAGGAGAAGGCTCAGTCCTGGGCCCCATTCTGTGTAATATGTGTGTAAGTGACATAGGAGAAGGCTCAGTCCTGGGCTCCATTCTGTGTAATATGTGTGTAAGTGACATAGGAGAAGGCTCAGTCCTGGGCCCCATTCTGTGTAATATGTGTGTAAGTGACATAGGAGAAGGCTCAGCCCTGGGCCCCATTCTGTGTAATGTGTGTAAGTGACATGGGAGAAGGCTCAGTCCTGGGCCCCATTCTGTGTAATATGTGTGTAAGTGACATAGGAGAAGGCTCAGTCCTGGGCCCCATTCTGTGTAATATGTGTGTAAGTGACATAGGAGAAGGCTCAGTCCTGGGCCCCATTCTGTGTAATATGTGTGTAAGTGACATAGGAGAAGGCTTGGTAGGTGCAGTTTGTCTGTTTGCTGATGATACAAAGGGGGGGGGATCAGGAGCAATATTAAAATATTTTACAGAAAGTAGTAGATGCAGGGAACAAACTGAATTTAAACATCTCTGGGATAAACCTCCATCTATCCTAAGATACAGAGAACATACAGTATATACATAAGATACAGAGAACATACAGTATATACATAAGATACAGAGAACATACAGTATACACATAAGATACAGAGAACATACAGTATATACACATAAGATACAGAGAACATACAGTATATACATAAGATACAGAGAACATACAGTATATACATAAGATACAGAGAACATACAGTATATACATAAGATACAGAGAACATACAGTATACACATAAGATACAGAGAACATACAGTATACACATAAGATACAGAGAACATACAGTATATACATAAGGGCAGACACTAAATGGACCGTATGGTCCTTCTGCCGTCAACCTTCTATGTTTCTAACTCCTAGCAGTGTGTAGGTCGCACTGATGGAGAAGCTTCAGAGGCGGCGTCTCGATCACACGGAGGGAGGACGATCGGATGTGGAGAACAGACCCCAGAGGAATAGCTCAGCCAATTAGCCATCTGCTGCCTGCAAACAAAGACCCCTCACCCCCGACTTCACCCGCCACCTGCCACCCATTGTCCTGCTGCCTGTGACTATGTGCCCAGTAGGGGGCAGCACCCCGACAGCCCTGCACCAAAGGGGGCGGCACCACCGACAGCCCTACAACACATAGGTGCGCTGTGGGCGGGGCCATGCTGGTTTATCCTGGTCAGGTCAGCACCATCACCAGGGGCCAGCACCAGCCCAAGGCCAGCACTCAACCGGCCCCACACAACACATAGGTGCGCTGTGGGCGGGGCCAAGTTGGTTTGGCCAACCAAAGGCCAGCCCCGCCGCCAGCACCACCACCAGCCGGGGCAAGGCGGGGCCAAGCTGGTTTATCCTGGTCAGGTGATAAGTCTCCAGTTTTAGGCCCTCAGTGAGGTCACAATGTAACGATGACATCACAGAAGGTGAAACACCACAGACATGAGAAACAATGTATCACTCATGTGGTGGGTGGAGCAACACAACCCCTCCCATCACCGACCCAGCGTGCAATCAGTGACGAGGCTCCGGCCGCTGATGGCGACATGAATTATTAAGCAGCGGAGGACTCGCATTACACACAACATCGCTTCCTGCAATCACCGAAATCCGTGCGCTGCAATTAAGGCGCTTTCATCATCTGCGGTCACGTCTGACCCAGGCGACTGCGGGGGGGCAGATCCCCCCCCCCCCCCCCCCCCGACACACCCGGGGGCCACTGCCCAAAGATTCAGGGGGGCCCAAAACTGGCTCCACCCAGAACTATATAACTATCCAGAGCAGCTTTCTGCAGGGTGACACATGGCCAATGCTCTACATTTACCCTACTGCAGGGTGCTTCTCATTAAAGGGGACCCAAACCCTGGTCCTTGTTCCTGGAGCATCCCGAATTGGGATGCCCTGCTGTGTGAAACCTCCAGGACCACACTAAAGGACTTGCCCGTTGATCCCATGGCACATGTGCGGGCCTCTCATCCAATCAGCGCTGTATGCTGTGCATATTAAAGAGGAACAACCCCCTTTTATACCGGCCCTGGAGTCTAAGACTTCAGGCCTGGTTGATCAAGACTCTTTGAGGCATCCTGATTTGGGATGCTCTACTATGGGAAACCCCTGATCACCCCTACAATCACTTACCTTTCTGGGGTTCCCAGGTTGGGTTGGTGAGCCACAACCACATCGCCAGCCATCCTGCAGTTGAGGCCGGCTCCCACACCCAGCCCTTCAGATACGCCGGTGGCGACTAATCTGATGAGAAACTGCGCAAGACCGGGAATAAGAGATTTGGGGGGGGTATACCCAGGGGCAAGGACGAATCCCAGGATTAAAATTCTGGGGTTTGGGTCCACTGCAATGCACATGTTTGAAGAGGTGGACCAGGAATACCCGAGGAGGTATTGGATTGTCCAAATTAGTGGTGGTTCCCCTTTAACATTGTGCTCGTCTACAATAGAGGCGACGCGACATGTAACCGACGCAAACTGACACAAGTGGCTCCATCGCCTCCATTAATGGCAAAATCAGGAGCAGCTGAGCAAATAACCCCACCCCTCCCCCACCCAGCCAATCCGGATCCTTCCATGTATATGTGATCTGCCATAAACTGCCCAGCACCAGACTGCTTCTATGTACAGCGCTGTGGTATATGTCAGCGCTATATAAATGTATAATAACAGTGTGTGAGTGTGCAGGAGACATTAGAGTGTGAGCTCTGAGGGACAGGAGGTCATGTGACTGCTTCTATGTACAGCGCTGTGGTATATGTCAGCGCTATATAAATGTATAATAACAGTGTGTGAGTGTGGGGGAGACATTAGAGTGTGAGCTCTGAGGGACAGGAGGTCATGTGACTGCTTCTATGTACAGCGCTGTGGTATATGTCAGCGCTATATAATGTATAATAACAGTGTGTGAGTGTGGGGGAGACAGAGTGTGAGCTCTGAGGGACAAGGGGTCATGTGATTGCTTCTATGTACAGCGCTGTGGTATATGTCAGAGCTATATAAATGTATAATTTTTAAAGAGCAACACCACTCAATAAAATGACTTGTCCTGTGGGCATCCCGATTTTGGAGTAAGCTCTCAGAACGCCCGAAAACTCACCTCAGCCAATCAGTTTGCACGTTCCAGACACTGCTGAGCGCGGCAAAGAAAAAACAAAAAAAGGGGCGGGTACTTCCGGCGCATCCCTGCTGCCCATTCACAGAGGCCTGGCGCCCACACATAGAGGTATGCCAGGGACACGGAGGTATCACACAAGGGGCATCCCAAATTCTGATGCCCTAGAAAGAGGTAGAGCAACTCCCAAAGTCTTATATGTTGCTTCTCTTTAAAGTGGACCAAAACCCATGAATCTATAAGATTTCCAGGCCAATTGATTCCATCCCCCCCGGGGCATCCAAAATGGGGATGCCCCACTGTGTGATACCCCCCAGGTTGCCCGATACACTTACCTTGCTTCCCGGTCCAACAGCGCCTGCACAAGCCGCGGCTACATCCCCGCTATCCCTCTAGCAGGGCGCGTGCCGGGCATTTGTGAACGGCCGATGTGGGCGCGCTCTGTGTTAGAGGGAAGCAGGGGAAGTGGCCGCCAGCGCACTCGGAGCCGCTGGCCTTAGACGACATGTCAGCGGCTCCGAGTGCGCCGATTGGACGATTGGCCGTGCATGCGCCGTAGGACCAGGAAGAGGCGAGTTACGTTTTGTCAATCTGGGGGGGCGGGGGGGGTGCCCCGGGGTAAAGGGCCAAAATCACAGGTTTTGGTCTACTTAAAAATGGCCATTGGTGGTCACATGATTGGCTGCCGTTCAAACAAATGAGGAAGTTGTGATGACTTTAGTTCCTCTTTAATGCCTTATGTTGGCTTCCTAGAAATCTAAATGTAGACACATGCCAAACTGGGATGCCCCAAGTGAAATGCTTAAAAAGGGACATAAAAAGGGAAATACATTTTTGGTCCACTTTAAACTATATTATATCGCTGACCTAAACTGAAGCCTTTTTATCACAGCCTAAAAAATAATGGATCTGTAGAAATGCTGCTGATGATCCCAACCAATCAGGTTCCAGAAATGTTGGGCATCTGCCTGAGCTCCCGGAGCCCCATTTCTCTACGCAGGGACACCAAAGGAGTGACACTCACTGTTATACATTATATAGCGCTGATATATACCACAGCGCTGTACATAGAAGCAGTCACATGACCTCCTGTCCCTCAGAGCTCACACTCTAATGTCAGTGCAGGAAATCATGGAACAGATTTATTGCTGCATCACAGACAGATCAGATTGCAGCATGCGCGGGGCCCCCGAACACCATCCCGCAGCAGCTGCAGGAGGCCCCGGGGCCACCATGTGCCGCATGCCTGCACCCCTCCCCCAACACCACTCAGCCATATCTCACTGCTATACATGTCCTTCAATGGGGAGGCGGTGTCCCATACAGCGCAACACGGGAGGGATACCGGGCATCCCATGTGACCATAAACCCCCTCCCATATGGTAAGCTGAAGCAGAGCTTTACTCCGAATAAGAGCCTATCTTATATGTTTCCCACACCCTGTACATACAGATTGCCCACATTAATCCGGACCTTCACCCTGAATAAGAGCCTATCTTATATGTTTCCCACACCCTGTAGATACAGATTGCTCACATTAATCCGGACCTTCACCCTGAATAAGAGCCTATCTTATATGTTTCCCACACCCTGTACATACAGATTGCTCACATTAATCCGGACCTTCACCCTGAATAAGAGCCTATCTTATATGTTTCCCACACCCTGTACATACAGATTGCCCATATTAATCCGGACCTTCACCCTGAATAAGAGTCTATCTTATATGTTTCCCCCCTGTACATACAGATTGCTCACATTAATCCGTACCCTCACCCTGAATAAGAGCCTATCTTATATGTTTCCCACACCCTGTACATACAGATTGCTCACATTAATCCGGACCTTCACCCTGAATAAGAGCCTATCTTATATGTTTCCCACACCCTGTACATACAGATTGCTCACATTAATCCGGACCTTCACCCTGAATAAGAGCCTATCTTATATGTTCCCCACACCCTGTACATACAGATTGCTCACATTAATCCGGACCTTCACCCTGAATAAGAGTCTGTCTTATATGTTTCCCCCCTGTACATACAGATTGCTCACATTAATCCGTACCCTCACCCTGAATAAGAGCCTGTCTTATGTGTTTCCCACACCCTGTACATACAGATTGCCCACATTAATCCGGACCCTCACCCTGAATAAGAGCCTATCTTATATGTTCCCCACACCCTGTACATACAGATTGCCCACATTAATCCGGACCTTCACCCTGAATAAGAGCCTATCTTATATGTTTCCCACACCCTGTACATACAGATTGCTCACATTAAAAATCATCCTACCTGCATCTACTGCATGTTATGAGCCTTTAAACATCCAAGATGGCGGCTCATGGAGCATCAGGCAGCCTGCAAACAGGAAGCGTTTTCTGACTGTCGCTCTGCATTCTGGGATTGCTTTCCTTTTCCAGACCCCAGCTCTGCTCTGTCTGAGCAAAGCACAGCTATAACCCCACCTGCACTTTATCCCATTCTCCTCTCCTCAGTATGTGATGCTTCTGAGTCAAGATGGCGGCGCCCGTATCCTAGAGCCCTGAACAGAGTTGCAGCCCAGTGGGGGAAAGAATAAAAAGTGACTGAAAACTTTAAAAAAACGATTTCCCAGCATCTAAAACAAATATATTTTAAGGTTTGGGATTTTCATTAAGCTGAAGGTCGGGTTTAAAGCAGAGCTAGAGTCAAATTACTTTAGGATGCTTACAACAATCTCTCAATAACACCCCGGTGTGGGATGCCCCTATAGACAGATCTGCCATGTATCGCTCTATGATGGGGGACAGGAAATAACTGCACACACCAGCAAAGCGTTTCCCCTAATGCAGGAGAGGTGGCTGCAACAAGTGTGACGCCATTTCCTGTCCCCCACCAGATGGAGCTCTGCTAAGAAAAGGTGAGTATCTCACTAATGCAGGGTCACTGATGGTTTACAGGGATCTAACCTCACCCCCCCTCACGCCAAAAACTGCCTGGAGCAGTTTTAATGGAGTGTATAGGTCAGCTTTAGGATAGTGATAGTACATTATATAGTGCTGACATATACCACAGCGCTGTACATAGAAGCAGTCACATGACCTCCTGTCCCTCAGAGCTCACACTCTAATGTCTCCCCCACACTCACACACTGTTATTATACATTATATAGCGCTGGCATATACCACAGCGCTGTACATAGAAGCAGTCACATGACCTCCTGTCCCTCAGAGCTCACACTCTAATGTCTCCCCCACACTCACACACTGTTATTATACATTATATAGCGCTGACATATACCACAGCGCTGTACATAGAAGCAGTCACATGACCTCCTGTCCCTCAGAGCTCACACTCTAATGTCTCCCCCACACTCACACACTGTTATTATACATTATATAGCGCTGACATATACCACAGCGCTGTACATAGAAGCAGTCACATGACCTCCTGTCCCTCAGAGCTCACACTCTAATGTCTCCTCCACACTCACACACTGTTATTATACATTTATATAGCGCTGACATATACCACAGCGCTGTACATAGAAGCAGTCACATGACCTCCTGTCCCTCAGAGCTCACACTCTAATGTCTCCCCCACACTCACACACTGTTATTATACATTATATAGCGCTGACATATACCACAGCGCTGTACGTAGAAGCAGTCACATGACCTCCTGTCCCTCAGGGCGTCCGGGGGGGCGCCCCTCATTCCTATAGAGCATCATGGTGGGGGGGGGGGATGTAATCATGAGCAGGGCGAGCGCCCGCCGCGTCCCCTCTACATAATGCGACCGGATTACGCCGCCACTCCAGAGGCAATTACTCGCCGTCGCCGCTTCGCAATCTGTAAATAAAATCGATCTGTAATGACAGCGCCAGTGGAAAAGCTGTATACACGCCGAGCATGGAGAGCGTAACCATGGCAACCAGCGCAGCCAGCCAGGGCCACCGCGCCTCATGCGTGACACAGCGCTGC
Organism: Gastrophryne carolinensis; assembly: GCA_027917425.1. NCBI lineage: Eukaryota > Metazoa > Chordata > Amphibia > Anura > Microhylidae > Gastrophryne > Gastrophryne carolinensis. The sequence goes on from CM051240.1 coordinate 262,552,886, forward strand.
CGGGGGTGAGGGGAACGGCCGCCGCCATTACTCATCTCACTCAGGGAAAAGAAAAGGGGTCTGCGGCCTAAACGCCACCAACCCGGAACAGGTGCGGCTCCACAGGCTTCACAAGCCGGCGTAGGCCGGAGGAGCAGCATGACGGCCACACGGGGCTACTTTAAAGCAGACCAAAATTCTAAAAAAGGACTTGGGATGTCTCTACTGTTAAATCGGACCTTCACCAGGATTTAATGAAAAGCCTAAACCCTTATAAAACGATTCCCCAGCATCTAACATTCATATATTTTAAGTTTTTAGTCACTTACTTATTATTCTTTCCCCCACTGGGCTGCAACTCTGTTCAGGACTCTAGGATACGGGCGCCACCATCTTGCCTCAGAAGCATCACATACTGAGGAGAGGAGAGTGGGATAAAGTGCAGGGGGTGGGGTTATAGCTGTGTATTGCAAAGACAGAGCAGAGCTGGGGTCAGGAAAAGGTCAGCAATCCCAGAATGCAGAGCAGCACAATCAGAAGACACTTCCTGTTTGCAGGCTGCCATATGCTCCATGAGCCACCATCTTAGATGCTTAAAGGCTCAGAAAATGCAGTAGATGCAGGTAGGACGATTTATAATGTGGGCAATCTGTATGTACAGGGGGGAAACATATAAGATAGGCTCTTATTCAGGGTGATGGTCCGGATTAGTGTGGGCAATCTGTATGTACAGGGTGTGGGAAACATATAAGATAGGCTCTTATTCAGGGTGAGGGTCCGGATTAATGTGAGCAATCTGTATGTACAGGGTGTGGGAAACATATAAGATAGGCTCTTATTCAGGGTGAGGGTCCGGATTAATGTGAGCAATCTGTATGTACAAGGGGGGGGGAACATATAAGATAGGCTCTTATTCAGGGTGAAGGTCCGGATTAATGTGAGCAATCTGTATGTACAGGGTGTGGGAAACATATAAGATAGGCTCTTATTCAGGGTGAAGGTCCGGATTAATGTGAGCAATCTGTATGTACAGGGTGTGGGAAACATATAAGATAGGCTCTTATTCAGGGTGAAGGTCCGGATTAATGTGGGCAATCTGTATGTACAGGGTGTGGGAAACATATAAGATAGGCTCTTATTCAGGGTGAAGGTCCGGATTAATGTGGGCAATCTGTATGTACAGGGTGTGGGAAACATATAAGATAGGCTCTTATTCAGGGTGAAGGTCCGGATTAATGTGAGCAATCTGTATGTACAGGGGGAAACATAAGATAGGCTCCTCTTTAAAGGGCCAGCTGCATTGTATTAGAATCACACGCACAGCCGGCTGCTCCATCTCTGACACCCAGTGAACAGTCACATTTCAGGCGAGCGTGGCGGCCATCATCCACATCCTGATACAAACCACGCCGAGAGGCATCAGCCAATCAGACGCTTCCCACGGGGGCGTTTAAACCCCGCCCACTCCATTCAAGTGCAGAAGTCACAGCCCCCCTCCTCCCATTATCCAACAGCTGCCGCTACATTTGTTACTGTGTAACCAGCTCAACCTGACCTCACACCAAGCTGTACTGCACCACGGTATATGTCAGTGCTATATAATGTATAATAACAGTGTGTGAGTGTGGGGGAGACAGAGTGTGAGCTCTGAGGGACAGGGGGTCATGTGACTGCTCCTATGTACAGCGCTGTGGTATATGTCAGCGCTATCTAAACGCTGTGTTGGGTTATGCGGGGAATCTCCTGATGCATGACGGACGCAATACCAGAATCTGCGGCGGGTTCCTCTGGCGCTTGTGCAGCATCCTAATAGGCAGCGCGATGGCAGTTGCCGGGCAACAGTGACGGCTCCGCCATGGAATCTCTGCTGCCCAGATTTTACATCAAATATTCTTCATATAAATCGGAGCCACTTGGCGAAAACTGGGAAACTGCACAAAGACCAACAAGAGGGCGCGTCAGGGTCAACCCCTCATCGTGCGCAAAATAAAAGAAAAAAAAGAGCGAAAACAGAAAGAAATTCAAAGAGCAAGAAAGAAAGAAAGCGAGAGAGAAAGAAAAAGAGAGCAAAAGAAATAACGGGAAAGAAATAAAGCGAGCTAAAGAGAAAGAACACATAGAGTAACACACAGAGTAACACATAGAGTAACACACAGAGTAACACACAGAGTAACACACAGAGTAACACACAGAGTAACACACAGAGTAACACACAGAGTAACACACAGAGTAACACACAGAGTAACACACAGAGTAACACACAGAGTAACACACAGAGCGAACGAAAAATCGAGAGCAAGCGAAACAAAAAAGTGAAAGAACGAGCGAAAAGCGAGAGAAAAAGGAAACCTAAAAGAAAAAGGTAAATACAAAAAAAAAAAAAATAAATAAAAAGAAGATGCAGGAAAGAGAGAGAAGGAGGAAATGAGTGACAGACGGAGAAGTAGAAAATATGAAAAAGCAAGAGAAAGTAAAAAAACATGGGAAAGGAGGAGGTTCTGTAGAATAACAGATCGACAGCAAGAATGCAGACGAAAGGAATTACTGAACAGAGGGAAGGTAAACAGAAAAAAAAGGAACGAACAAGGAGGGAGTAACTCAAAACGAATAAAAGATGTAGAGAAAATGAAAAACAAAAAGGAGAGTTGATACATTGAAAACGGGGATAAGGAAAAAAAAAAAAAAAAAAAAAAAAGGCAGTGGGATCATTTATAGTAAGGAAAGAAAAAAAAAAGCGAGAGAACAAACGAAAAACGAGAAGCTAAAGACAGCAGACAAATGAGGAGATGAAGCCAGGGCCGGCCTGACAGAAATGTCGCCACTTAGCAAAATGAAAGAAAAAGATAGACAAGGAAATATGAGGACAAAGAAGGTAAAAAAAAAAAAAAAAAAAAAAAAAAAGGGAGGGAAATAGGAAGAACTTGGAAAATGAAAGAAGGAAGTAATGTAGAAAAAAAAAAAAGAAAAAAATGTGGAAAAGCGAGAAAGGAAAAGAATGTAAAAAAAGGTTCTTAAAGAAAAAATAAATTAAAAATTAATTAAAAAAAAATAATAATAAAGCGATTCAACAAATAGAGAAATCTAAACGAAATTGAAAAGCGCAATTTAAAAAAAAAAGGAAAAAAAAGATGAAGAAAAAGTAAGTATTAAAATAGTTTGTATTTAGCGGGGGCGACACCAGTTGATTGTGATCAGTAAATTATAGCGACACAAACTCCCACAATCCCTCACTCTGCTCCAGTGCAGCGTCCTGCGCTTCCCCCGCCTGGTGGTGCATTTTCCCATAATGCATCTCACGTTCATCCATCACAGAAACGTTGGGGGTCTCCTGCATGGGGGGTGTGCTGCATAGAGGCGGGTGCTACGGGGCCCTTGGGAGAAGGAGGCCCCATGCAAGCTGACCCCCCCCCCCCCCGCTGCAGTGTGGCAAAAGCTGCAGTATGCAGGGGTGTGCCGTTTCCTGGGTGCACTTAGATGCCAGCGCATGGTTTAACCCCACAGCGCATTTGGGTGCCAACATCTTAGGGCCTTATTCATGAAGAGATCGCGCCAGGTAGCGTCAGGTGAACGCCGGACACGGCAGCAATTACACATTTATGAAGGCGAATCTGGTGAGCAACGAGAACAGCGCCATGTAGCGTCCGATTCATCATTATCCCAGGCTCAGCGTACAGCGCCGGTGTTCATCCTTGCAGAGCACCGCGTCTTACCTGTCGCTACCTGGCGTCTCCCATACATTTCTATGGACCGGACCTTCACCATGATTTATAGAAAAGCCCAAACCCTAATAAAATGATTCCCCAGCATCTAATATTAATATGTTTTAAGTTTTTAGTCACTTACTTATTATTCTTTCCCCCACTGGGCTGCAACTCTGTTCAGGACTCTAGGATACAGGCGCCGCCATCTTGACTCAGAAGCATCACACTTACTGAGGAGAGGAGAGTGGGATAAAGTACAGGGGGGCTGGTTATAGCTGTGTTTTGCACAGACAGAGCAGAGCTGGGGTCAGGAAAAGGTCAGCAATCCCGGAATGCAGAGCGGCACAATCAGAAGACACTTCCTGTTTGCAGGCTGCCTGATGCTCCATGATCCGCCATCTTCCTAGTTTAAAGGCTCATAACATGCAGTAGATGCAGGGAGGATGATTTTTAATGTGAGCAATCTGTATGTACAGGGGGGAAACATATAAGATAGGCTCTTATTCAGGGTGAAGGTCCGGATTAATGTGGGCAATCTGTATGTACAGGGTGTGGGAAACATATAAGATAGACTCTTATTCAGGGTGAGGGTCCGGATTAATGTGGGCAATCTGTATGTACAGGGTGTGGGAAACATATAAGATAGGCTCTTATTCAGGGTGAGGGTCCGGATTAATGTGGGCAATCTGTATGTACAGGGTGTGGGAAACATACAAGATAGGCTCTTATTCAGGGTGAAGGTCCGGATTAATGTGGGCAATCTGTATGTACAGGGTGTGGGAAACATATAAGATAGGCTCTTATTCAGGGTGAGGGTCCGGATTAATGTGGGCAATCTGTATGTATAGGGGGGAAACATATAAGATAGGCTCTTATTCAGGGTGAAGGTCCGGATTAATGTGGGCAATCTGTATGTACAGGGTGTGGGAAACATATAAGATAGGCTCTTATTCAGGGTGAGGGTCCGGATTAATGTGGGCAATCTGTATGTATAGGGGGGAAACATATAAGATAGGCTCTTATTCAGGGTGAAGGTCCGTATTAATGTGGGCAATCTGTATGTACAGGGTGTGGGAAACATATAAGATAGGCTCTTATTCAGGGTGAGGGTCCGGATTAATGTGGGCAATCTGTATGTATAGGGGGGAAACATATAAGATAGGCTCTTATTCAGGGTGAAGGTCTGGATTAATGTGAGCAATCTGTATGTACAGGGTGTGGGAAACATATAAGATAGGCTCTTATTCAGGGTGAGGGCCCGGATTAATGTGAGCAATCTGTATGTACAGGGTGTGAGAAACATCTTTGTGACATGTTTCCTGGGCTAGAAAATGACATTTATGAAACGTTTTGTATTGATATATTTATGCAGCATTGTCATCACATGTCTGGTATTAATGTGTCATGTGATAACGTCATTTCATTGCTTTTCACTGGTGGATACATTTTCATTAACAGACTTTAAAGTGAACCAACACTCAGGAGGATCAGCCAGGGAAGATTCCTGGGCCAAACCAATCCCCCCCCCCCCCCCTGCTGGGCATCCAAAGCTGGGATGCCCCACTGTGTTAAACCCCCAGGACACCCACTGCACTTACCTGGATCCCAGTCCAACCGCGCATGCGCGATTTGCGGCCGCATCTCACGCTTCTCTCTAGCACAGCGCTCATTTGTGAATGGCCGGCACAGGCGCGCTCCCTATTAGAGAGAAGCGTGAGATACGGCCGCCAGCGTGCTCGGAGCCGCTGTGGTTTGACGCCACTTTGATGCGGATAGCTCAGCAGCTCTGAGCGCGCCGATTAGACGAGCATCCGCGCATGCGCCGTAGGAGCGGGATGAGGCGAATTGAATCGGGTGATCTGGGGGTTTCACATAGCGGGACTCCCCCCGATCAGTGGGCCCCGGGGAAATGGACCAAAACCCAGGATAGTCAAAATCCTTGGTGTTGGTCCACTTTAATCACACTCTGGGCTTCAACTACACGATTTTGGGCGTCGGCGCTGTGTGCGAGGCCGTTTTTTTTATGAATGTGGTGCGAGTCGGTCGAACTGAGCTGGCGCTATGGTTCGCTCCCATACAGCTAGTACTGTGACTCGCACATCGTATTCATCAATTCCCGGCCAGCGACTGGAGGCGCTCTGAAACAATGATCCATGGCCGAGCACAGCGACTGCTAGCGGGCGCTCTGAAATCTGCTCTACAGACGCTCACCTGTCGCTACCTGGCGCTAGTAATGAATCAGCCTCCACGTTTCAGCTCTAGGCCCTGGCGCTCCCCGCAGACAGCGCGCTCGCCCGCGCCGATTAATGAGGGAGCTCCTCAGGAAGAAACAGACATCACCGTCGACGACTACACCAAAACCGCCTATCACACCACAGAGCCGATTTGGGATGCCCCCATGTGTGCGTGAACGCTAAAGAGCGCTCCACATCTGCCTCAATCACAGGCCCGGCGTATTAACTGCATTAATAAACCACACATTGCATGTAGTGATGCAGGGGAGGCCGCACATGCACCATTAGATCTAGGAACACACATTGCATGTAGTGATGCAGGGGAGGCCGCACATGCTCCATTAGATCTAGGAACACACATCGCATGTAGTGATGCAGGGGAGGCCGCACATGCACCATTAGATCTAGGAACACACATTGCATGTAGTGATGCAGGGGAGGCCGCACATGCACCATTAGATCTAGGAACACATTGCATGTAGTGATGCAGGGGAGGCCGCACATGCACCATTAGATCTAGGAACACACATTGCATGTAGTGATGCAGGGGAGGCCGCACATGCACCATTAGATCTAGGAACACACATTGCATGTAGTGATGCAGGGGAGGCCGCACATGCACCATTAGATCTAGGAACACATTGCATGTAGTGATGCAGGGGAGGCCGCACATGCACCATTAGATCTAGGAACACACATCGCATGTAGTGATGCAGGGGAGGCCGCACATGCACCATTAGATCTAGGAACACACATCGCATGTAGTGATGCAGGGGAGGCCGCACATGCACCATTAGATCTAGGAACACATTGCATGTAGTGATGCAGGGGAGGCCGCACATGCACCATTAGATCTAGGAACACACATCGCATGTAGTGATGCAGGGGAGGCCGCACATGCACCATTAGATCTAGGAACACACATTGCATGTAGTGATGCAGGGGAGGCCGCACATGCACCATTAGATCTAGGAACACATTGCATGTAGTGATGCAGGGGAGGCCGCACATGCACCATTAGATCTAGGAACACATTGCATGTAGTGATGCAAGGGAGGCCGCACATGCACCATTAGATCTAGGAACACATTGCATGTAGTGATGCAGGGGAGGCCGCACATGCACCATTAGATCTAGGAACACATTGCATGTAGTGATGCAGGGGAGGCCACACATGCACCATTAGATCTAGGAACACATTGCATGTAGTGATGCAGGGGAGGCCGCACATGCACCATTAGATCTAGGAACACACATTGCATGTAGTGATGCAGGGGAGGCCGCACATGCACCATTAGATCTAGGCACACATTGCATGTAGTGATGCAGGGGAGGCCGCACATGCACCATTAGATCTAGGAACACATTGCATGTAGTGATGCAGGGGAGGCCGCACATGCTCCATTAGATCTAGGAACACACATTGCATGTAGTGATGCAGGGGAGGCCGCACATGCACCATTAGATCTAGGAACACACATCGCATGTAGTGATGCAGGGGAGGCCGCACATGCTCCATTAGATCTAGGAACACATTGCATGTAGTGATGCAGGGGAGGCCGCACATGCTCCATTAGATCTAGGAACACACATTGCATGTAGTGATGCAGGGGAGGCCGCACATGCACCATTAGATCTAGGAACACACATCGCATGTAGTGATGCAGGGGAGGCCGCACATGCTCCATTAGATCTAGGAACACACATTGCATGTAGTGATGCAGGGGAGGCCGCACATGCTCCATTAGATCTAGGAACACACATTGCATGTAGTGATGCAGGGGAGGCCGCACATGCACCATTAGATCTAGGAACACACATCGCATGTAGTGATGCAGGGGAGGCCGCACATGCTCCATTAGATCTAGGAACACATTGCATGTAGTGATGCAGGGGAGGCCGCACATGCTCCATTAGATCTAGGAACACACATTGCATGTAGTGATGCAGGGGAGGCCGCACATGCACCATTAGATCTAGGAACACACATCGCATGTAGTGATGCAGGGGAGGCCGCACATGCTCCATTAGATCTAGGAACACACATTGCATGTAGTGATGCAGGGGAGGCCGCACATGCTCCATTAGATCTAGGAACACACATTGCATGTAGTGATGCAGGGGAGGCCGCACATGCACCATTAGATCTAGGCACACATTGCATGTAGTGATGCAGGGGAGGCCGCACATGCACCATTAGATCTAGGAACACACATTGCATGTAGTGATGCAGGGGAGGCCGCACATGCACCATTAGATCTAGGAACACACATCGCATGTAGTGATGCAGGGGAGGCCGCACATGCTCCATTAGATCTAGGAACACATTGCATGTAGTGATGCAGGGGAGGCCGCACATGCTCCATTAGATCTAGGAACACACATTGCATGTAGTGATGCAGGGGAGGCCGCACATGCACCATTAGATCTAGGAACACACATCGCATGTAGTGATGCAGGGGAGGCCGCACATGCTCCATTAGATCTAGGAACACATTGCATGTAGTGATGCAGGGGAGGCCGCACATGCACCATTAGATCTAGGAACACACATTGCATGTAATGATGCAGGGGAGGCCGCACATGCACCATTAGATCTAGGAACACACATCGCATGTAGTGATGCAGGGGAGGCCGCACATGCACCATTAGATCTAGGAACACACATCGCATGTAGTGATGCAGGGGAGGCCGCACATGCACCATTAGATCTAGGAACACACATCGCATGTAGTGATGCAGGGGAGGCCACACATGCACCATTAGATCTAGGAACACATCGCATGTAGTGATGCAGGGGAGGCCGCACATGCTCCATTAGATCTAGGCACACATTGCATGTAGTGATGCAGGGGAGGCCGCACATGCACCATTAGATCTAGGAACACACATCGCATGTAGTGATGCAGAGGAGGCCGCACATGCTCCATTAGATCTAGGCACACATTGCATGTAGTGATGCAGGGGAGGCCGCACATGCACCATTAGATCTAGGAACACACATCGCATGTAGTGATGCAGGGGAGGCCGCACATGCACCATTAGATCTAGGAACACACATTGCATGTAGTGATGCAGGGGAGGCCGCACATGCACCATTAGATCTAGGAACACACATTGCATGTAGTGATGCAGGGGAGGCCGCACATGCACCATTAGATCTAGGAACACATTGCATGTAGTGATGCAGGGGAGGCCGCACATGCACCATTAGATCTAGGAACACATTGCATGTAGTGATGCAGGGGAGGCCGCACATGCACCATTAGATCTAGGAACACACATCGCATGTAGTGATGCAGGGGAGGCCGCACATGCACCATTAGATCTAGGAACACACATCGCATGTAGTGATGCAGGGGAGGCCGCACATGCACCATTAGATCTAGGAACACACATTGCATGTAGTGATGCAGGGGAGGCCGCACATGCACCATTAGATCTAGGAACACATTGCATGTAGTGATGCAGGGGAGGCCGCACATGCTCCATTAGATCTAGGAACACATTGCATGTAGTGATGCAGGGGAGGCCGCACATGCTCCATTAGATCTAGGAACACACATTGCATGTAGTGATGCAGGGGAGGCCGCACATGCACCATTAGATCTAGGAACACATTGCATGTAGTGATGCAGGGGAGGCCGCACATGCACCATTAGATCTAGGAACACACATCGCATGTAGTGATGCAGGGGAGGCCGCACATGCACCATTAGATCTAGGAACACATTGCATGTAGTGATGCAGGGGAGGCCGCACATGCACCATTAGATCTAGGAACACACATTGCATGTAGTGATGCAGGGGAGGCCGCACATGCACCATTAGATCTAGGAACACACATCGCATGTAGTGATGCAGGGGAGGCCGCACATGCTCCATTAGATCTAGGAACACACATCGCATGTAGTGATGCAGGGGAGGCCGCACATGCACCATTAGATCTAGGAACACACATCGCATGTAGTGATGCAGGGGAGGCCGCACATGCTCCATTAGATCTAGGAACACATTGCATGTAGTGATGCAGGGGAGGCCGCACATGCACCATTAGATCTAGGAACACACATCGCATGTAGTGATGCAGGGGAGGCCGCACATGCACCATTAGATCTAGGAACACACATCGCATGTAGTGATGCAGGGGAGGCCGCACATGCACCATTAGATCTAGGAACACACATTGCATGTAGTGATGCAGGAGAGGCCGCACATGCACCATTAGATCTAGGCACACATTGCATGTAGTGATGCAGGGGAGGCCGCACATGCACCATTAGATCTAGGAACACACATTGCATGTAGTGATGCAGGGGAGGCCGCACATGCACCATCAGATCTAGGAACACACATTGCATGTAGTGATGCAGGGGAGGCCGCACATGCACCATTAGATCTAGGCACACATTGCATGTAGTGATGCAGGGGAGGCCGCACATGCACCATTAGATCTAGGAACACGCATTGCATGTAGTGATGCAGGGGAGGCCGCACATGCACCATTAGATCTAGGAACACATTGCATGTAGTGATGCAGGGGAGGCCGCACATGCACCATTAGATCTAGGAACACATTGCATGTAGTGATGCAGGGGAGGCCGCACATGCACCATTACATCTAGGAACACACATTGCATGTAGTGATACAGGGGAGGCCGCACATGCACCATTAGATCTAGGCACACATTGCATGTAGTGATGCAGGGGAGGCCGCACATGCACCATTAGATCTAGGCACACATTGCATGTAGTGATGCAGGGGAGGCCGCACATGCACCATTAGATCTAGGCACACATTGCATGTAGTGATGCAGGGGAGGCCGCACATGCACCATTACATCTAGGAACACATCGCATGTAGTGATGCAGGGGGAGCCCCAGAGAAGGTGAATGAATCTCAGGGGGGGGGGGGGTCACATAGCGAGGGACCCCAAATCGGGATGCCCCAGAGAGGGATAATGGGGATGCGTACATGGCTCGTGCATGCGCCGTTGGACCGGGAACGAATGTAAGTGAACAAGGCGACCCGGGGGGGGGGGGGTATCACACAGTGCGGCACAGATTTTGGATGCCCCGGGGGGGGGGGGGGGGGGGGGGGGGGAATTAAGCGGCCCTGGAATCTTATAGCCTCCCGGGACGACCGGACGGGTTTGGCTTTATGAACTATTAATACTAATAACACAATAATGCACAAGAGACTAAGGTCCGAACGATTACGCAATAAAGAAGGATCTGAAGTGTGGCGCTGTATCACCTGTATAAACTGTATCAGACTTGGGGCCCAGCAGTAGAGCCGACTCGGGGGGCCCACCCCACATATAGATTCCAGTGTCAGTGGCTTATATTCAGGACATGATGCCAGGCTGTATTTTCTGTGTGTGCACTTGGGATGCCACAAACAAGCTCAGGTGAGGACCACCGGGTAACCCTGTGGCCCAGTCTGAGCCTGGCCATACATTGTACAGTCGCATATTTTTCTCGGTGCCACGCACCCTCTCGCACAGGCGATCGCGTTTTCCAGCGAATTATGCGATTGCAGCGCATTGAATCGGCGTTGCTGCCAGATCACAGCAAAAGCGCCATGACCAAGGCGAGAGAGCTAAACCGCCATCCCATCACTCAAGTGTGGGCCGAGCCTTAAAGGGACAGAGCAGTCTAAACTCTTGTGGTTCAAGGGAGCACCCGTGATGGAATGCCACCCCATTGTCTTCTACTGGGAGAATGCTCCATCTCATACATCTCAATAGAAGGCCATGGAGCAGCAGCCACAGGTAATCCCATCATGGCCGCTCCCATGAAGCACAAGAGACGGGTCACACAACAGATAGTAACTCTGGAGATCCCCTTTAATCAGCCGCTTCATGCCATGACTCACACACACCGTAATCCCAGGCGAGGGGCTATAATCCAGCGCGACAACACAATGCACGCCCCCGGGTTACACATCTGTCACTCAGCCCGGAGAGAAATCTATACAACACCAAACACAATCTGCACTGACAACACAATGGAGCAGGCTGCAGCAGACAATTATCACACACTGACACACAACTACAATCCTGGCAAATGACAAATATTGTGTGTGATACACAACAGCGCAGCTGTAACCTGGAATAAGATGCTATACAAACTGTGTGATGGGAAGTGTGTTGCATGTCCATCTCTGGTACACACACACCAGACAATTATCACATCCTGTACTGTAAACTATGAATCACAACACACTGATACAACTACAATCCTGGCAAATTACACATAACACACAGCAGTGCAGCTGTAATCTGGAATAAGACGCTATACAACCTGTGTGATGGGAAGTGTGTTACATGTCCATCTCTGGTACACACACACCAGACAATTATCACATCCTGGACTGCATCACACACTGACACACAACTACAATCCTGGCAAGTTACACATATTGTGTGTGATACACAACAGTGCAGCTGTAACCTGGAATAAGACGCTATACAATCTGTGTGATGGGAAGTGTGTTACATGTCCATCTCTGGTACACACACACACCAGACAATGATCACATCCTGTACTGTAAACTATGAATCACAACACACTGATACAACTACAATCCTGGCAAATTACACATAACACACAGCAGTGCAGCTGTAATCTGGAATAAGACGCTATACAACCTGTGTGATGGGAAGTGTGTTACATGTCCATCTCTGGTACACACAAGCAGACAATCCTGGACTGCATCACACACTGACACACAACTACAATCCTGGCAAGTAACACATATTGTGAGTGTGTGTTACACAGCAGCGCAGCTGTAATCTGGAATAGGACGCTATACAATCTGTGTGATGGGAAGCGTGTTACACATTTTTATGGATTATTACTACACATTCATCTCTGGTAAACACACAATGATACAGCTACAATCCTGGCTGTGATCTGGTGTTACATGTCCATCTCTGGTACACACACACCAGACAATTATCACATCCTATACTGTAAACTATGAATCACAACACACTGATACAACTACAATCCTGGCAAGCTGCACATAACACACACAGCAGTGCAGCTGTAATCTGGAATAAGATGCTATACAAACTGTGTGATGGGAAGTGTGTTACATGTCCATCTCCGGTACATGCACACAATCCTACACATCCTGTACTGCAAACTATTAATCACACACATTAATACAACTACAATCCTGGCAGTGACCTGGAATAAGACACTATACAAACTGTGTGATGAGAGATGTGTTACACATTTATATAGATTATTATTACACATGCATCAGTGGTACACGCAAACCTTGCACCAGATCACACACCGACATACAACTACAATCCCGGCAGATTACACAGATAAACAACCAGACTCTAGATTAAAAATGTGTTACACATCTATCACCGATACACACACACAGCTCTGTATACAGGCCAGAACAACAATCACTATCCAGTTTATACATTATATACAACAACATAGGCCAGAGGCCAGACATACAACGACAATGGCCAGACATACAGGCGGCATTCACCTGGAGCAACACACAGACACACAACTACAATCCTGGCAGATTACACGGAACACTAACGGCAGTGCAGCTGTATAATCTGGAATAAGATGCTATACAAACTATGCAATAGGAAATATTGTTACACATCACCAGTACACACACACACTGTATAAAGCCCAGATTAATATTCTGTCCAATTAGTTTACACAATATGCAACAACCTGGGGCCAGACATACTGACATAGAGGCGGGTACTCACCTGAGGCGACACATACCGACACACACCTATAAACCAGACGCTACACCCGCAGAACGCAACCCAACACCCATATACACAAACATAAAAGACATATCAGCGCACAGCCCAGTACACACGATATACAACACAGCTGATCCCGACACAGGTTCTGCAATAACACAATTGTCAATTTCAGTGTACGCAACACAACACATCCACAACGTGTGCGATGATGGAATTGCAACTGAAAGCAAATCTAGGCGTCTGATTGGTTGCTCTGATTTCTGCTCTGAAATTCTGCCGCGACAACCCAGAGAAGCCCCCCCCCCCACGCACACACACACATCGTGTGTGTTACACAACCAATGCAAATAAAAATATATACAAAACATATTGAAACATAACACAGTCACATGTATATTATAGACATAGGCATTGGGGATATACCCATACTGTGGATCGGTGGAGTACACAAAGTGTGTGTTGTGGTTGTGACACACAACCCATCCACAATATGATGTATATGTCACAGCAGCCAGGGCCGGAGTGTAATCTAGCTATTACAATGTACACAATACACCCCCAGTTACAGCCCACAAACTAGAGACCCTCCAACAAAGGCCCTCAGATACCCCGTGTGTGCATGTGGGGTGTGTGTGTGTGTGTGTGTGTGTGTGTGTGTGTGTGTGTGTGTGCGCATGTGGTGTGTGTGTGTGTGTGTGTGTGTGTGTGTAGACACGTGTGCTGTGGGTGCAGTTTCCAGTTGCAAAAATCCATGTGTGTGGCCTTTTTGTGACAAATGTGTTCAATGTGTTACATAGCCAGCACACGACATACACACACTGTGTAAACATGTAACACACAAACCGATGTGAACACACAGACGGGCACCCTGGGACATAGTGTGTGTGTGATTTATATACCCACAAGAAGTCACTACACACTTGTACACATCTACACTGCGACACCATTTATACACACACAGTGTATCAGAAGACATGTCACAGGCTGGACAGGCAGACGCACCCTAGTACAGTGTGGTGCGTGTGTGTGTGTGTGTGTGTGTGTGTGTGTGTGTGTGTGTGTGTGTCTTGGGGGGGGGGGGGGGGCAAATTATGTGGCTGCAATGTAAATCCACATGAAGTCATGTTGTGTATCTATACACTGATGCACACAGGAGGGGATTGTGGCAGTAGGCGTTTACACAGGCAACATTCATATATCTATCTATCTATATATATCTATATCCAGTAAGAAACAACCTGAGGGTAACACACATTGCGACACACCTATACTCCCTAGCGCTGTGCGTTTGTCTTGGGGACACACAATTTATGTGACTGCCATGTAAATCCATAGAGCGTCATCACACTCATCTATACACTAAAACACACAAAGGGTGATTGTGTCCAGCGATGTCTTGTGTAACACAAAGCAGGACACAATCTAAGAGTGTGTGTCTATTAGGGGGCACGTGTCATGTGCAGTGTAAACCCACAATTAGCCATCACAGCCTAGTTCTGTATTGACACACACAGGATGCAAATGCGCCCAGAGGTGTGTTACACAGCAGCACACACCACATATACACACACAGGGTCTGAGACAGATGTCCCTAGCACAGTGTATATATGTGTGTCTTAAGGAACACACAATTTGTGGTCACAATACAAATCCATATGAAGTCATCACACCATGTTACGTATCTACACACTGATGCACACATGAGGCAGTTGTGTCAGGCACTGTGCTACACAGGAAACACACAGTGTACATACGTGACAGACGGAAAGATACAGTGTAGTGTGATACAGTGTGTGTCAGAGTACACTGACCTGGACAGACAGACCCCCGGCAGAGTGAGTGTGTGTGTCTTGTGATATGCACAAATTATGTGACATTAGATTAAACCCAAATGATGTCATCACACCTACGTTACGCACTGCACACAGGAGGCGATTGTGTCCAGCAGAAGGTCACACAGGCAACACACACTGCGAATACACATATTACGCACATACACATCTACACAATCTGTGAGGGCAATGTACACAGTGTGTCAGGGGACATGGCCACAACCTGGACAAAGAGGCAGACACCCCCTGCAGTGTGTGTATATATGTATGTATGTATGTATGTATGTATGTATGTATGTATGTATGTATGTATATGTGCTTGCATGTTGCTTACTTGAGGGGGGGACATGCAATTTGTGGCTGCAGTGTAAAACCCCATATGAAGTCCTTATGCCCATGTTGTGTATCTACAGTCTTGTGTTAAAAAATACACCACATATCATACCTATACATTACGTACACATTTAACAAACAGCACAACCTGAGCAGACAGATGCTCCCTGCACAGTGTGTGTGTATATACAGTGTATATATGGGTGTTTGTAAGTAGCTTTCTTGAGGGGGATACAATATGTGGCCACAGTGTAAAGCCATAGAAGTCATCACACCCAGGTTATGTACATTGATGTGTTAAACAGGCACCACACAACACACACCATACACTGGCATAATGAACACATAGCAGGATACAATGATAAAATATCAGGACAGACAGACAAACAGACAACATTGTGACACACAATGTGTGGCTGCAAGGAAGTCATCACAAATCCATAGTGAAGTGTTAACCAGGCACCACACATCATACACACATGTAACACACAGCAGCATACAATGTATCAGGACAGACACAGGTGGGCCTTGCACTGTGTGTGTGTGTGTGTGTGTGTGTGTGTGTGTGTGTGTGTGTATCAATCTTGGGGGGTTACACAATTTGTGGCTGCAGTGTAAACTCAGTCATTACACCCATGTTGAATATCCACAGGCACCACACATCATACCTATTTTACAGACACACAAATCACACACGTTATATACACATGTAACACCGTAGACGGGCATCCCTTGAACACTGTGTGTGTGTGTGTCTGTCTGTATGTTGCTTTTCTGAGGGCGACACACAATGTGTGGCTGCAGCATAAACCCATATGAAGTCATCACACCCATGTTGTGCATCTATAGTGATGTCACACAAGAATCACACACACATACCGTAGACATAAATGATATCACATGTAACGCAGCAGCATACAATGTATCGGCACAGCCAGGCGTCCCCTGCACAGTGTGTGTCATACATATATGTAGATGTCTTGTGTTGCGACTGCAGTGTAAACCCGTATGAAGTCATCACAACCAAATTGTGTATGTACAGTGATGGATTACACAGGAGCCATACATCACACATGCTGTAGACACACATTATATACACATTTAACACAGCAAGATACAACGTATCAGCACAGAGAAGGTGCACTCTGCACAGTGTGTGTGTGTTACCCTGATACATTGCATCCTGCTGTGTTACATGTGTACATAATGTATAGTGTGTATGTATGCATGTATAGCAGTACATCTTGTGTTGTGTGACAATGTGTGACTTCAGTATAAACCCATAGAAAGTCATCACACCCAGGTTGTGTATGGACAGTGATGGATGACACAGGAGCCACACACATGTAACAGCAAGATACAATGTATCAGCACAGACAGTTGCCCTTCCACATTAGTTACCCCGATACATTGTACCCTGCTGTGTTACATGTGTACCTAATGTATGGTGTGTAACTATACATGTATATGTTGTATATTATGTGTACACATATATGTATGTCTTGTGTTGTGTGACTGCAGTGTAAACCCATAGGAAGTCATCACACCCAGGTTGTGTATCTACAGTGCTGTTAAACTAGAAGCACACATCCTACCCATACACACATACTATAGACACATTATAGACACATGTAACACAGCAGCATACAATGTATCAGCACAGGCGTCCCCTGCACAGTGTAATGTGTCTTGTGTGACTGCAGTGTAAACCCATGGGAAGTCATCACAACCACATTGTGTATGTACAGTGATTGATTACACAGAAGCCATGCATCACACACATAATAAACACATATAACAAGATACAATGCATCAGTACCCCGATACATTGTATCCTGCTGTGTTACATGTGTACATAACGTATGGTGTGTATGTATAGCAGTGTATTGTATAGTATGTGTATACATGTGTGTATTGTATAGTATGTGTATACCATCTATGTACAGCAGTGTGTTGTATATAGTGTGTGTGTGTGTGTGTATTGTATATTATGTCTAGCAGCGTGAAGTACATTATATATGCCCAGCCGTGTGTACTGTATATTATATATGCCCAGCCGTGTGTACTGTATATTATATATGCCCAGCCGTGTGTACTGTATATTATATATGTATAGCCGTGTGTTGTATAAATATCAATGATAGCAGTGTGTATTGTATATTATATACGTACAGCAGTGTGTATTGTATATTATATACGTACAGCAGTGTGTATTGTATATTATACATGCCCAGCAGTGTGTATTGTACATTATACATGCCCAGCAGTGTGTATTGTACATTATACATGCCCAGCAGTGTGTATTGTACATTATACATGCCCAGCAGTGTGTATTGTACAGTATATATGCCCAGCAGTGTGTATTGTACAGTATATACGTACAGCAGTGTGTATTGTATATTATACATGCCCAGCAGTGTGTATTGTACATTATATATGCCCAGCAGTGTGTATTGTATATTATACATGCCCAGCAGTGTGTATTGTATATTATACATGCCCAGCAGTGTGTATTGTATATTATACATGCCCAGCCGTGTGTATTGTACATTATACATGCCCGGCAGTGTGTATTGTACATTATACATGCCCAGCAGTGTGTATTGTACATTATACATGCCCAGCAGTGTGTATTGTACATTATACATGCCCAGCAGTGTGTATTGTACATTATACATGCCCAGCAGTGTGTATTGTACATTATACATGCCCAGCAGTGTGTATTGTACATTATACATGCCCAGCAGTGTGTATTGTACAGTATATACGTACAGCAGTGTGTATTGTATATTATACATGCCCAGCAGTGTGTATTGTATATTATACATGCCCAGCAGTGTGTATTGTACATTATACATGCCCAGCAGTGTGTATTGTACATTATACATGCCCAGCAGTGTGTATTGTACATTATACATGCCCAGCAGTGTGTATTGTACATTATATACGTACAGCAGTGTGTATTGTATATTATACATGCCCAGCAGTGTGTATTGTATATTATACATGCCCAGCAGTGTGTATTGTACATTATACATGCCCAGCAGTGTGTATTGTATATTATACATGCCCAGCAGTGTGTATTGTACATTATACATGCCCAGCAGTGTGTATTGTACATTATACATGCCCAGCAGTGTGTATTGTACATTATACATGCCCAGCAGTGTGTATTGTACATTATACATGCCCAGCAGTGTGTATTGTACATTATATACGTACAGCAGTGTGTATTGTATATTATACATGCCCAGCAGTGTGTATTGTATATTATACATGCCCAGCAGTGTGTATTGTACATTATACATGCCCAGCAGTGTGTATTGTACATTATACATGCCCAGCAGTGTGTATTGTACATTATACATGCCCAGCAGTGTGTATTGTACATTATACATGCCCAGCAGTGTGTATTGTACATTATATACGTACAGCAGTGTGTATTGTATATTATACATGCCCAGCAGTGTGTATTGTATATTATACATGCCCAGCAGTGTGTATTGTACATTATACATGCCCAGCAGTGTGTATTGTACATTATACATGCCCAGCAGTGTGTATTGTACATTATACATGCCCAGCAGTGTGTATTGTACATTATACATGCCCAGCAGTGTGTATTGTACATTATACATGCCCAGCAGTGTGTATTGTATATTATACATGCCCAGCAGTGTGTATTGTATATTATACATGCCCAGCAGTGTGTAGTGTATATTATATATGCCCAGCAGTGTGTATTGTATATTATATATGCCCAGCAGTGTGTATTGTATATTATACATGCCCAGCAGTGTGTATTGTATATTATACATGCCCAGCAGTGTGTATTGTATATTATACATGCCCAGCAGTGTGTATTGTATATTATACATGCCCAGCAGTGTGTATTGTATATTATACATGCCCAGCAGTGTGTATTGTATATTATACATGCTCAGCAGTGTGTATTGTATATTATATATGCCCAGCAGTGTGTATTGTATATTATACATGCCCAGCAGTGTGTATTGTATATTATAAATGCCCAGCAGTGTGTATTGTATATTATACATGCCCAGCAGTGTGTATTGTATATTATATATGCCCAGCAGTGTGTATTGTATATTATATATGTACAGCAGTGTGTATTGTATATTATATATGCCCAGCAGTGTGTATTGTATATTATATATGCCCAGCAGTGTGTATTGTATATTATATATGTATATCAGTGTGTATTGTATATTATATATGTATATCAGTGTGTATTGTATATTATATATGTATATCAGTGTGTATTGTATATTATATATGTATATCAGTGTGTATTGTATATTATATATGTATATCAGTGTGTATTGTATATTATATATGTATATCAGTGTGTATTGTATATTATATAGGTATATCAGTGTGTATTGTATATTATATAGGTATATCAGTGTGTATTGTATATTATATAGGTATATCAGTGTGTATTGTATAGTATGTGTATATACACAGCCCGCATTGTCTCCCGTTACACACCCGACTCGCCAGGCGACACGGTGCGGCTGGGCTGCTCGGCCGGACACACCGAACACCCCGGCGCTGCCCCGGAGCCGCTACCTGTCCGGAAGAAGGCGTCCACCTCCGAATCCGGCCCCACACCGACACCGCCTCCGCCATCCTCCGCTGCCTCCGCCGGGTTCATGGCTCTACCGGCTCCGGTGCGGGGAGGAGAAACCGACTACAGCCCGGGGGGGTCCATCACCGCCACCGCCACCACCGACTGCTGACTCCGCCCCCTCCGCCGTCTATTGTTCACATCCTGCCGCCCCCTCCCCGAGCACGTGACCCGCTGTCACCCCGCCCACCCACCAACTGCCCCTCCGATTCATCCCCGACATATACCGCAGCGCTGTACATAGAATCAGTCACATGACCTCCTGTCCCTCAGAGCTCACACTCTAATGTCTCCCCCACACTCACACACTGTTATTATATATTTGTATAGCGCCGACATATACCACAGCGCTGTACATAGAAGCAGTCACACGACCTCCTGTCCCTCAGAGCTCACACTCTAATGTCTCCTCCACACTCACACACTGTTATTATACATTATATAGCGCTGACATATACCACAGTGCTGTACATAGAAGCAGTCACATGACCTCCTGTCCCTCAGAGCTCACACTCTAATGTCTCCCCCACACTCACACACTGTTATTATACATTATATAGCGCTGACATATACCACACACTGTTATTATACATTATATAGCGCTGACATATACCACAGCGATGTACATAGAAGCAGTCACACGACCTCCTGTCCCTCAGAGCTCACACTCTAATGTCTCCCCCACACTCACACACTGTTATTATACATTATATAGCGCTGACATATACCACAGCGCTGTACATAGAAGCAGTCACATGACCCCCTGTCCCTCAGAGCTCACACTCTAATGTCCCCCCCACACTCACACACTGTTATTATACATTTATATAGCGCTGACATATACCACAGCGCTGTACATAGAAGCAGTCACATGACTCCCTGTCCCGCAGAGCTCACACTCTAATGTCTCCTCCGCAGTCACACACTGTTATTATACATTTGGAATGAGGTGGGTGATGGCGCTGTTGCGCTGTATCTGCGCGCCCCCTTCGCCGGTCAGGTGATCGATGGCTCTGAGTTTACAATCAGGTATAATGAACTTTTAACGCACGGCGCGGCAGTGCGACATTATCAATGTAATTAACCATCCCCCGGCGTCACGCGCAGGTCGCGACCCTTCCATCGATCCTCACCGTAGGCGCAGCAGAGGCTTCGGATTTAACCCCTTTCTATGCCGCAGGTCGGCCACAGACTCTCAGATTCGGGACCAATCATCGGTGCGACTGCGATGGCGCTGCGAGGGAGACAGAGATATCATTTCTAGTTATCACCGGCTCAACAAGGACCTCGATTTAATGGGAGCCTCAAGTGCCCCGGTGGGACCTTGCTGGGACCATTCACACCCGGAAAAGACAAGCCGGGGCCACGACTGTCCAAGCGGGACACCCCCACCCTGAGCCTTCGCTGGCTAGCATACTTCAAAGCACAATTCCAGACAGGCTGGGGTCGGTATATTGTGATGGATGGAGCCGTCCTTGACAATATCATGAAGAATGATGTAGCCGCTGTGCACATTAGGCACAAACCGATGGCATTATTGGAACCTGGAAATCATAACGCATGCGTACGCGGGTCTCCTGTTCCACGCAGACGCTCCGGGCCTGAGATTCAGAGAAGTCAGTTTAGGAGCCAGATAGAACAGGGGAGGTTGGACTCATATTGTGTTTAATACAGTGGGGCATCCCCAATCAGGGTCCCCCGGGACAAGAACCAAAGCCCAGGATAGTCGAAATCCTGGGTTTTGGTCCACTTTATTACAATGGGGCACAGAACAAAAATCCCTGGGTTTTGTTCCGCTATAAACATCTGAAGAGCCCAGGCCCCTGTATGACCTACATATATATCAATTCCGTATATGTATGTAGTTTGTCTAGTGTGCTCCTAAAGTAGACCAAAACCCACCTATAAGATTCCTGGGCTGATCGACTCCCTCCCCTGGGGCATCCAGAATCGGGATGCCCCACTGTGTGAAACCCCCCAGGTCACTTACCTTCTTTTCTGGTCCAACGGCGCATGCTCGAGCCGCAGCCGCACCGCCGTTATCCCTCTAGCAGGGTGCGTGCCTGTGCCAGGTATTTGTGAATGGCCAGCATGGGCACGCTCCCTGTAAGAGGGAAGTGGGGGATGCGGGCATCAGCGCGATCAGATCCGCTGGACTTAGACGAAGGGACGTCAGCGGATCCAAGTGCACTGATTGGACGGACGGCCGCGCATGTGCTGTAGGACCGGGAGGAGGTGAGTTTGTTTCAGCAACCTGGGGTGTTTGACACAGCAGGGCATCCCCGATCGGGGTGCCCCGGGGGCAAGTACCAAAACCCAGGATAGTAAAAAAATCCCAGGTTTTGGTCCACTTTAATCCCAATTTGGGATGACCCCAGGGTATACAAAAAAATCCCAGGTTTTGGTCCTCTTTAAAACAGTGAGACACAGAACAAAATCCCAGGTTTTGGTCCACTTTAAAACAGTGAGGCACAGAACAAAATCCGAGGTTTTGGTCCATTTTAATACAATAGAGCATCCCAAATTGGGATGACCCCAGGGCACACAAAAAAAATCCCAGGCTTTGGTCTTCTTTAAAACAGTGCGGCACAGAACAAAATCCTGGGTTTTGGTCCACTTTAAAACAGTGCAGCACAGAACAAAATCCCAGGTTTTGGTCCACTTTAATACAGTGCGGCACAGAACAAAATCCTGGGTTTTGGTCCACTTTAAAACAGTGCAGCACAGAACAAAATCCCGGGTTTTGGTCCACTTTAATACAGTGCGACACAGAACAAAATCCCAGGTTTTGGTCCACTGTAATACAGTGCGGCACAGAACAAAATCCCAGGTTTTGGTCCACTTTATTACAGTGCAGCACAGAACAAAATCCCGGGTTTTGGTCCACTTTAAAACAGTGCGACACAGAACAAAATCCCAGGTTTTGGTCCTCTTTATTACAGTGCAGCACAGAACAAAATCCCAGGTTTTGGTCCACTTTATTAAAGTGCAGCACAGAACAAAATCCCAGGTTTTGGTCCACTTTATTAAAGTGCAGCACAGAACAAAATCCCAGGTTTTGGTCCACTTTAATACAGTGCAGCACAGAACAAAATCCCAGGTTTTGGTCCACTTTAAAACAGTGGGGCACAGAACAAAATCCCAGGTTTTGGTCCACTTTAAAACAGTGGGGCACAGAACAAAATCCCAGGTTTTGGTCCACTTTAATACAGTGCAGCACAGAACAAAATCCCAGGTTTTGGTCCACTTTAATACAGTGCGGCACAGAACAAAATCCCAGGTTTTGGTCCACTTTAATACAGTGCAGCACAGAACAAAATCCTGGGTTTTGGTCCACTTTAATACAGTGCGGCACAGAACAAAATCCCAGGTTTTGGTCCACTTTAATACAGTGCGGCACAGAACAAAATCCCAGGTTTTGGTCCACTTTAATACAGTGCAGCACAGAACAAAATCCCAGGTTTTGGTCCACTTTAATACAGTGTGGCACAGAAAAAAATCCCAGGTTTTGGTCCACTTTAATACAGTGCGGCACAGAACAAAATCCCAGGTTTTGGTCCACTTTAATACAGTGCGGCACAGAACAGAATCCCGGGTTTTGGTCCACTTTATTACAGTGCGGCACAGAACAAAATCCCAGGTTTTGGTCCACTTTAAAACAGTGGGGCACAGAACAAAATCCCGGGTTTTGGTCCACTTTAATACAGTGCAGCACAGAACAAAATCCCGGGTTTTGGTCCACTTTAATACAGTGGGGCACAGAACAAAATCCCAGGTTTTGGTCCACTTTAATACAGTGCGGCACAGAACAAAATCCCAGGTTTTGGTCCACTTTAATACAGTGCGGCACAGAACAAAATCCCGGGTTTTGGTCCACTTTTAAACAGTGCGGCACAGAACAAAATCCCAGGTTTTGGTCCACTTTAATACAGTGCAGCACAGAACAAAATCCCGGGTTTTGGTCCACTTTTAAACAGTGCGGCACAGAACAAAATCCCAGGTTTTGGTCCACTTTAATACAGTGCAGCACAGAACAAAATCCCAGGTTTTGGTCCACTTTTAAACAGTGCGGCACAGAACAAATTCCCAGGTTTTGGTCCACTTTAATACAGTGCGGCACAGAACAGAATCCCGGGTTTTGGTCCACTTTAATACAGTGCAGCACAGAACAAAATCCCAGGTTTTGGTCCACTTTATTACAGTGCAGCACAGAACAAAATCCCAGGTTTTGGTCCACTTTCATACAGTGCGGCACAGAACAAAATCCTGGGTTTTGGTCCACTTTAATACAGTGCGGCACAGAACAGAATCCCGGGTTTTGGTCCACTTTAATACAGTGCAGCACAGAACAAAATCCCGGGTTTTGGTCCACTTTTAAACAGTGCGGCACAGAACAAAATCCCAGGTTTTGGTCCACTTTAATACAGTGCAGCACAGAACAAAATCCCAGGTTTTGGTCCACTTTAATACAGTGCAGCACAGAACAAAATCCCAGGTTTTGGTCCACTTTAAAACAGTGCGGCACAGAATAAAATCCTGGGTTTTGGTCCACTGTAATACAGTGCGGTACAGAACAAAATCCCAGGTTTTGGTCCACTTTAATACAGTGCAGCACAGAACAAAATCTCAGGTTTTGGTCCACTTTAAAACAGTGCGGCACAGAATAAAATCCTGGGTTTTGGTCCACTGTAATACAGTGCGGTACAGAACAAAATCCCAGGTTTTGATCCACTTTAATACAGTGCAGCACAGAACAGAATCCCGGGTTTTGGTCATCTTTAAAACAGTGGGGCACAGAACAAAATCCCGGGTTTTGGTCCACTTTAAAACAGTGCGGCACAGAACAAAATCCTGGGTTTTGGTCCACTTTAATACAGTGCGGCACAGAACAAAATCCAGGGTTTTGGTCCACTGTAATACAATGCGGCACAGAACAAAATCTCAGGTTTTGATCCACTTTAATACAGTGCAGCACAGAACAGAATCCCGGGTTTTGGTCCTCTTTAAAACAGTGGGGCACAGAACAAAATCCCGGGTTTTGGTCCACTTTAATACAGTGCGGCACAGAACAAAATCTCAGGTTTTGATCCACTTTAATACAGTGCAGCACAGAACAGAATCCCGGGTTTTGGTCCTCTTTAATACAGTGCGGCACAGAAGAGAATCCCGGGTTTTGGTCCACTTTAATACAGTGTGGCACAGAACAAAATCCTGGGTTTTGGTCCACTTTAATACAGTGCGGCACAGAACAAAATCTCAGGTTTTGATCCACTTTAATACAGTGCAGCACAGAACAGAATCACGGGTTTTGGTCCTCTTTAAAACAGTGGGGCACAGAACAAAATCCCGGGTTTTGGTCCACTTTAATACAGTGCGGCACAGAACAAAATCTCAGGTTTTGATCCACTTTAAAACAGTGCAGCACAGAACAGAATCCCGGGTTTTGGTCCTCTTTAAAGTGGACCAACACCCAGGGGTGATCGGCCCGGAAATCTATAAGATTCCCGGGCCGATCACCCCGCACCCCGCGGGACATCCGAGATCGGGATGTCCCGCGGGGTGAAACCCCCCAGAAACCCCCAAAACACCTTACCTGATCCGCCGCCGCTTCCGCCGCCGCCGCCTCCCGCGCACCCCTCCAGACGTGCGCGCGCCCGCGCCGGCCCTCTGTGAATGGCCGGCGGGGGCGCGCGCGCGCCGAGAGTGACGCGCGGGAGGCGGCGGCGGCGGAAGCGGCCTGGACGTTCCTGATCCCCGCCTGGACGTTGGCGGGGATTGGCTGCGGCGCTCACGTGGGAGCGTTGAGAGGTGAGTTTTTTGGGGTTTCTGGGGGGTTTCACACAGCGGGGCACCACCGATCGGGGTGCCCCGCCGAAGTGGACCAAAACCCAGGATAGTCAAAATCCTGGGTGTTGGTCCACTTTAATACAGTGCGGCACAGAGCAAAATCCCGGGTTTTGGTCCTCTTTAAAACAGTGCGGCACAGAACAAAATCCAGGGTTTTGGTCCACTGTAATACAGTGCAGCACAGAACAGAATCCCGGGTTTTGGTCCACTTTAAAACAGTGCGGCACAGAACAAAATCCAGGATTTTGGTCCACTGTAATACAGTGCAGCACAGAACAGAATCCCGGGTTTTGGTCCACTTTAATACAGTGTGGCACAGAACAAAATCCTGGGTTTTGGTCCACTTTATTACAGTGCGGCACAGAACAAAATCCCGGGTTTTGGTCCACTTTAATACAGTGCGGCACAGAACAAAATCCAGGGTTTTGGTCCACTGTAATACAGTGCAGCACAGAACAGAATCCCGGGTTTTGGTCCACTTTAAAACAGTGCGGCACAGAACAAAATCCAGGATTTTGGTCCACTGTAATACAGTGCAGCACAGAACAGAATCCCGGGTTTTGGTCCACTTTAATACAGTGTGGCACAGAACAAAATCCTGGGTTTTGGTCCACTTTATTACAGTGCGGCACAGAACAAAATCCCGGGTTTTGGTCCACTTTAAAACAGTGCGGCACAGAACAAAATCCTGGGTTTTGGTCCACTTTAATACAGTGCGGCACAGAACAAAATCCCAGGTTTTGGTCCACTTTAATACAGTGCGGCACAGAACAAAATCCAGGGTTTTGGTCCACTTTAATACAGTGCGGCACAGAACAAAATCCAGGGTTTTGGTCCACTTTAATACAGTGCGGCACAGAACAAAATCCCAGGTTTTGGTCCACTTTAATACAGTGCGGCACAGAACAAAATCCAGGGTTTTGGTCCACTTTAATACAGTGCGGCACAGAACAAAATCCCAGGTTTTGGTCCACTTTAATACAGTGCGGCACAGAACAAAATCCCAGGTTTTGGTCCACTTTAATACAGTGCAGCACAGAACAAAATCCCAGGTTTTGGTCCACTTTAATACAGTGCAGCACAGAACAAAATCCCAGGTTTTGGTCCACTTTAATACAGTGCGGCACAGAACAAAATCCCAGGTTTTGGTCCACTTTAATACAGTGCGGCACAGAACAAAATCCCAGGTTTTGGTCCACTTTAATACAGTGCAGCACAGAACAAAATCCCAGGTTTTGGTCCACTTTAATACAGTGCAGCACAGAACAAAATCCCATGTTTTGGTCCACTTTAATACAGTGCAGCACAGAACAAAATCCCAGGTTTTGGTCCACTTTAATACAGTGCAGCACAGAACAAAATCCCAGGTTTTGGTCCACTTTAATACAGTGCAGCACAGAACAAAATCCCATGTTTTGGTCCACTTTAATACAGTGCGGCACAGAACAAAATCCAGGGTTTTGGTCCACTTTAATACAGTGCGGCACAGAACAAAATCCCGGGTTTTGGTCCACTTTAATACAGTGCAGCACAGAACAAAGTCCCGGGTTTTGGTCCACTTTAAAACAGTGGGGCACAGAACAAAATCCCGGGTTTTGGTCCACTTTATTACAGTGCGGCACAGAACAAAATCCTGGGTTTTGGTCCACTTTAAAACAGTGCAGCACAGAACAAAATCCCAGGTTTTGGTCCACTTTAAAACAGTGCGGCACAGAACAAAATCCTGGGTTTTGGTCCACTTTAATACAGTGCGGCACAGAACAAAATCCAGGGTTTTGGTCCACTTTAATACAGTGCAGCACAGAACAAAATCCCAGGTTTTGGTCCACTTTAATACAGTGCAGCACAGAACAAAATCCCAGGTTTTAGTCCACTTTAATACAGTGCGGCACAGAACAAAATCCCGGGTTTTGGTCCACTTTAATACAGTGCGGCACAGAACAAAATCCCAGGTTTTGGTCCACTTTAATACAGTGCAGCACAGAACAGAATCCCGGGTTTTGGTCCACTGTAATACAGTGCGACACAGAACAAAATCCCGGGTTTTGGTCCACTTTAATACAGTGCAGCACAGAACAAAGTCCCGGGTTTTGGTCCACTTTAAAACAGTGGGGCACAGAACAAAATCCCGGGTTTTGGTCCACTTTAATACAGTGCGGCACAGAACAAAATCCCGGGTTTTGGTCCACTTTAATACAGTGCAGCACAGAACAAAATCCCAGGTTTTGGTCCACTTTAATACAGTGCGGCACAGAACAAAATCCCGGGTTTTGGTCCACTTTAATACAGTGCGGCACAGAACAAAATCCTGGGTTTTGGTCCACTTTCATACAGTGAGGCACAGAACAAAATCCCGGGTTTTGGTCCACTTTAATACAGTGTGGCACAGAACAAAATCCTGGGTTTTGGTCCACTTTAATACAGTGCGGCACAGAACAAAATCTCAGGTTTTGATCCACTTTAATACAGTGCGGCACAGAACAGAATCCCGGGTTTTGGTCCTCTTTAATACAGTGCAGCACAGAACAAAATCCCGGGTTTTGGTCCTCTTTAAAACAGTGCGGCACAGAACAAAATCCAGGGTTTTGGTCCACTGTAATACAGTGCAGCACAGAACAAAATCCCAGGTTTTGGTCCACTTTAATACAGTGTGGCACAGAACAAAATCCCGGGTTTTGGTCCTCTTTAAAACAGTGAGGCACAGAACAAAATCCCAGGTTTTGATCCACTTTAAAACAGTGCGGCACAGAACAAAATCCAGGGTTTTGGTCCACTGTAATACAGTGCAGCACAGAACAGAATCCTGGGTTTTGGTCCACTTTAATACAGTGTGGCACAGAACAAAATCCTGGGTTTTGGTCCACTTTATTACAGTGCGGCACAGAACAAAATCCCGGGTTTTGGTCCACTTTAAAACAGTGCGGCACAGAACAAAATCCTGGGTTTTGGTCCACTGTAATACAGTGCAGCACAGAACAAAATCCCAGGTTTTGGTCCACTTTAAAACAGTGCGGCACAGAACAAAATCCAGGGTTTTGGTCCACTTTAATACAGTGCAGCACAGAACAAAATCCCAGGTTTTGGTCCACTTTAATACAGTGCAGCACAGAACAAAATCCCAGGTTTTGGTCCACTTTAATACAGTGCGGCACAGAACAAAATCCCAGGTTTTGGTCCACTTTAATACAGTGCAGCACAGAACAAAATCCCAGGTTTTGGTCCACTTTAATACAGTGCAGCACAGAACAAAATCCCAGGTTTTGGTCCACTTTAATACAGTGCAGCACAGAACAAAATCCCAGGTTTTGGTCCACTTTAATACAGTGCGGCACAGAACAAAATCCAGGGTTTTGGTCCACTTTAATACAGTGCGGCACAGAACAAAATCCCGGGTTTTGGTCCACTTTAATACAGTGCAGCACAGAACAAAGTCCCGGGTTTTGGTCCACTTTAAAACAGTGGGGCACAGAACAAAATCCCGGGTTTTGGTCCACTTTATTACAGTGCGGCACAGAACAAAATCCTGGGTTTTGGTCCACTTTAAAACAGTGCGGCACAGAACAAAATCCTGGGTTTTGGTCCACTTTAATACAGTGCGGCACAGAACAAAATCCAGGGTTTTGGTCCACTTTAATACAGTGCAGCACAGAACAAAATCCCAGGTTTTGGTCCACTTTAATACAGTGCAGCACAGAACAAAATCCCAGGTTTTGGTCCACTTTAATACAGTGCGGCACAGAACAAAATCCAGGGTTTTGGTCCACTTTAATACAGTGCGGCACAGAACAAAATCCAGGGTTTTGGTCCACTGTAATACAGTGCGGCACAGAACAAAATCCCAGGTTTTGGTCCACTTTACTACAGTGCGGCACAGAACAAAATCCCAGGTTTTGGTCCACTTTACTACAGTGCGGCACAGAACAAAATCCCGGGTTTTGGTCCACTTTAATACAGTGCGGCACAGAACAAAATCCCGGGTTTTGGTCCACTTTAATACAGTGCGGCACAGAACAAAATCCTGGGTTTTGGTCCACTTTAATACAGTGTGGCACAGAACAAAATCCTGGGTTTTGGTCCACTTTAATACAGTGCGGCACAGAACAGAATCCCGGGTTTTGGTCCACTTTAAAACAGTGCGGCACAGAACAAAATCCTGGGTTTTGGTCCACTTTAATACAGTGCAGCACAGAACAAAATCCCAGGTTTTGGTCCACTTTAATACAGTGCGGCACAGAACAAAATCTCAGGTTTTGGTCCACTTTAATACAGTGCAGCACAGAACAAAATCCCAGGTTTTGGTCCACTTTAATACAGTGCGGCACAGAACAAAATCCCAGGTTTTGGTCCACTTTAATACAGTGCGGCACAGAACAAAATCCTGGGTTTTGGTCCTCTTTAAAACAGTGGGGCACAGAACAAAATCCCAGGTTTTGGTCCACTTTAATACAGTGCGGCACAGAACAGAATCCCGGGTTTTGGTCCACTTTAATACAGTGTGGCACAGAACAAAATCCCGGGTTTTGGTCCACTTTAATACAGTGCGGCACAGAACAGAATCCCGGGTTTTGGTCCACTTTAATACAGTGCGGCACAGAACAGAATCCTGGGTTTTGGTCCACTTTAATACAGTGCGGCACAGAACAGAATCCTGGGTTTTGGTCCACTTTAATACAGTGCAGCACAGAACAAAATCCCAGGTTTTGGTCCACTTTATTACAGTGCAGCACAGAACAGAATCCCGGGTTTTGGTCCACTTTAATACAGTGCAGCACAGAACAGAATCCCAGGTTTTGGTCCACTTTATTACAGTGCAGCACAGAACAAAATCCCAGGTTTTGGTCCACTTTAAAACAGTGCGGCACAGAACAAAATCCCAGGTTTTGGTCCACTTTAAAACAGTGCGGCACAGAACAAAATCCCAGGTTTTGGTCCACTTTAATACAGTGCAGCACAGAACAAAATCCCAGGTTTTGGTCCACTTTAAAACAGTGCGGCACAGAACAAAATCCCAGGTTTTGGTCCACTTTAATACAGTGCAGCACAGAACAAAATCCCAGGTTTTGGTCCACTTTATTACAGTGCAGCACAGAACAAAATCCCAGGTTTTGGTCCACTTTAATACAGTGCGGCACAGAACAAAATCCTGGGTTTTGGTCCTCTTTAAAACAGTGCAGCACAGAACAAAATCCCGGGTTTTGGTCCTCTTTAAAACAGTGGGGCACAGAACAAAATCCCAGGTTTTGGTCCACTTTAATACAGTGCGGCACAGAACAAAATCCAGGGTTTTGGTCCACTGTAATACAGTGCGGCACAGAACAAAATCCCAGGTTTTGGTCCACTTTAATACAGTGCGGCACAGAACAAAATCCCAGGTTTTGGTCCACTTTAATACAGTGCGGCACAGAACAAAATCCCAGGTTTTGGTCCACTTTAATACAGTGCAGCACAGAACAAAATCCAGGGTTTTGGTCCACTTTAATACAGTGCGGCACAGAACAAAATCCCAGGTTTTGGTCCACTTTATTACAGTGCGGCACAGAACAAAATCCCAGGTTTTGGTCCACTTTAATACAGTGCAGCACAGAACAAAATCCAGGGTTTTGGTCCACTTTAATACAGTGCGGCACAGAACAAAATCCCAGGTTTTGATCCACTTTAATACAGTGCAGCACAGAACAAAATCCCGGGTTTTGGTCCACTTTAATACAGTGCGGCACAGAACAAAATCCCAGGTTTTGGTCCACTTTAATACAGTGCGGCACAGAACAAAATCCCAGGTTTTGGTCCACTTTAATACAGTGCAGCACAGAACAAAATCCAGGGTTTTGGTCCACTTTAATACAGTGCGGCACAGAACAAAATCCCAGGTTTTGGTCCACTTTATTACAGTGCGGCACAGAACAAAATCCCAGGTTTTGGTCCACTTTAATACAGTGCAGCACAGAACAAAATCCAGGGTTTTGGTCCACTTTAATACAGTGCGGCACAGAACAAAATCCCAGGTTTTGATCCACTTTAATACAGTGCAGCACAGAACAAAATCCCGGGTTTTGGTCCACTTTAATACAGTGCAGCACAGAACAAAATCCCAGGTTTTGATCCACTTTAATACAGTGCAGCACAGAACAAAATCCCAGGTTTTGATCCACTTTAATACAGTGCGGCACAGAACAAAATCCCAGGTTTTGATCCACTTTAATACAGTGCAGCACAGAACAAAATCCCAGGTTTTGGTCCACTTTAATACAGTGCGGCACAGAACAAAATCCCGGGTTTTGGTCCACTTTAATACAGTGCGGCACAGAACAAAATCCCAGGTTTTGGTCCACTTTAATACAGTGCAGCACAGAACAAAATCCCGGGTTTTGGTCCACTTTAATACAGTGCAGCACAGAACAAAATCCCAGGTTTTGATCCACTTTAATACAGTGCAGCACAGAACAAAATCCCAGGTTTTGATCCACTTTAATACAGTGCAGCACAGAACAAAATCCCGGGTTTTGGTCCACTTTAATACAGTGCAGCACAGAACAAAATCCAGGGTTTTGGTCCACTTTAATACAGTGCGGCACAGAACAAAATCCCAGGTTTTGGTCCACTTTATTACAGTGCGGCACAGAACAAAATCCCAGGTTTTGGTCCACTTTAATACAGTGCAGCACAGAACAAAATCCAGGGTTTTGGTCCACTTTAATACAGTGCGGCACAGAACAAAATCCCAGGTTTTGATCCACTTTAATACAGTGCAGCACAGAAGAAAATCCCGGGTTTTGGTCCACTTTAATACAGTGCAGCACAGAACAAAATCCCAGGTTTTGATCCACTTTAATACAGTGCAGCACAGAACAAAATCCCAGGTTTTGATCCACTTTAATACAGTGCGGCACAGAACAAAATCCCAGGTTTTGGTCCACTTTAATACAGTGCAGCACAGAACAAAATCCCGGGTTTTGGTCCACTTTAATACAGTGCGGCACAGAACAAAATCCCAGGTTTTGGTCCACTTTAATACAGTGCAGCACAGAACAAAATCCCGGGTTTTGGTCCACTTTAATACAGTGCAGCACAGAACAAAATCCCAGGTTTTGATCCACTTTAATACAGTGCGGCACAGAACAAAATCCCAGGTTTTGGTCCACTTTAATACAGTGCAGCACAGAACAAAATCCCGGGTTTTGGTCCACTTTAATACAGTGCGGCACAGAACAAAATCCCAGGTCTTGGTCCACTTTAATACAGTGCAGCACAGAACAAAATCCCAGGTTTTGGTCCACTTTATTACAGTGCAGCACAGAACAAAATCCCGGGTTTTGGTCCACTTTAAAACAGTGCGGCACAGAACAAAATCCCGTTCAGCTATAAACATCTGAAGAGCCCAGGCTCCTTGGTCTTTAATCTGGGAGTTAACGCTGTAACTTCATGTATGTAGTTTATCTAGTGTGCTCTTAAAGCCGAACAAAACTCACCAGCGGCCGGCCTAGGATGAAAAAGACTCCCAGGGCTTATCCCGTAAAAACTCACCTCAATGGCGCATGTGCGGGCTCTCGTCCAATCAAAGCCCCTTGATGATGTAATTCAGCAATTGTAATTGTTTTAAATGGGGTGCACAGCCATTCAGACAGGTAGTGAGCCTCTAGAGCTGCCCACCACAATCCCCACACAAATGGCCGCACACTCAATAATCAAATCTAATAAATACTTATCTCAGCAATGCAAAAGAACACATAGACACAATTACAAACACAACAACAATTTAAAACCAAATACCTTTAGTGGGGACGAATTCTGGGGCTAATTACTTGCAAATCCATATTATAATACTAATTAATACTATATAATAATATACCGTATTATAATACTGATTAATACTAATGACTAATCTGATGGGGTCCACATTGACAGAAACACAGGGACAAGAAGAAAGTAAAAAAGGGAAAAAAGTGCCAGTGCAACCGGGGCGTGTCCTGGCGCCGGGTCGGACTCGCTGGCCGAACAGCGCACATCCTTACTGGGGGCATAAAAGGCCACCTGGACATCACCACATCTCATCCTGATGAAGTGGGACGTCCTGTGCCCACGCAACGCGTCGATGTGAGCTTGGCTGATCCAGAGAGGGACCCCTGAATTATGGTGATGTAATTTCTTTATATATTGTGTAGTCGCAGCCCTTTTTTCTATGTTGATACTATTGGTTTCATTTATTCACTGCAATTGGTTTGGCACATAGTACCTCATAGATGCATCCATTCTATGTGTGTTAGATTATAAGGTTTTTGTTGTTATTTCACAGCACTTGTAATTTAATGTTGTAAATGTATGTAGTTTTTTTGCACCATTTGCATGTGGTATTTTTCAGTTTAGCACAATTGTAACATATTTATTTATTTGCACTATAGGGGTTAGATATGGAATATATTTGGATTGATTTATAGGGCAGTGTGCAATATAATAACATTGTTAACATTCTTATGCCCTTATTCATCAAGCGATAGCGCCAGGTAGTGTCTGACGAGCGCCAGGTAGCGGCAGCTAACGGCGACTACCGACTCAAGTACGCCCGGCGGCGGTCACAATGACGCATTTATCAAGCAAAATGAGGCTAGCGCCGGCGAGAGCGACGGCTAGCGCGGCATTCATCATGAAGCCGCCTGGACCGAACAGCGCCGCTGGAAATTCCCTCACAGCGCCAGGTATGAGCTGTCGCTCCCTGGCGATGTCCAATGCATTTCAATGGAGCAATCTATAATTATTCATAATTAATTGGTATTAATTTTTTTTTTTTTTTTTTTAATGTCAAAAAATCGGAGAACACTTCTGCAATGTTAGGATTTATTTTTAAGTCAAAAAAAAAAAAAAAATATGTGCAGAATTGATCTAACAGGTCTGAGATTAATGTATTCATATTACAAAATGATTCTAAAAACATGTATAATGTTACATTCAAAAAATATGGTTGTTTAGGGGTTAAAAACTAGTTAATACACATCGCCGCCAGCGCTCTGGGGTTTAAACAAGGAATGGACAGCGACAGCACATACGGAGCGTGATTTTTTGATGAATATGAAGCTAGCCGTTCGCTCTGGCCATTCGTTGTCAGGCGCTCACATACAACGCTGGACCTGTGAAACAGCGACCCCCCAGCCCGTATTCAACATTACCGCACACCGACTGAGTCGCTGTCATCAAGCTAATGCCGGCCAAGCACAGCGAATACTGGCTGGCGCTGAAAAAATCACACTACAGTCGCTCATCTGTCGCTACCTGGCGCTATTGATGAATCGGCCTCTTAGATTGCGGCTTATATAGTCCCACCATTTCTTGATCAGCCCTACTGTGCTTTTAATTGTTTTTATTGTTATGTCTCAGTGTCATGTGTTGTACATTTTGTATTTGACCATTAAACATTGAAGTAAACATATATTTTTTTAAATAACAAATTGGTTGTGCAGCCTCCTGTATGGGTAGTGACCATTTTTGGGCCATTTCTGGTGGGCCCAGCTGTGTTATATAGGCCCTTATTTAACAAGGGATAGCGCCAGGTAGCGAATGGTGAGCGAACGGTAATGACGGGCCCCGCCACGAGAACGCCGGCTCCCCTCCGCAATCACACATTTATCAAGCCGATCCTGCTTAGTGACTGACAGAGCGCCAGATAGCGAATCATTCATCGTTATTCCAGCCTCACCCCACAGCGCCAGCGAGCGACCTTGAACAGCGACAGGTATGACCTCTCGCTACCTGGCGCTCTCCAATGCATTTCAATGGAACAATCTTTAAATATTCATAATTAATTGCTATTAATGTTTTTTTTTTTTTTTTTTTTAAATGTCAAAAATTCTGTGACCACTTCTGCCATGTTAGATATTTTTTTTAAGGTTAAAAAAAAGAAAAAAAAAATGTGTGCAGAATTGATATTACAGGTCTGATATTAATGTATTCATATTCCAAAATGTTTAGAAAAACATGTTTTTTTTCAAAAAATATGGTTGTTTGGGGGTTAAAAAACTACTTTTAACCCATCGCCGCCAGCGCTCTGGGGTTTAAACAAGCATTTCACAGCGCGAGAATTTTTTGAGCGTGATTTGTTAATGAATATGCTGGGAGCCGTTCGCTATGGCCAGTCGCTATCATGCGCTCCCATACAGCGCGGAACCTGTCAAACAGCGACTCCTAACCCCGTATTCAACTTTACCGCACACCTGTCAACAGCCGAACAACGGCCAAGCACAGCGAATACTAGCGGGCGCTGTGAAAATAACGCTACTGTCGCTCATCTGTCGCTACCTGGCGCTATTAATGAATCGGCCTCATAGTATTGCTTGACATTTTATGTCTTTGGTCATCCTAGGGCTAGCACCTATTGATATTTATCATAGTGTATAGTTTAGCTGTGCTGAGTTCCATTTGTGTTTTCATTCGCAACCAGTAATTAGATTGAATGAATAATTATCAAAGTGTATAACTGGAAAAGGTATAAATATAATGTTTAATAATTAATTGTGCAGATATAGCCAGTACTACTATAAGTTGTGCCTATTGCCCACCTACTGTGGCTGTCCATGCAGTCAGATACTCTTGGGTGGGATCGCGCATGCCCCCGGGGATAAGGGGGACGCAGCAGCGATCCAGCAAATAATTTTATCGGGGTGTCAAAATCACTTTTTATTCCAATATTTAGCGGCCGATCGTTAACAATAATCAATAATTGTTCTCTGATTTTTTTTTTTTTTAATTCTTTATTTATGATTTTCAGATCAGTAGTACAGATAACATGACAACCAAAACAATGACACTTACAGGTTGTTTGACAGATTGCGTATATACACGGGCAATACAGACACAAATAAAAATGTCCAGCGACCGTCCTGCGTTCTGCCCATTATGTCTAAAAATAACATCAGTGTTTAAACCGTTAAACAAGGGACAAGGAATGGGATTGGGAGGGGAACAGGAAGACCCCTAGATCTTCCCTAATAACGTCTTGCATTCATTGGATTCGGAGAATTCTATCCATCTATACCTGTTCTCTGATTTTATTAAGAAAGACAAACAGGAAGTATGACATCAGCAGTGACATCACCAGGAAAACAGACTTTTGTTGCTGATTGTTTGCGGCTTCGTCATTTATTACTGTTTGGACACTGTTTGGACTGCAGAGCGCTGTGGAATATGTTGGCGCTAAATCTATAAAGATTATTGTTGGCGAACGATTGTTCAGGTGACTGCAGTGACGGCGATTGCCTGGGAAAGGATCCTGTTATGGCCCTTGTGGGGCGGCACAGACAGGTGATAAATTGGGGCGCTTGTGTCCCGGTGACCCCGGTTGCGCCCCTGCTGCTCCCGCTAAACGGCCTGACCTGATTCATGGCGCTGTCAGGATGACTAATTCACTAGCAACCACCCGGCAGGTTTCCCAGTCACAGTTTCCTGATGTCAGGGACAGGCAGCAAAGGGACAGGGGACTGAGGCAGGCAGCAGGGGCAGGCATCAGAGACAGGGGACAGGGGGCTGAGGCAGGCAGCAGGGACAGGCATCAGAGACAGGGGACAGAAGGCTGAGGCAGGCAGCAGGCATAGGCATCAGAAACAAGGGACAGGAGGCTGAGGCAGGCAGCAGGGACAGGACAGAAGCAAAGGCAAGGGACAGGCATTACAAACAAGGGACAGGAGTCTGTCCTGAGGGCAGGGACAGGCAGCAAACGGACAGGGCGGCAGCAGGAAGCAGCAGGGACAGGCATCAGAAACAAGGTACAGGAGGCTGAGACAAGAAGCAGTGACAGGCATCAGAAACAAGGGACAGGGTGGCAGCAAAGGCAAGCGACAGGTATCAGAAACAAGGGGTAGGAGGCTGATGAAGGCAGCAGGGACAGGCATCAGAAACAAGGGACAGGAGGCTGAGACAAGTAGCAGGGACAGGCATCAGAAACAAGAGACAGGGTGGCAGCAAAGGCAAGCGACAGGTATCAGAAACAAGGGACAGGAGGCTGAGGCAGGCAGCAGGGACAGACATCAGAAACAGGGGACAGGAGGCTGAGGCAGGCAGCAGGGACAGGCATCAGAAACAAGGGACAGGGTGGCAGCAAAGGCAAGTGACAGGTATCAGAAAGAAGGGACATGGGGCTTAGGGCAGGCAGCAGGGACAGACATCAGAAACAAGGGACAGGAGGCTGAGACAAGAAGCAGGGGCAGGCATCAGAAACAAGGTACAGGGCGGCAGCAGCAAGCAGCAGGCCCAGGCATCAGAAACAGGGAACAGGAGGCTGAGGCAGGCAGCAGGGACAGGCATCAGAAACAAGGGACAGGGCGGCAGCAAAGGCAAGGGACAGGTATCAGAAACAAGGGACAGGGCAGCAGCAGCAGGGACAGGTACCAGAAACAAGGGGCAGGAGGCTGAGGCAGGCAGCAGGGACAGGCATCAGAAACAAGGGACAGGGCAGCAGCAAAGGCAAGGGACAGGCATCAGAAAAAAGGGACAGTGCGGCAGCAAAGGCAAGGGACACGCATCAGAAGCAGGGGACAGGAGGTTGAGGCAGGCAGCAGAAACAAGGGACAGGAGGCTGAGGCAGGCAGCAGGGACAGGCATCAGAAACAAGGGGCAGGAGGCTGAGGCAGGCAACAGGGACAGGCATCAGAAACAAAGGACAGGGAAGCAGCAAAGGCAAGGGACAGGCATCAGAAAAAAGGGACAGGGCGGCAGCAAAGGCAAGAGACACGCATCAGAAACAGGGGACAGGAGGCTGAGGCAGGCAGCAGAAACAAGGGACAGGAGGCTGAGGCTGACAGCAGGCACAGACATCAGAAGCAAGGGACAGGAGGCTGAGACAAGAAGCAGGGACAGGCATCAGAAACAAGGGACAGGAGGCTGAGGCAGGCAGCAGGGACAGGCATCAGAAACAAGGGACAGGAGGCTGAGGCAGGCAGCAGGGACAGGCATCAGAAACAGGGGACAGGAGGCTGAGGCAGACAGCAGGGACAGGCATCAGAAACAGGGGATAGGAGGCTGAGGCAGACAGCAGGGACAGGCATCAGAAACAAGGGACAGGAGGCTGAGGCAGGCAGCAGGGACAGGTATCAGAAACAATGGACAGGAGGCTGAGGCAGGCAGCAGGGACAGGCATCAGAAACAGGGGATAGGAGGCTGAGGCAGGCAGCAGGGACAGGCATCAGAAACAAGGGGCAGGAGGCTGAGGCAGGCAGCAGGCACAGGTGTCAGAAACAAGGGACAGGAGGCTGAGGAAAGCAGCAGGAACAGACATCAGAAACAGGTGACAGGAGGCTGAGGCAGGCAGCAGAGACAGGTATCAGAAACAAAGGACAGGAGGCTGAGGCAGGCAGCAGGCACAGGCATCAGAAACAAGAGACAGGAGGCTGAGGCAGGCAGCAAGGACGGGACACAGTGACAGGAGGTAACAGCAAGCGGCAGGGACAAGAGTCTGCGACAGGCAGCAGGTACAAGCGACTAGAGGCAGGCAGCAGGGATAGAAGGTAGTGACAGGCAGTGTTCAGGTGGCACCGACAGGCAGCAGAGACTTGCAGCAAAGTCAAGGGACAGGAGGTGGAGACAGGCAGCAGAAGCAGGCAATATGACGGACAGGAGGTAGAGACAGGCAGCAGAAGCAGGCAATATGAGGGACAGGAGGTGGAGACAGGCGGCAGAAGCAGGCAATATGAGGGACAGGTGGTAGAGACAGGCAGCAGAAGCAGGCAATTTGAGGGACAGGTGGTAGAGACAGGCAGCAGAAGCAGGCAATATGAGGGACAGGAGGTAGAGACAGGCAGCAGAAGCAGGCAATTTGAGGGACAGGTGGTAGAGACAGGCAGCAGAAGCAGGCAATATGAGGGACAGGTGGTAGAGACAGGCAGCAGAAGCAGGCAATATGAGGGACAGGTGGTAGAGACAGGCAGCAGAAGCAGGCAATATGAGGGACAGGTGGTGGAGACAGGCAGCAGAAGCAGGTAATATGAGGGACAGGTGGTAGAGACAGGCAGCAGAAGCAGGCAATATGACGGACAGGAGGTAGAGACAGGCAGCAGAAGCAGGCAATATGAGGGACAGGAGGTGGAGACAGGCAGCAGAAGCAGGCAATATGAGGGACAGGATGTAGAGACAGGCAGCAGAAGCAGGCAATATGAGGGACAGGAGGTGGAGACAGGCAGCAGAAGCAGGCAATATGAGGGACAGGTGGTAGAGACAGGCAGCAGAAGCAGGCAATTTGAGGGACAGGTGGTAGAGACAGGCAACAGAAGCAGGCAATATGAGGGACAGGTGGTAGAGACAGGCAGCAGAAGCAGGCAATATGAGGGACAGGTGGTAGAGACAGGCAGCAGAAGCAGGCAATATGAGGGACAGGTGGTGGAGACAGGCAGCAGAAGCAGGCAATATGAGGGACAGGAGGTGGAGACAGGCAGCAGAAGCAGGCAATATGAGGGACAGGAGGTAGAGACAGGCAGAAGAAGCAGGCAATATGAGGGACAGGTGGTAGAGACAGGCAGCAGAAGCAGGCAATATGAGGGACAGGTGGTAGAGACAGGCAGCAGAAGCAGGCAATATGAGGGACAGGAGGTGGAGACAGGCAGCAGAAGCAGGCAATATGAGGGACAGGTGGTAGAGACAGGCAGCAGAAGCAGGCAATATGAGGGACAGGTGGTAGAGACAGGCAGCAGAAGCAGGCAATATGAGGGACAGGAGGTGGAGACAGGCAGCAGAAGCAGGCAATATGAGGGACAGGTGGTAGAGACAAGCAGCAGAAGCAGGCAATGTGAGAGATAGGAGGTCGAGACAGGCAGCAGAAGCAGGCAATATGAGGGACAGGAGGTGGAGACAGGCAGCAGAAGCAGGCAATATGAGGGACAGGTGGTAGAGACAAGCAGCAGAAACAGGCAATGTGAGGGATAGGAGGTCGAGACAGGCAGCAGAAGCAGGCAATATGAGGGAGAGGAGGTAGAGACAGGCAGCAGAAGCAGACAATATGAGGGACAGGTGGTAGAGACAGGCAGTAGAAGCAGGCAGTATGAGGGACAGGTGGTAGAGACATGCAGCAGAAGCAGGCAATTTGAGGGACAGGTGGTAGAGACAGGCAGCAGAAGCAGGCAATATAAGGGACAGGCGGTAGAGACAGGCAGCAGAACCGGCAATATGAGGGACAGGTGGTAGAGACAGGCAGCAGAAGCAGGCAA
Organism: Gastrophryne carolinensis; assembly: GCA_027917425.1. Classification (NCBI taxonomy): domain Eukaryota; kingdom Metazoa; phylum Chordata; class Amphibia; order Anura; family Microhylidae; genus Gastrophryne; species Gastrophryne carolinensis. Next base: position 262,594,399 of record CM051240.1, read on the forward strand.
TATGAGGGACAGGCGGTAGAGACAGACAGCAGAAGCAGGCAATATGAGGGACAGGAGATAGAGACAGGCAGCAGAAGCAGGCAATATGAGGGACAGGCGGTAGAGACAGGCAGCAGAAGCAGGCAATATGAGGGACAGGTGGTAGAGACAGGCAGCAGAAGCAGGCTATATGAGGGACAGGTGGTAGAGACAGGCAGGAGAAGCAGGCTATATGAGGGACAGGTGGTAGAGACAGGCAGCAGAAGCAGGCAATATGGAGGTAGAGACAGGCAGCAGAAGCAGGCAATATGAGGGACAGGAGGTAGAGACAGGCATCAGAAGCAGGCAATATGAGGGACAGGAGGTAGAGACAGGCATCAGAAACAGGCAATATGAGGGACAGGCGGTAGAGACAGGCAGCAGAAGCAGGCAATATGAGGGACAGGTGGTAGAGACAGGCAGCAGAAGCAGGCAATATGAGGGACAGGAGGTAGAGACAGGCATCAGAAGCAGGCAATATGAGGGACAGGAGGTGGAGACAGGCAGAAGAAGCAGGCAATATGAGGGACAGGTGGTAGAGACAGGCAGCAGAAGCAGGCAATATGAGGGACAGGAGGTAGAGACAGGCAGCAGAAGCAGGCAATATGAGGGACAGGAGGTAGAGACAGGCAGCAGAAGCAGGCAATATGAGGGACAGGTGGTAGAGACAGGCAGCAGAAGCAGGCAATATGAGGGACAGGCGGTAGAGACAGGCAGCAGAAACAGGCAATATGAGGGACAGGCGGTAGAGACAGGCAGCAGAAGCAGGCAATATGAGGGACAGGCGCTAGAGACAGGCAGCAGAAGCAGGCAATATGAGGGAGAGGCGGTAGAGACAGGCAGAAGAAGCAGACAATGTGAGGGACAGGAGGTGGAGACAGGCAGAAGAAGCAGACAATATGAGGGACAGGCGGTAGAGACAGGCAGCAGAAGCAGGCAATATGAGGGACAGGAGGTGGAGACAGGCAGCAGAAGCAGGCAATATGAGGGACAGGCGGTAGAGACAGGCAGCAGAAGCAGGCAATATGAGGGACAGGCAGCGGGGTCAAGCTGCAGGGACAGACAGCAGGGACAGGCAGCGGGGTCAAGCTGCAGGGACAGGCAGCAGGGACAGGCAGCGGGGACAGGCAGCAGGGACAGGCAGCGGGGTCAAGCTGCAGGGACAGGCAGCAGGGACAGGCAGCGGGGTCAAGCTGCAGGGACAGGCAGCGGGGTCAAGCTGCAGGGACAGGCAGCAGGGTCACACAGCAGGGACAAGCAACAGGGACAGGCAGCAAGAACAGGCAGCGGGGTCAAGCAGCAGGGACAGCAGGGTCACACGGCAGGGACAGGCAGCAGGGACAGGCAGCAGGGACAGGCAGCGGGGTCAAGCAGCAGGGACAGGCAGCGGGGTCAAGCTGCAGGGACAGGCAGCGGGGTCAAGCTGCAGGGACAGGCAGCGGGGTCAAGCTGCAGGGACAGGCAGCGGGGTCAAGCAGCAGGGTCACACAGCAGGGACAAGCAACAGGGACAGGCAGCAAGGACAGGCAGCGGGGTCAAGCAGCAGGGACAGGCAGCGGGGTCACACAGCAGGGACAGGCAGCAGGGTCACACAGCAGGGACAGGCAGCAGGGTCACACAGCAGGGACAAGCAACAGGGACAGGCAGCAAGGACAGGCAGCGGGGTCAAGCAGCAGGGACAGGCAGCAGGGTCACACGGCAGGGACAGGCAGCAGGGTCACACGGCAGGGACAGGCAGCAGGGACAGAGAGTAAGGACAGGCAGTAATGTGAGGAGGGGTCGCACGCCGGCCTGGACACAGCCCTGGAATAAGACTGAAGCAACTGTGCAGCAGAGATCTGGACTCCCGACCTGCTCACCTGTTCCACGTCAGTGGCCCCATAAAACAACCCAGGAGAGACCGCAGCTTTGGGATGCCCCTGTGTGTGACACCCCTCGGGACCCCCTATTAGCGGGAGATTCAGCAGGTCATGCTGGGTACTGTAGTGCTCCGCCGTGCTGTCACATTTATGGGCCCTGGATCTCCTCCAGGGATGTGGGAGCAGCTGGAAGGGGACAGATGGTCATATTCTCAGGGGACGAGTCCCGCACAGGAAGTCAGCTGTGCGCAGGGAAATCATTTCCCCCTTTACTTTAAAGTGGACCAAAACCCAGGATCTTTGTCCTTGCCCCACAGCTTGCCAAAATGAACTCACCTCTTCCTGGTCCTACTGCACATGGGCAGCCACTCTTATATGTTTCCCACACCCTGTACATACAGATTGCCCATATTAATCCGGACCCTCACCCTGAATAAGAGCCTATCTTGTATGTTTCCCACACCCTGTACATACAGATTGCCCACATTAATCCGGACCCTCACCCTGAATAAGAGCCTATCTTATATGTTTCCCACACCCTGTACATACAGATTGCTCACATTAATCCAGACCTTCACCCTGAATAAGAGCCTATCTTATATGTTTCCCACACCCTGTACATACAGATTGCTCACATTAATCCGGACCTTCACCCTGAATAAGAGCCTATCTTATATGTTTCCCACACCCTGTACATACAGATTGCTCACATTAATCCGGACCTTCACCCTGAATAAGAGCCTATCTTATATGTTTCCCACACCCTGTACATACAGATTGCTCACATTAATCCGGACCTTCACCCTGAATAAGAGCCTATCTTATATGTTTCCCACACCCTGTACAGCTGTATAGGAGCGAACGGTAGCGCCAGCTCAGTGCGACCGACTCACATTCATAAAAAAAAACAGCCTCAAACAGCGCCGGCGCTCAAAATCATGTAGTAGTAACCCAGAGTGCCAGACACTGTGTGATTAAAGTGGACCAACACCCAGGATTTTGACTATCCTGGGTCTTGGTCCACTTCGGTGGGGCACCCCCGATCGGGGTGCCCCGCTGTGTGAAACCCCCCCTAACCCCCCGAAAAACTCACCTCTCCCCGCTCCCAGCGCCGACGTACAAGAGGAGAACTGGAACGTCTAAGCGGCGGCGGCCGCCGCCGCCTCCCTCGCGTCACTTTTGACGGGCGCGCGCCCGCGCCGGCCATTCGCAGACGGCCGGCGCGGAGGCGCGCACGCCTACAGGGGCGCGAGGGAGGCGGCGGCGGCCGGCCGCCGCCGAAGATAAGGTAGGTGAGTTGGGGTGTTTGGGGGGGGATTCACCCCGCGGGACATCCCGATCTCGGATGTCCCGCGGGGTGGGGGGTGATCGGCCCGGGAATCTTATAGATTCCCGGGCCGATCACGCCAGGGTGTTGGTCCACTTTAAAGTCTGTTTCTGAACATGTATCCACCAGTAACAAAGTGAAAACACATGGAATTACATTGTTATAACATTGTAACACTTTAATACCAGACATGTCAGGACAATTCTGCATAAAAATATTATTCAAAGAAGTTGACAAAAATGTCATTTTCTTGCCCAGGAAACATGTCAGAAAGATTTGAGATTTTATTAAAAAAAATAAAAATTAGGATCAGGAAAGGGATTTAAGGATCGTCCATAGAAATGTATGGGAGACGCCAGGTAGCGACAGGTAAGACGTGGCGCTCTGCAAGGCTGAACACCGGCGCTGTACGCTGAGCCTGGGATAATGATGAATCAGACGCTACATGGCGCTATCCCAGTCGCTCAACGGATTCAGCTTCATAATTGTGTAATTGCTGCCGTGCCCGGCGTTCACCTGACGCTACCTGGCGCTGTACAGGCGCTACCTGGTGCTACCTGCCACTATCTGACACTGTACAGGCGCCACCTGGCGCTACCTGCCACTACCTGACGCTGTACAGTCGCCACCTGGCGCTACCTGACGCTGTACAGGCGCTACCTGGCGCTACCTGACACTACCTGACACTGTACAGGCGCCACCTGGCGCTACCTGACGCTGTACAGGCGCTAACTGGCGCTACCTGCCACTACCTGACGCTGTACAGTCGCCACCTGGCGCTACCTGACGCTTCACAGGCGCTAACTGGCGCTACCTGCCACTACCTGACGCTGTACAGGCGCTAACTGGCGCTACCTGCCACTACCTGACGCTGTACAGGCGCTACCTGGTGCTACCTGACGCTACCTGGCGCTATCTGACGCTACCTGACGCTACCTGACACTGTACAGGCGCTAGCTGGCACTACCTGGCGCTATCGCATGATGAATAAGGCCCTTAGTGGCCCCAGTCCCAGGGAGGACACAGCGCTGATTGCTGATTGGCCGGCAGGACAGGCCCCATCCCTGGGTGGTAATTGGAAGCAGCAGTGGCAGCAGAGGGGACTGACTGCTGTGTCACTGTTTCTCCGGCGCCACATTCTTCACATCACAGTCACCAGATTATTAATGACTGATGAGTGAGGAGCCCGAACTGTGCCAAGGTCCCCCCCCCTGCCCCCCCCGGCCTGCCGCAAAGCATGCTGGGAGATCCATGACACATAACAGCTTGTGTGTAATGCCGGGACCAGGACTGTCCCCGACAATGGCCCCGTATGAGCCCGACACTAGAGAGATACTCACCTATTCCTAGCAGAGCTCCATCTGACAGGGGACAGGAAACTACTGCACCTCCCCCCTCACACCATCAGTGACCCTGCATTAGAGAGATACTCACCTATTCCTAGCAGAGCTCCATCTGATGGGGGACAGGAAACTACTGCACCTCCCCTCTCACTCTCCATAAGATGGGGGACAGGAAACTGTACAGCTCTGCTATAATGGAAGGTGTATGGCACGTAGGCGCTGTATTTGTCACCCAGCAGTCCGTGGCACCACTTCTGCTGCCCCCATGGGTGAGGACGCGGCATGACACAAGTGGCAGTGGCTCAGGTGTTGGGGCGCTATGGGGGGGGGGAATAGTTTCCTGTCCCCCATCAGATGGAGCTCTGCTGGGAAAAGGTGAGTATCTCTCTAATGCAGGGTCACTGATGGTGTGAGGGGGAGGTGCAGTGGTTTCCTGTCCCCCATCAGATGGAGCTCTGCTAGGAAAAGGTGAGTATCCCTCTAATGCAGGGTCACTGATGGTGTGAGGGGGGGTGCAGTGGTTTCCTGTCCCCCATCAGATGGAGCTCTGCTAGGAAAAGGTGAGTATCCCTCTAATGCAGGGTCACTGATGGTGTGAGGGGGGGTGCAGTGGTTTCCTGTCCCCCATCAGATGGAGCTCTGCTAGGAAAAGGTGAGCATCTCTCTAATGCAGGGTCACTGATGGTGTGAGGGGGTTAGGTGCAGTAGTTTCCTGTCCCCCATCAGATGGAGCTCTGCTGGGAAAAGGTGAGTATCTCTCTAATGCAGGGTCACTGATGGTGTGAGGGGGAGGTGCAGTGGTTTCCTGTCCCCCATCAGATGGAGCTCTGCTAGGAAAAGGTGAGTATCTCTCTAATGCAGGGTCACTGATGGTGTGAGGGGGAGGTGCAGTGGTTTCCTGTCCCCCATCAGATGGAGCTCTGCTAGGAAAAGGTGAGTATCTCTCTAATGCAGGGTCACTGATGGTGTGAGGGGGTTAGGTGCAGTAGTTTCCTGTCCCCCATCAGATGGAGCTCTGCTGGGAAAAGGTGAGTATCTCTCGAATGAGATGACTCCATTACATTTACGAGCAGAGACAGATCACCCGAGCCAACACTCTGCCGCTGATCTCACCCTCAGGCCACACGGCCGCCATCGGGGGGGGGGGGGGGGGGGTTGGGTTGGATGGGGGAGATTATTAAAGTAGAACAAAACCCAGGATGTGCACTATACACAGTTGCCCTGGTTTGGGATGCCCCACTGTGTGACACCCGGGCCCTCATACCAGTCAGCGAGCTATGCCGTGCATACTAATGATGGGCATAGGGCCCTAATTGCACACATCGGGGAGCATCCCCAGCACCCCTGTATCTGAGGAGCACCAACCTTCCTGATTCTTTCTTTCCTTCTATTTCTTTCTTTCATCTTTTCTTTCTGCTTTTCCTTCTTACTTTTTCTTTCCTATTTGCGCTTTTTTTTTTCTCTCGAAACAAAGGAGGGGCGGCAGCCGCTCAGAGCATTTTGTAACTATTCCGGGAGGTGCCCGTGAGCGGGGCAATTAGGATACAAAAGTCTTAAAGGAGCCGCAGCACTCAACCCTGTGAGCTTGCAGACAGACAGAGGCTTCGGTCACACACATCTGCAGAAGCTTCAGCCCCCTCTGCAGATGTGTGTGACCGAAGCCTCTGTGTGTCTGCAAGCTCACAGGGTTGAGTGCTGGAGATGCCACTGGTGATGCTGCTGGGGATACCGCTGGGGACACCACTGGGGAGGCCGCTGGGGATGCCACTGGGGATGCCACTGGTGACCCCCCCGGGGATGCTGCTGGGGACGCCCCTGGGGATGCCACTGGGGATGCCGCTGGGGACACCACTGGGGACGCCACTGGGGAGGCCGCTGGGGACGCCACTGGGGAGGCCGCTGGAGACGCCACTGGGGATGCTGCTGGGGATGCCGCTGGAGACGCCACTGGGGAGGCCACTGGGGATGCCGCTGGGGACGCCACTGGGGAGGCCGCTGGGGACGCCCCTGGGGATGCCACTGGGGATGCCACTGGGGATGCCGCTGGGGACGCCACTGGGGAGGCCGCTGGGGATGCTGCTGGGGACACCCCTGGGGACGCCACTGGGGATGCCGCTGGGGATGCCGCTGGAGATGCCACTGGAGATGCCGCTGGGGACACCACTGGGGATGCCACTGGGGATGCCGCTGGGGACGCCACTGGGGAGGCCACTGGGGATGCCGCTGGGGACGCCACTGGGGAGGCCACTGGGGATGCCGCTGGGGACGCCACTGGGGATGCCGCTGGGGACGCCACTGGGGAGGCCACTGGGGATGCCGCTGGGGACGCCACTGGGGAGGCCACTGGGGATGCCGCTGGGGACGCCAGTGGGGAGGCCGCTGGGGACGCCACTGGGGAGGCCACTGGGGATGCCGCTGGGGATGCCACTGGGGAGGCCACTGGGGATGCCGCTGGGGATGCCGCTGGGGACGCCACTGGGGATGCAGCTGGAGGCTCACACATGCACCATGGTAATGAAGTAAGATTAGGGCTGATCCCAGGTATTACGCACAAATTGGGATGCACATGTGGGGAGTCATTTAGACTCTAGAGCCGGGTGTCATGGATTTTGGTCCACTTTAATGGGATTTAGGTGATAAGAATCAAGTGAGCTCAGTGTCTGGGTGCAGGAAATGCGCTTTGTGCAGGACCAGAGATGCATCACACTGATTGAGAGAACACAGGTTGATGACTACAGTTTGGGAGGCGGGGGCGCGTGGGACATGCGGCGTGAGTAACGCGTTGATGGGATGTTGCTGCAGGAAAACGCTCGTTAGCCGTAATGCGCTAATTGTTACATTTGTTTCCTGGTTTTAGGATCGCTGATTAATGACGAGAGGACGGCTGTGACGCCCGGGCCCCACTCGCGTACCCGCTATAGGTGACCCTCAAGCAGACCAAAACCTGGAGTCTTTTAGACCGGCCGATCAAGTACCCCTGGGGCATCCCGATTCAGGATATCATGCTGATTGTAAGAGGCACAAGTATCAACAGTTGCCCCTGTTAGTTGTTGGATGAAGAAGCACAAGGGAAAGGTAAGTATATCAGCACTGCAGGGCTGACAGGCAGCTGGAGGGGTGGTTTGGGGTCCTTGCAGACCAGTCCCCTGCATTGTGCAGCTACATGGGAGGGTTTAGGTCCACTTTTAGTGACAGAGCTCACACTCTAATGTCTCCCCCGCACTCACACACTGTTATACATTATATAGTGCTGACATATACCACAGCGCTGTACATAGAAGCAGTCACATGACCTCCTGTCCCTCAGAGCTCACACTCTAATGTCTCCTCCACACTCACACACTGTTATTATACATTATATAGCGCTGACATATACCACAGCGCTGTACATAGAAGCAGTCACATGACCTCCTGTCCCTCAGAGCTCACACTCTAATGTCTCCCCCGCACTCACACACTGTTATTATACATTTATATAGCGCTGACATATACCACAGCGCTGTACATAGAAGCAGTCACATGACCTGTCCCTCAGAGCTCACACTCTAATGTCTCCTCCACACTCACACACTGTTATTATACATTATATAGCGCTGACATATACCACAGCGCTGTACATAGAAGCAGTCACATGACCTCCTGTCCCTCAGAGCTCACACTCTAATGTCTCCTCCACACTCACACACTGTTATTATACATTTATATAGCGCTGACATATACCACAGCGCTGTACATAGAAGCAGTCACATGACCTCCTGTCCCTCAGAGCTCACACTCTAATGTCTCCCCCACACTCACACACTGTTATTATACATTTATATAGCGCTGACATATACCACAGCGCTGTACATAGAAGCAGTCACATGTGCCGGGGGGGGGGGGGGTTGCTATGGGTAGGGTGATGAGCTTTATGGCCACGCGTCTGGTTTCATCTCATATCTCTGAGTTCTCTCTTCAGGAGACACTTGGCTCTCATGGAGTCCCGGCTCCTCCAGCTGGCCAAGAGATTGATGATTGGACAGCTGGCGCCCCACTGCATGCTGGGAGGGGAAACAGGGCATCCCATATTGTACAGCTGCTGCTCCTGACTTTATGAGGATTAATGTCACCTCTCATATAAATGGATGTGAGCGAGCCAGAATTATTGGTCCTCCTGCCTCTAAATATTTCATGGACTCCGGAGACTCCCTCCTGTGATCACAGCGACACCAACCCACCAACTCCAACCCATAGGGGCCCCATAGCATCATTCTGAGCCCCTTCATTCCTCCACTAGTCTAAGTGTATAAAGGAGAAGAGCTTACACTCTATTAGGGTATAAGGGAGGATACAGGAGGAGAAGAGCTTACACTCTATTAGGGTATAAGGGAGGATACAGGAGGAGAAGAGCTTACAATCTATTAGGGTATAAGGGAGGATACAGAAGGAGAAGAGCTTACAATCTATTAGGGTATAAGGGAGGATACAGAAGGAGAAGAGCTTACACTCTATTAGGGTATAAGGGAGGATACAGGAGGAGAAGAGCTTACACTCTATTAGGGTATAAGGGAGGATACAGAAGGAGAAGAGCTTACACTCTATTAGGGTATAAGGGAGGATACAGGAGGAGAAGAGCTTACACTCTATTAGGGTATAAGGGAGGATACAGGAGGAGAAGAGCTTACACTCTATTAGGGTATAAGGGAGGATACAGAAGGAGAAGAGCTTACACTCTATTAGGGTATAAGGGAGGATACAGAAGGAGAAGAGCTTACACTCTATTAGGGTATAAGGGAGGATACAGAAGGAGAAGAGCTTACACTCTATTAGGGTATAAGGGAGGATACAGAAGGAGAAGAGCTTACACTCTATTAGGGTATAAGGGAGGATACAGGAGGAGAAGAGCTTACACTCTATTAGGGTATAAGGGAGGATACAGGAGGAGAAGAGCTTACACTCTATTAGGGTATAAGGGAGGATACAGAAGGAGAAGAGCTTACACTCTATTAGGGTATAAGGGAGGATACAGAAGGAGAAGAGCTTACACTCTATTAGGGTATAAGGGAGGATACAGAAGGAGAAGAGCTTACACTCTATTAGGGTATAAGGGAGGATACAGAAGGAGAAGAGCTTACACTCTATTAGGGTATAAGGGAGGATACATGAGGAGAAGAGCTTACACTCTATTAGGGTATAAGGGAGGATACAACAGGAGAAGAGCTTACAATCTATTAGGGTATAAGGGAGGATACAGATGGAGAAGAGCTTACAATCTATTAGGGTATAAGGGAGGATACAGAAGGAGAAGAGCTTACATTCTATTAGGGTATAAGGGAGGATACAGAAGGAGAAGAGCTTACATTCTATTAGGGTATAAGGGAGGATACAGGAGGAGAAGAGCTTACACTCTATTAGGGTATAAGGGAGGATACAGAAGGAGAAGAGCTTACACTCTATTAGGGTATAAGGGAGGATACAGAAGGAGAAGAGCTTACACTCTATTAGGGTATAAGGGAGGATACAGGAGGAGAAGAGCTTACAATCTATTAGGGTATAAGGGAGGATACAGAAGGAGAAGAGCTTACACTCTATTAGGGTATAAGGGAGGATACAGGAGGAGAAGAGCTTACACTCTATTAGGGTATAAGGGAGGATACAGAAGGAGAAGAGCTTACACTCTATTAGGGTATAAGGGAGGATACAGAAGGAGAAGAGCTTACAATCTATTAGGGTATAAGGGAGGATACAACAGGAGAAGAGCTTACACTCTATTAGGGTATAAGGGAGGATACAGGAGGAGAAGAGCTTACACTCTATTAGGGTATAAGGGAGGATACAGGAGGAGAAGAGCTTACACTCTATTAGGGTATAAGGGAGGATACAGAAGGAGAAGAGCTTACAATCTATTAGGGTATAAGGGAGGATACAACAGGAGAAGAGCTTACACTCTATTAGGGTATAAGGGAGGATACAGGAGGAGAAGAGCTTACACTCTATTAGGGTATAAGGGAGGATACAGGAGGAGAAGAGCTTACACTCTATTAGGGTATAAGGGAGGATACAGAAGGAGAAGAGCTTACAATCTATTAGGGTATAAGGGAGGATACAGGAGAAGAAGAGCTTACACTCTATTAGGGTATAAGGGAGGATACAGGAGGAGAAGAGCTTACACTCTATTAGGGTATAAGGGAGGATACAGAAGGAGAAGAGCTTACAATCTATTAGGGTATAAGGGAGGATACAGAAGGAGAAGAGCTTACAATCTATTAGGGTATAAGGGAGGATACAGGAGAAGAAGAGCTTACACTCTATTAGGGTATAAGGGAGGATACAGAAGGAGAAGAGCTTACACTCTATTAGGGTATAAGGGAGGATACAGAAGGAGAAGAGCTTACACTCTATTAGGGTATAAGGGAGGATACAGAAGGAGAAGAGCTTACACTCTATTAGGGTATAAGGGAGGATACAGAAGGAGAAGAGCTTACACTCTATTAGGGTATAAGGGAGGATACAGGAGGAGAAAAGCTTACAATCTATTAGGGAGCATACGGAAGGGGGAGGGGCTTCCTCTTGTCACATGACTGCTCTCCAGTGATGTGTGGAGGATGTGTTATGATGTATGAATTAGCAGAGCATCCTCCCTGGTCCAGGCTTTGCCTCCGGCTGCAATTTCCAGTCTGGTGGCTGATTGCCCTCTAGTGGTAACTCCTAGGCACTGCAGTAAGACATTGCCAGTGCAAGTTAAAACTGAAAGGACTCCCTGATAAAAAAAAAAGTAATAATAATAAATATATTTTTAGTGAGAAACATCAATAAAACCTAGAGAAGTCTAGAGATGCTGGGGATGCCGATATTTAAAACGACGAGGGAGGAGGTGGGTATTGCTGGGACTCACACAGTGGGACATCCAAATTTTGGATGCCCCAGATGAAGGTCAGTGGCCAGCCCTGGAATCTTTTAGACTGGGATTTGTTCCACTTTAAAGCGGACCTTCACCCTGTCTATCTTATATGTTTCCCACACCCTGTACATACAGATTGCTCACATTAATCCGGACCTTCACCCTGTCTATCTTTTATGTTTCTCACACCCTGTACATACAGATTGCTCACATTAATCCGGACCTTCACCCTGAATAAGAGCCTATCTTTTATGTTTCCCCCAGTACATACAGATTGCCCACATTAACCCGGACCCTCACCCTGATTAAGAGTCTATCTTATATGTTTCCCACACCCTGTACATACAGATTGCCCACATTAATCCGGACCCTCACCCTGAATAAGAGCCTATCTTATATGTTTCCCCCACCCTGTACATACAGATTGCCCACATTAATCCGGACCTTCACCCTGAATAAGAGCCTATCTTATATGTTTCCCACACCCTGTACATACAGATTGCCCACATTAATCCGGACCCTCACCCTGTGAATAAGAGCCTATCTTATATGTTTCCCCCCCTGTACATACAGATTGCCCACATTAATCCGGACCTTCACCCTGAATAAGAGCCTATCTTATATGTTTCCCCCCCTGTACATACAGATTGCTCACATTAATCCGGACCTTCACCCTGAATAAGAGGCGTTTTTTTTTCTATACTGTTATTTCATTGGTGGTTCAGTGGGTGGGGGCGGGACTCCAGGAGGGAGCCTCGCACAGGAGGGGAAATGGCCACACTGGTGAATGTTTGTGTGTGAGTGTGTGTGTCTATGTGTGTGTGTGTGTGTGTCTACGTGTGTCTATGTGTGTGTGTATGTCTATGTGTGTGTGTCTATGTGTGTGTGTCTATGTGTGTGTGTGTGTCTATGTGTGTGTGTGTGTGTCTACGTGTGTCTATGTGTGTGTGTATGTCTATGTGTGTGTGTCTATGTGTGTGTGTCTATGTGTGTGTGTGTGTCTATGTGTGTGTGTGTGTGTCTACGTGTGTCTATGTGTGTGTGTATGTCTATGTGTGTGTGTCTATGTATGTGTGTGTGTGTGTGTGTGTGTCTATGTGTGTGTGTGTATGTCTGTGTGTGTGTGTGTGTGTGTCTGTGTGTCTATGTGTGTGTGTCTATGTGTGTGTCTATGTGTGTGTGTGTGTATGTCTGTGTGTGTGTGTGTCTATGTGTGTGTGTGTCTATGTGTGTGTATGTCTATGTATGTCAATGTGTGTGTGTGTGTGTGTGTGTGTGTGTGTGTGTGTGTGTGTGTGTGTGTCTATGTGTGTGTGTCTATGTTTGTATGTATATGTGTGTGTGTGTGTGTGTGTATGTGTCTGTGTGTCTATGTGTGTGTCTATGTGTGTGTATGTGTCTGTGTGTGTCTCTGTGTGCGTCTGTGTATGTGTTGTCCCTAACTGGTTGTGTAATGAGGGATGCCCTATTTAATTCTTAGGTGGTGTTTCCCTTTAAGGGTGTGGCTTCTTTTGTCCCTCTTTACGGCTTTCAAAGGTTGGGAGGTATGAATCATCATTAGAACACCCGGCAGCACATCACTGTATCCCTCCCAGGTGTCCCTGATTTGGAGGGACTGTCCCTCTTTTGAGTCCATGTCCCCCTGTCCCTCGTTGTTCTCATTTGTCCCTCTTTGAGGTGTAACCTGCAGATCTGCAGCAATAAATTATTCATTTTCCTATTCAAAGTGTTTCTATTGTTGTAACTGTTACAATGTATCTCCTATCCATCCCTCAATGAGGGGGCGTGGCTTCATCCATCCCTCAATGAGGGGGCGTGGCTTTATCCATCCCTCAATGAGGGGGCGTGGCTTTATTCATCCCTCAATGAGGGGGCGTGGCTTTATCCATCCCTCAATGAGGGGGCATGGCTTCATCCATCCCTCAATGAGGGGGCGTGGCTTTATGCATCCCCCAATGAGGGGGCGTGGCTTTATGCATCCCTCAATGAGGGGGCGTGGCTTTATCCATCCCTCAATGAGGGTGTGTGGCTTTATTTACATATTGTCCCTCTTTGAGGTGTAACATGCAGATCTGCAGCAATAAATGATTAATTTGTCTATTCAAAGTGTTTCTATTGTAACTGTTACAATGTATCTCCTATCCATCCCTCAATGAGGGGGCGTGGCTTCATCCATCCCTCAATGAGGGGGAGTGGCTTCATCCATCTCTCAATGAGGGGGCGTGGCCTAATTTAACAATTGTCCTTCTTTCCCATCCTGAAAAGTTTGGAGATATGTCACTGAGAGCCTTAGCTTGAAAGAACATAAAATATATGTATGATTAATTCTTTTAAACTTCCTATTAAAGTTATTACACATTATTATTATTAAGGTTATTACACATTATTATTATTATTATTATTATTAATAAAGTTATTACACAATATTAGTATGATATATATTTTTTTATGTTGGAGTCGGAACCTTTTCTCCGACACAGTCCTGCAAAAAAGTTTGAGCAGCTCTTATATATTGTTCGGGAGGGGCGGGGTCTGTCTCCAATGTGACAGTTGGATGGAGGCGTGGCCACTAGCGGAAGGCGTCGCTCAATCGGTGATGTCACAAAGTGTCCAGTCCCCCCTGAATGGCATGCGGATCAATTTGTGGGCGCGGTCAGGCAGCACTTATAATATGGGAGGGGCGGGGTCTGTCTCCAATGTGACAGTAGGCTGGGGGCGTGGCCACTAGCTTATTCGGTGCTGTCACAAAGTGGGCGTGTTCAGTCACCGTTGAATGGCCTACGGATGAATTTGTGGGCGGGGTCAGGCAGCACTTATGGTACGGGAGGGGCGGGGTCTGTCTCCAACGGGACAGTAGGATGAGGGCGCGGCCATGAGCGGAAGGCGTCGCTCAATCGGTGATGTCACATAGTGGGCGTGTTCAGCCCCCGCTGAATGGCATGCGGATGAATTTGTGGGCGGAGTCAGGAAGCACTTATAGTACGGGAGGGGCGTGGTCTGTCTCCAATGTGTCAGCAGGATGAGGGCGTGGCCATGAGCGGAAGTCGTCGCTCAATTGGTCGCTGACACAAAGTGGGCGTGTTCACGCCCCGATGAATGGCCTGCGGATGAATTTGTGGGCGGGGTCAGCGAAGGCGTTGGCAGGGAAGGGAGCTGTCTCCATGGAGACGTTCTCGCGCCTCCTGGCGCCGCTCTAGCTCACGTTTCCGGCGATTGCTGATTGCCATGGAAACACTTCCGGGCGGCACATTCAGATGCTGAGCAGGAGGATGGCCGGAGCTCGAGGCCGTGCCGGGAAGGTGACAGCTCATATTATTAATATTATTATTATTATTATTATAATATTATATCTGATGGGCTTTGAGATTTATATTTAGCTTCCGGAGCCGTTAGCCATCATTGTGTGTTTGTGGTGCACGTGGGAGGAGCTTAAACCGGACCTTCACCATTATTTAATGGAAAAGCCCAAACCCTTAGAAAATGATTCCCCAGCATCTAAAATTAATATATTTTAAGTTTTTAGTCCCTTTTTATTCTTTCCCCCACTGGGCTGCTACTCTGTTCAGGACTCTAGGATACGGGCGGGGATTAATGTGAGCAATCTGTATGTACAGGGTGTGGGAAACATATAAGATAGGCTCTTATTCACGGTGAGGGTCCGGATTAATGTGGACAATCTGTATGTACAGGGGGGAAACATATAACATAGACTCTTATTCAGGGTGAGGGTCCGGATTAATGTGAGCAATCTGTATGTACAGGGTGTGGGAAACATACAAGATAGGCTCTTATTCAGGGTGAAGGTCCAGATTAATGTGGGCAATCTGTATGTACAGGGTGTGGGAAACATATAAGATAGGCTCTTATTCACGGTGAGGGTCCGGATTAATGTGAGCAATCTGTATGTACAGGGTGTGGGAAACATATAAGATAGGCTCTTATTCAGGGTGAAGGTCCGGATTAATGTGGGCAATCTGTATGTACTGGGTGTGGGAAACATATAAGATAGGCTCTTATTCAGGGTGAAGGTCCGGATTAATGTGGGCAATCTGTATGTACAGGGTGTGGGAAACATATAAGATAGGCTCTTATTCAGGGTGAAGGTCCGGATTAATGTGGGCAATCTGTATGTACTGGGTGTGGGAAACATATAAGATAGGCTCTTATTCAGGGTGAAGGTCCGGATTAATGTGGGCAATCTGTATGTACAGGGTGTGGGAAACATATAAGATAGGCTCTTATTCAGGGTGAAGGTCCGGATTAATGTGGGCAATCTGTATGTACAGGGTGTGGGAAACATATAAGATAGGCTCCTATTCAGAGTGAAGGTCCGGATTAAAGTGGACCAAAACCCAGGATTTTTACTATCCTGGGTTTTGGTCCTTTCCCCTGGGGCACCCCGATCGGGGATGCCCCGCTGTGTGAAACCCCCCAGATCGCTGGTGCCAACTCGCCTCTTCCTGGTCTTACGGTGCATCCGCGGCCACTCGTCCAATCGGCACGCTCGGATCCGCTGATGTCACGCCGTTGAAATCTTCATCTAAGGCCAGTGGGTCAGAGCGTGCTGGTGGGCGCATCCCCAGCTTCCCTGTAACGGAGCATGCACGCGGCGGCCATTCACAAATTACTGGCCTGGCTTGCGCCCTGCTAGAGGAATAGCGGGGAAGCAAGGTAAGTGTATGGGGCAGCCTGGGGGGTTTCACACAGCGGGGCATCCCGAATTTGCATGCCCCAGGGGGAGGCAATCAATCGGCCCGGGAATCTTTTAGATTCGAGATGCCCCTGGGAAAAGCCAGTGGCGGACCCTGGAATTTCTTAGATTCCAGGCCGGTCGTTGGTGAGTTTAAAGTGGCGGCCCTGGAATCTATAAGATGTCAGGGCTGCTTGAGTCCCTCCCCCCCCGGAGCATCCAGATTCGGGATCCCCCGCTGTATAAAACCCTCCAGTTTGCCCATTACACTCTCCTCTCGGGTCCAACGGCTGCATCCCCACAATCCCTTTAGCAGGGCGCACACCTGCACCAGGCATTCGTGGATGGCCGGCGCGGGCACGCTCCCTTTTTAGAGGGTAGCGGGGGATGCGGCTGCCGGAGCCGCTCGGTCAGTGCAGTTGAGTACGCTGATTGGACAGCAGAGGCCGCGCATGCGTCATAGGACGGAGGTGAGTTGGAGTAGGCGGGGTTTCACGCAGTGGGGATATTTTCAAAATACTGGCGGTGGTGACGTGGCGTGCCAGACTAGTGGCTGGCAGCGAGGGGGGGGGGGTAAGTAGCTCTTTTAGGTTTGTTAGGGAAACCCTGGAGATGTGGGGATCCCATCTGATAGGCTCCCCCAATCCTGGTGCTCCTGGGATGGTCAATGTTGGTTGAAGGTCCACTTTAAACCTACAAAGTTTACCTTGACAGTGTGATTTTGATACAATCTGCAGATCGGGGCCCTCGGGTGGGGGGTGGTGGGCGTGAGCTGCATTGCGGGGGGTGCACACAGTGAATGGAGCAGGGTGTCATTGGGTGTGTTTGGCTTTCAGGCGGCTTCTTTAGGAAGATTTTCGGTGCCCGTCAGGCCGCTGAGCTGTAAGAAGAGGTAAGTGCCCATGAGGTGCATGCATGGTGCCATCCCGGGGACGGGTTAGTAATGGCCGCGTTCTCTCCCCCCCCATATACAGGGCTGCTGTGAGGAAGATCTCCATCACCTCTGCGGATTCGGGGTACTCCTTATGCTCCACCGACTCCGAGGACCAGGTTGGTAGCACCATCAATTCTGTCTGTTTAGAACCCTTATAAAGTGGACCAAAACCCAGGCTTTTGACTATCCTGAGATTTGGTCCTTTCCCCCTATTGGGTGTAAATATTAGTGGGCACAGCCTTACTCGAATCAAAAACAATCAAGCCTGCTCCGGGGTCTGTGCCAATATTGGAAACACATATAGACAATAGGCACATAAAACCCAAGTAGACGGGCACAGCTTATTTATAGATATTAATAATTTATTAAGGTTCCAAAAAGATGAAAAAAAAAAAATCATTAAAAAACATGTACAGACAATATTAAAACAGGCTCCTAAAACCATCCCATATCTCTAAGAGATCCCTGAGGAAGCTTGCAAAAGCGGAACGCGTGGGATTGTTGTATTGGCACAGGTTATTGCAGAGATGGCCATAAAGGGACAGTAATTATACTTTTTGCTTTTTCCTTTGTTTGCTTGATAAAATATATATATATATATATATATATATATATATATATATATATATTTTTTTTTTTTTTTCTTATGTGCAAGCCATCTTATACCACCAAGACTGATTGAAGGCAGTAATATCACAGCACGCACTTTATATAGACTTAGTTTATAGATTATGGGTGAATTTTGATAGTCTATTTATAGTTCACAGCATTTATTAGGATTTTTCATCACATATGTACTAGATTTATTTATATATTGATTGCAATTTAAATTAGCACAAGCACTTTTGGTCTGTATATAGATGTTTTCATCTTGGTAAATTATTTGTATATTTATAGGTCATTAAGGATTATTATTATTGATAGGATTATTTATTAGATTTACAACTATTATGTTGTTCTGTCTGGTTTAGTACTGTACCCGCGGCTTAGAGATATGGGATGGTCTTAGGAGCCTGTTTTAATATTGTCTGTACATGTTTTTTAATGAATTTGTTTTTTTCTTTTTGGAACCTTAATAAATTATTAATATCTATAAATAAGCTGTGCCCGTCTACTTGGGTTTTATGTGCCTATTTTCTATATGTGTTCCCCGTATTGGGGATGGCCCTCTCTTGCTCGCTTTCTCCGCTCTCTCTTTCTCGCTCGCTCTCTCTTTCTCGCTCGCTCTCGCTTTCTCGCTCGCTCTCGCTTTCTCGCTCGCTCTCTCTTTCTCGCTCGCTCTCGCTTTCTCGCTCGCTCTCGCTTTCTCGCTCGCTCTCGCTTTCTCGCTCGCTCTCGCTTTCTCGCTCGCTCTCTCTTTCTCGCTCGCTCTCTCTTTCTCGCTCGCTCTCGCTTTCTCGCTCGCTCTCGCTTTCTCGCTCGCTCTCGCTCTCTCGCTCGCTCTCGCTTTCTCGCTCGCTCTCGCTTTCTCGCTCGCTCTCTCTTTCTCGCTCGCTTTCTCTTTCTCGCTCGCTCTCGCTTTCTCGCTCGCTCGCTCTTTCTCGCTCGCTCGCTCTTTCTCGCTCGCTCGCTCTTTCTCGCTCGCTCGCTCTTGCTCGCTCGCTCTCTCTTTCTCGCTCGCTCGCTCTCTCTTTCTCGCTCGCTCTCTCTTTCTCGCTCGCTCGCTCTCTCTTTCTCGCTCGCTCGCTCTCTCTTTCTCACTCGCTCTCTCTCGCTCGCTCTCGCTTTCTCGCTCGCTCTCGCTTTCTCGCTCGCTCTCGCTTTCTCGCTCGCTCTCGCTTTCTCGCTCGCTCTCGCTTTCTCGCTCGCTCTCTCTTTCTCGCTTTCTCGCTCGCTCTCGCTTTCTCGCTCGCTCTCGCTTTCTCGCTCGCTCTCTCTTTCTCGCTCGCTCTCGCTTTCTCGCTCGCTCTCGCTTTCTCGCTCGCTCTCGCTTTCTCGCTCGCTCTCTCGCTCGCTCTCGCTTTCTCGCTCGCTCTCGCTTTCTCGCTCGCTCTCTCTTTCTCGCTCGCTCTCTCTTTCTCGCTCGCTCTCGCTTTCTCGCTCGCTCTCTCTTTCTCGCTCGCTCGCTCGCTCTTTCTCGCTCGCTCGCTCTTTCTCGCTCGCTCGCTCTTTCTCGCTCGCTCGCTCTTGCTCGCTCGCTCTCTCTTTCTCGCTCGCTCGCTCTCTCTTTCTCGCTCGCTCTCTCTTTCTCGCTCGCTCGCTCTCTCTTTCTCGCTCGCTCGCTCTCTCTTTCTCACTCGCTCTCTCTCGCTCGCTCTCGCTTTCTCGCTCGCTCTCGCTTTCTCGCTCGCTCTCGCTTTCTCGCTCGCTCTCGCTTTCTCGCTCGCTCTCTCTTTCTCGCTCGCTCTCGCTTTCTCGCTCGCTCTCGCTTTCTCGCTCGCTCTCGCTTTCTCGCTCGCTCTCGCTTTCTCGCTGGCTCGCTCGCTCTTGCTCGCTCGCTCGCTCTTGCTCGCTCGCTCGCTCTTGCTCGCTCTCTCTTTCTCGCTCGCTCTCTCTTTCTCGCTCGCTCTCTCTTTCTCGCTCGCTCTCGCTTTCTCGCTCGCTCTCGCTTTCTCGCTCGCTCTCTCTTTCTCGCTCGCTCTCTCTTGCTCGCTCGCTCTTTCTCGCTCGCTCTCGCTTTCTTGATCGCTCGCTGTTTCTCGCTCGCTCGCTCTTGCTCGCTCGCTCGCTCTTGCTCGCTCGCTCTCGCTTTCTCGCTCGCTCTCTCTTTCTCGCTCGCTCGCTCTCTCTTTCTCGCTCGCTCGCTCTCTTTCTCGCTCGCTCGCTCTCTCTCGCTCGCTCTCTCTTTCTCGCTCGCTCTCTCTTTCTCGCTCGCTCTCTCTTTCTCGCTCGCTCTCGCTTTCTCGCTCGCTCTCGCTTTCTCGCTCGCTCTCGCTTTCTCGCTCGCTCTCGCTTTCTCGCTCGCTCTCGCTTTCTCGCTGGCTCGCTCGCTCTTGCTCGCTCGCTCTTGCTCGCTTTCTCGCTCGCTCTCGCTTTCTCGCTCGCTCGCTCTCGCTTTCTCGCTCGCTCTCGCTTTCTCGCTCTCTCTCGCTTTCTCGCTCTCTCTTTCTCGCTCGCTCTCTCTTTCTCGCTCGCTCTCGCTTTCTCGCTCGCTCTCTCTTTCTCGCTCGCTCTCTCTTTCTCGCTCGCTTTCGCTCTCGCTTTCTCTCTTGCTCGCTCTGTGTGAAACCCCCCAGAATGCCCAGTACTACTCACCTCTTCCTCGCTCCTATGACGTGTGTCTCCAGTTTTGTGGGGGCCCTTGGGCAAGAGAGTCTTAGTGGGCCCCAAAGTATTGAGTCACATTATGTGACCTTTCAGCTCCGCTGCCACAAATGGGTTATCTCCTGCTGCTGATCGCCCCTCCAGTACTTTTCAGTTCTCGCCACCTTCTAAACCTCCATCAGTGGCCCTCCTCTATTCCCTGTCACCTTCTCCATTGTTGCTGAGTCCAGCCATGAGCAGCATTCAGTGGTTCGGTCCACTGTAAAAATATTTATGGCCAAGTGTGAGCCTGATTGGGCCCCTGAACATGTCAGGGGCCCTGGCAATTGCCCAGGTTTGCCCTGTGCTGGCTCCGGCCCTGACGTGTGTGCCCAGCCAATCAGAACCGTTTGCTGTGTTTACATCCTTCGTCCGATGAGACTTGCAGGCTGATTCGTTACTAACGCCAGGTAGCGACAGATGAACGTCTGTAGTGAGGATTTCAGAGCGGCCGCTAGTAGTCGCTGTGCTCGGCCACGGTTCGTTGTTTCAGAACGTCTCAGTCGCTGGCCGCCATTGATGAATTTGATGTGTGAGTCGCTGTATGGGAGCGAATGGTACCGCCAGCTCAGTGTGACCGACTTGCACCACATTCATCAAAAAAAAAATAGCCCCACACAGCGCCGGCGCTCAAAATCATGTAATTGTAGCCCATAGCGCCAGACGCTGTGTGATTAAAGGATGTTTTGGAACATGTATCCACTAGTAACAAAGCGAAAACACATGGAATGACATTGTTATAACATTGTAACATGAACACATTATTACCAGACATGTCAGGACAATTCTGCATAAACATATTATTAATCAAAAAGGTTTTCAAAAATTTCATTTTCTTGCCCAGGAAACATGTCAGAAAGTTTTGAGATTTTTTTTAAGGAAAAAAAAAATTTGATCAGGAAAGGGATTTAAGGATCTTCCATAGAAATGTATGGGAGACGCCAGGTAGCGACAGGTAAGATGTGGCGCTGTGCAAGGCTGAATGCCGGCGCTGTACACTGAGCCTGGGATAATGATGAATCGGACGCTACATGGCGCTGTTCCAGTCGCTCACCAGATTCGGCTTCATAAATGTGTAATTGCTGCAGTGTCCGGCGTTCACTGGACGCTACCTGGCGCTGTACAGGCGCTACCTGCTGCTTTACAGGCAGTACCTGGCGCTATCCCTTCATGAATAAGGCCCTATGTCTTTCGGCAAATGGATCTCATTGGACGAGCGGCATTTGACTGGGGAAAGGTAAGCGATTACCGGCACCCTGAGGGGTTCCGCATAGCGGGGCATCCCGAATTGGAAAAGCCACTGGCCGGCCCTGGAATAATGAGAGAGGTGCCCCCTCTGTACACAGAGAATAGAGCTGCTCATACAATCAGCAGCATCCAGGCCACAGCTCCGCCCTCAACAGGGTGTGGCCTGGATAGAGAGAACACAGGCCGTAACCGGGCAACAAAAGCTTCCTGCAGCAGGTGTTTATTAGGGATCCACTGCCCGGAAAGTAAGGTAAGCATGCTTTGATTTTACACTTTGCCTGCGAAGGTCAATAAAATAATAGAGGTGATGAGAATTTCCGGCTGACCAATAATAGCCGTCTGATCCCGTTTCAGGTTTTAGTCCTCCATGAAGGCCTGGATCGCTGCGCGGCTTTGTTACAGGACATCCTACAGAGCGACGTGAGAGGTACGGCCGGGGTTTTGGTCCTCTGTTCAGACCAGCCAATCGTCTGGCCTAACCAAACCAGGAGCACTGGGCTGTATAATTAGTACATGTGACCTGCCCTCATACTTTAGATTGTAAGCTCACAGGCCCAGGTCTTCCCCTCCTAACCTCTCCTGTATCAGTGTGTCACATGACCCATATAATGTGTGTATTAGCTGCATCTCATAACGTGTGTTAGGTTACTCCTCCTGCAGCTTATACTTTGTACAGCGCCACGGAATATGCCGGCGCTCTAATAATATTTGTTACTCCTCCCCCAGCTTATACTTTGTACAGCGCCATGGAATACGTTGGCGCTTTAATATTGGTTCAGTAATACAATGAAAACTGAGAAGTGAAATGCAACCAATGCGATGTCTGTTCTTTACTAAACCGCACTTAAACAGTGCACCACCTAGCTAATATCATGTGTCACAGGTGCCAATTACAGGGACCTACTACTCACAATCCTCTAAATCAGGTGCGACCCCAGGGCTGGCCCACCAACCGGTCCACAAATGCTAGCATTTGTGGACCGGTTGGTGGGCCAGCCCTGGGGTCGCACCTGATTTAGACGATGTCTGTTCTTTGTCGCACCCAGAGAACCCCATGAAATCGCAGCGAGCGACGTTTCCAGCGGCCAATCACGTCAAGCCATCTGCAAAAGCCAAGAAGAGCTTTGCGAGGAAGCCGGCCGCCGCGTCACATGTGCTTAGGGAGAAAGGTGGGTGCGAATGGGGGCGTGGCACGCTGCTCCATTCAGGTTTTATTTATAGTCTATATTCTAAGTATGTCACACACCCCACTTCAGTCATTAATTATTACAATAGGGTTTACTCACCTCTAGGTGGCAGTGTTGCAGAGAATCTCCAAAAAAGCAACAGGCCCCTCCCGGTCTATACATACCTGGTACCTCCCAATAATCTCCCAGTGTTATGCTCTGCAAGGTGGCGACAAGACAGAAGAAAGAAGTCTCCTGCTTGCAGGTAGCCGGGGTCTCACCCCGGCCCCCCCCCATGTTCTATTTCTGCCTGGTTCTTTTTTGTAACATACATGTTGACTGGCAGCCTCCCAGCTTTGGCTGTAGGCCGGGCAAAAGGTAGCCGGCACCTTAGGTGCCTAGGAGATTAGCTCCTCCGCTCGACCCTTCATTGCGGGGCATAGCGGGATTCCCGGAGTGGTGATCCGGATGTGGGATGCCCCCATTTAACTAGCAGTTAGTTAGCCTTCCAGGATTTTGTCTGGCCCTAGGTCAGTGGTCTATTCCTTGCACAGGGTGTCATGGATGTTTGTGTGTGTGTGTGTGTCTGTGGCTGATCTGGCTGGTATATGTGAGGGCTCCTGCGCTTGTTTCTCTGTGGCGTTGTTCCGCGGACGTTTGGTTTGGTGTGTTTGACCGTCATGCTGGTGTGTGTTTTACTCTTTTGCGGCATATGCGTCTTTGGCGGTTTCTCCTCAGGAGCCGGGGGGCGGGGTCACGCGGCGCGCTGCCCCGCGGGCCCGCTTGTTGGCTAAGCGCTGCGCTCGGCGCTTGTGTGCCTGGCGTGGCTGGTATGCTCAGGGGGAGAGCGCGTGTGGCCATTTCTCTTTGGGACCGGCAGGTAGCTCCGCCGGTCCCGTTATGGGAGGTAGCGCAGTTCGTGAACGGCCGCTCGGTGACGGAGTGGGGCGGGACCGCGTCGTGCGCGGTCTGCGCGTTGATTGGTCCGTTTGGAGGGGCGGGGCTGACTCGGCTCCCGCGCTTCCAGGGCTCGTCTCCTCTTTCCTCTCAGGCACGGAGCGGTGATCGGGCCGCCATCTTGCTGCAGGTGTCACGCTGCGGTTGTATTCTCCTCCGGGTAGGCGTATGTGTGCTGTGGCAGATTAGCCTGCGGGGGTGTTTTCTGTCTTACAGGAATGTTTGCCTTGTCCCCCGCTTTACATCCCCCCTTCCCCCCTCCTCCTCGCTCCCGCCCACTTTTTGAGGTGCTGGCTGGATATATATACTTTAACCATCTGCTTGATCTATGGTTAAAGGGGGGGGGGGAGAAGTATTATTTATGATATCCTTGTATGATTTGCATATGTATTCTTGTGCCTGGAATGATTGTTCCCTGTCTTTTTGTGTTTTTCAGATCCTGGGATCCCGTCTTGCAGGGCTCTCCCGGTCTTATATACCTGGCTAGTGGGGGTTGTTTTCTAGGCCATTGTTCCATCATTGGGATATATTTTATGCTAAATTCCCTTGGTCAGGATTTTTAAAGCATTTTAGATATTAAAGGGGCATCCCGGGTCGCGTACTGCGTAAATCCCCAAGGGGGGACTCTCAGTCTGGGTGCCCACAGGGAGGTGTCTCTGATTCTAGTTTGGGCAGAGACTCATGTCCCTTGCATCTCGGCAGTTTACATTCCGGGAGTGGAAAACACAGAGGCGGACTTTCTGAGCCGGTGTGCGTCCCGTCGGGGGGAATGGTCTCTCCATCCCCAGGTGTTTCGGTCACTTTGTCTCCGATGGGGGACGCCGGAGGTGGATCTGTTTGCCTCTCGTCACAATCACAAGCTTCCGACATTCGTGTCTCTGTCCCGGGATCCTCTGGCTCTGGGGGTGGATGCCATGGCCCTGAGCTGGAGGGACCTGGGGTTTCTTTATCTGTTTCCTCCGATTCCCATGCTAGGAAGGGTGCTGCGAAAGTTGGTTCTGGAAGGAGTTCCCGCCATTCTCGTGGCTCCAAGGTGGCCAAGGCGGGTGTGGTTCGCAGACATCGTTCGTCTGGCCGTAGATCAGTTCGATCTGCCTCTTCGGCCGGATCTTCTCACTCAAGGCCATCTGTGTTACCCCAGTTTACAAACGCTGGCTTTGACGGCTTGGCTGCTGAAACCTCCATCTTAAAGGAGGAGGGTCTTTCGGATTCGGTCATTCGGACTCTTATTAGTGCCAGGAAGAGATCTTCTTCGTCCATCTATTACAGGTATTGGAGATCTTATATTGATTGGTGTGAGGCTAGGTCTTTGCCTTGCCGGGTCTTTTCTATTTCTAGGATTTTGGAATTTCTTCAATCAGGGCTGGACTCCGGTCTTCAGCTGAGTACTTTGAAGGGGCAGGTTTCTGCTTTGTCTATCTTTTTTCAGAGGTCTTTTGCTTAGCCATTCCTTGGTCAAGACTTTTTTCCAGGGGGTTTCGCATCTGCGGCCTCCTAGGAAGCCTTTGCTCCCAGTTTGGGATTTGAATTTGGTCCTTTCTGCTCTTCAGGCTCCTCCTTTTGAGCCTTTGCGGGATATTGCTCTGTCCACTCTTACTCAGAAGGTTGCCTTCCTGGTGGCCATCACTTCGGTTCGGCGTGTTTCGGAGTTGGCAGCTTTGTCTATTCAGGCTCCTTATTTCGAGGAACATCAGGACAAAGTGGTTTTTCGCTTCAAGTCAGACTTTCTCCCTAAAGTGGTCTCTGCTTTTCATCTTAACCAGGACATTGTTCTTCCTTCTTTGTGTCCTAAGCCTAAGAATGTCGGGGAGAGTGCTTTGCACTGCTTGGATGTGGTACGTTGTGTCAGGTACTATCTACGTGCTACGTCTTCTTTTCGTAAGACTGATGCCTTTTTCGTTGTGCCCTGTGGGCCTAGGAAGGGTTTGGCTCCGGCCAAGTCCTCCATTAGCAAATGGATTCGTCAGGCGATTGTTGGAGCCTATTCGGCCAAGGGGAAGGATCCTCCTTTTCGAGTTACTGCTCACTCTACTCGTGCGGTTGGAGCGTCCTGGGCTTTTCAGCACCAGGCTTCTGTTGAACAAGTTTGTAAGGCTGCTACCTGGTCTTCGGTTCATACCTTTTCTAAGTTCTATAAGGTTGATGTGCGGGCCTCAGCGGATGCTGTGTTTGGCCGCAAGGTTCTGCAGGCTGCAGTGGTTTGAGTTTTTTCTGTATTATTGCCTGGTTGGATACCCACCCTTTTCTGGACACTGCTGTTGGATGTCCCTATTGTAATAATTAATGACTGAAGTGGGGTGTGTGACATACTTAGAATAATACCATTTTGTGAATACTCACCTGTAAAATGGGTATTATAAGTATGTCACACACCCCACTTCACCCGCCCTTTTTGGTATCCTGGCTCTCTATTTGGTGAAGTTTAGTTCTTTACGTTGAGGGTTACATTGTTTGTTTCTGGTACCTTGTCTTACTGCTGTTCTAATACTGGGAGATTATTGGGAGGTACCAGGTATGTATAGACCGGGAGGGGCCTGTTGATTTTTTGGAGATTCTCTGCAATGCTGCCACCTAGCGGTGAGTAAACCCTATTGTAATAATTAATGATTGAAGTGGGGTGTGTGACATACTTATAATACCCATTTTACAGGTGAGTATTCACAAAATGGTATTTTTATATTGTATTTATAGTCTATTTATAGTCTATTTTATATTGTATTTAAAGTTTATTTATATTTATAGTCTATTTATAGTCTATAGTCTATTTATATTCTATTTATAGTCTATGGTCTATTTATAGTCTATAGTCTATTTATATTCTATTTATAGTCTATAGTCTATTTATATTCTATTTATAGTCTATAGTCTATTTATATTCTATTTATAGTCTATGGTCTTTTTATATTCTATTTATAGTCTATAGTCCATTTATATTCTATTTTTAGTGGCACCTGTGTGATTAGAAAAGAAATTGAAAACCCATGTCTTGCCCCCCCTCCCAGGCATCCCGAATTGGGACGCCCCACTGTGTAATACCCTCCAGGTCGCAGGTATTTACTCACCTTTCCCCTGTACAACAGCACATGTGTTGGGCTCTCGTCCAATTAGAGCCTTTTGCTGTCATTCGGAAACAATGGGGAGCGAGAGCCGCACCCTCGGGCTGCGCACGCTCCCACCATTCAGATAGGTTGGCACGGAAGCGCGTCTGCTGCCGGGGATGCGCCTGCTGTCGCTCCTTACTGAAGCTCATCAGAGCCAGTTGCCATATGACCTCATCATGGCCGCGCATTTGTGCCGTTGGACCTGGAATAGCTGAGTTATTAGGGGCGATCTGGGGGGGGGGGGAGGGGGAATTACACAATTCGGGATGCCCCCCGGGGCATGGAACAAAACCCATCGTAAATAATCAGAGCTGTTTGCTGAATGACATAGGCACGGCAAACGGCTCTAATTGGTCGAGAGCTTGCACATGTGCCATCGGACCGGGGAAAGGTGAGTGAATACTTGCGATCTGGGGGTTTCGCACGATTTGTGAGGCCTCGGGTTGGGGAGGGGGTCAGTGGCCGGCCCTGGACTCTTAGATTTCATGGTTGGCCGCGTTGACTGAAATAATAATAAAAATAATAATAATAATAAATAACTGAAATAAAAGTAATAATAATAAATAACTGAAATAAAAGTAATAATAATAATCTTTCTTTTCTTTATCTTTTTTTTTTTTCTTTTATCTTTATTTATTTTTTTTATTTTTTAGGGTTTGTGAGAAAGTCCGCGCCTCCCGCTGCCTGCGTCGCCCGCGCTCCATCTCAGGCCCCTCCTACCATGAGCAGCGACCACGTACAGACTCAGATGCAGCTTCTAAACAGGGCGACCTCCCATGTGACCGGCCGCGCCGGATCTGCGCCAGAGCTGCCGACCCTGGGTAATTGAAGCTGCACTGCTCCATTGATTTCCACTGTTTGCCTGCTCCTTTAAATGTAATCTACACTCTCCCCCCCCCCCCCCCGCTTCACACAGCGGGGCAGGCCAGTGACCAGCCCTGGAATCTTTTAATTTTTAGGGCTGGCCGCTTTTGGTCCACTTTAAAGTTTTTTGGCAAGTCAAAGGTTAAAAAATAAAGATCAGTAGCTTACATTAAGCGGCACCAGCGCTGTGCTTCTTTCTCTGTCTGTCTCCTTAGTGAGGAAAATCGCTTCCCCATTCAGCTTTCAGTCTCCACCCTGCTGACCTGGTCCATCAATCAACCTTCAGTGGACCAAGAACAGAAACGCACCCCACTCCCTACCCAGACGTCCTGATTGGCTGCCCCTCTCTGCAGCTCTGAAACCCCGCCCTCCTCTCACACTCATTGCAGTGTGCTTACATCACATCGCTGTTGCCACACCCACAGTTTCTCCTCACTGTTTCTCTGCATCTCCAGTGATCTAATATCTTTACTAATTCCTGAGATGATGATGATGATGATAATAAAAATAACAATAAATAAAAATAATAAATAATAATAAATATAATATAATATTATTATTTTCATTATTATTATTAATAATTAAAATTATTATATAATAATAAAAACAAATAATAACAAATAATAAATTATAATAATTATAATATAATAACAAATAAAAAATTATAATAATAAATAACAAATAAAATAATAATAATAACAAATAACAATAAATACGAAATAACAATAATAATAATAATAAATAACAAATAACAATAAATAACAAATAACAATAATAATAATAAATAACAAATTACTAATAATAATAAATACTAATAATGATAATAAAGACTTACCCTGACCACGCTCCCATCACGAGGGTAAGGAGAGCAACATCCCTGTTAGTACTTACCTCTCAAAGAGCAACACACTGTCACAGTGCCTGTGCTTCTCCCTTTATGAAGAGATGCGTTTTCTGTAGTATTATGGGGTCTCTCGTGTTGAGGTAAGTCTCCTATCGCCATGTTCTGTGGTATTATGGGGTCTCTCGTGTTGAGGTAAGTCTCCTATCACCATGTTCTGTAGTATTATGGGGCCTCTCGTGTCGGGGCCTCCTGTCCTGTAGTGACGCGCCTCCCTCCCTCCGCAGGTCCCGAATCCGCCGTACTCTTCAATTGCCGGCTGCCGACCTCCACACCGACCTTATCTCCTCAACACCCATCAAACTGCCAGGTAAAGGTGAAACATCAGCAGAGATTCTATTACCGCACATTCCCTGTACAAGGTAGGATTGACAGGTGGGTATTAAAGGGGACCAAAACCCACCCTGGAGTCTGAGACTCCAGAGCAGGCTTACTCCCACCCCCCGGGACATCCAGAAACTCCCAGGTCACCTATTATACTCGCCAATCCAGCACATGTGCGAGCCGCGACCTGCTGTATGGCCGTTGTGGTCTCGCTCTCTCTTGGAGGGCAGTGCCTATGCGGCCACCAGTCGGCGCACTCAGCCGCTCTCGCCTGCGCTCGGCCTCTCTCTCGCTTGCGCTCGGCCTCTCTCTCGCTTGCGCTCGGCCTCTCTCTCGCCTGCGCTCGGCCTCTCTCTCTCGCCTGCACTCGGCCTCTCTCTCTCGCCTGCTCTCGGCCTCTCTCTCGCCTGCGCTCGGCCTCTCTCTCTCCTGCACTCGGCCTCTCTCTCGCCTGCGCTCAGCCTCTCTCTCGCCTGCGCTCGGCCTCTCTCTCGCCTGCACTCGGCCTCTCTCGCCTGCGCTCGGCCTCTCTCTCCCGCCTGCGCTCGGCCTCTCTCTCCCGCCTGCGCTCGGCCTCTCTCTCTCTCCTGCGCTCGGCCTCTCTCTCTCTCCTGCGCTCGGCCTCTCTCTCTCTCTCCTGCGCTCGGCCTCTCTCTCTCTCTCCTGCGCTCGGCCTCTCTCTCTCGCCTGCGCTCGGCCTCTCTCTCTCGCCTGCGCTCGGCCTCTCTCTCTCGCCTGCGCTCGGCCTCTCTCTCTCGCCTGCGCTCGGCCTCTCTCTCGCCTGCGCTCGGCCTCTCTCTCGCCTGCGCTCGGCCTCTCTCTCTCGCCTGCGCTCGGCCTCTCTCTCTCGCCTGCGCTCGGCCTCTCTCTCCCGCCTGCGCTCGGCCTCTCTCTCTCTCCTGCGCTCGGCCTCTCTCTCTCTCTCTCCTGCGCTCGGCCTCTCTCTCTCTCCTGCGCTCGGCCTCTCTCTCTCGCCTGCGCTCGGCCTCTCTCTCTCGCCTGCGCTCGGCCTCTCTCTCTCGCCTCCGCTCGGCCTCTCTCTCTCGCCTCCGCTCGGCCTCTCTCTCTCGCCTGCTCTCGGCCTCTCTCACGCCTGCGCTCGGCCTCTCTCTCTCGCCTGCGCTCGGCCTCTCTCTCTCGCCTGCTCTCGGCCTCTCTCTCGCCTGCGCTCGGCCTCTCTCTCGCCTGCGCTCGGCCTCTCTCTCTCGCCTGCACTCGGCCTCTCTCTCTCGCCTGCTCTCGGCCTCTCTCTCTCGCCTGCTCTCGGCCTCTCTCTCTCGCCTGCTCTCGGCCTCTCTCTCTCGCCTGCTCTCGGCCTCTCTCTCTCTCCTGCGCTCGGCCTCTCTCTCTCTCCTGCGCTCGGCCTCTCTCTCTCTCCTGCGCTCGGCCTCTCTCTCTCTCCTGCGCTCGGCCTCTCTCTCTCTCCTGCGCTCGGCCTCTCTCTCTCTCCTGCGCTCGGCCTCTCTCTCGCCTGCGCTCGGCCTCTCTCTCTCGCCTGCTCTCGGCCTCTCTCACGCCTGCGCTCGGCCTCTCTCTCTCGCCTGCGCTCGGCCTCTCTCTCTCGCCTGCTCTCGGCCTCTCTCTCGCCTGCGCTCGGCCTCTCTCTCTCGCCTGCGCTCGGCCTCTCTCTCTCGCCTGCACTCGGCCTCTCTCTCTCGCCTGCTCTCGGCCTCTCTCTCTCGCCTGCTCTCGGCCTCTCTCTCTCGCCTGCTCTCGGCCTCTCTCTCTCGCCTGCTCTCGGCCTCTCTCTCTCTCCTGCGCTCGGCCTCTCTCTCTCTCCTGCGC
The DNA here is from genome assembly GCA_027917425.1 of Gastrophryne carolinensis. Lineage (NCBI taxonomy): Eukaryota > Metazoa > Chordata > Amphibia > Anura > Microhylidae > Gastrophryne > Gastrophryne carolinensis. Next base: position 262,625,039 of record CM051240.1, read on the forward strand.
TCGGCCTCTCTCTCTCTCCTGCGCTCGGCCTCTCTCTCTCTCCTGCGCTCGGCCTCTCTCTCTCTCCTGCGCTCGGCCTCTCTCTCTCTCCTGCGCTCGGCCTCTCTCTCTCCTGCGCTCGGCCTCTCTCTCGCCTGCGCTCGGCCTCTCTCTCTCTCCTGCGCTCGGCCTCTCTCTCGCCTGCGCTCGGCCTCTCTCTCTCGCCTGCGCTCGGTCTCTCTCTCTCGCCTGCGCTCGGCCGCTCTCTCGCCTGCGCTCGGCCGCTCTCTCGCCTGCGCTCGGCCGCTCTCTCGCCTGCGCTCGGCCGCTCTCTCGCCTGCGCTCGGCCGCTCTCTCGCCTGCGCTCGGCCGCTCTCTCGCCTGCGCTCGGCCGCTCTCTCGCCTGCGCTCGGCCGCTCTCTCGCCTGCGCTCGGCCGCTCTCTCGCCTGCGCTCGGCCGCTCTCTCGCCTGCGCTCGGCCGCTCTCTCGCCTGCGCTCGGCCGCTCTCTCGCCTGCGCTCGGCCGCTCTCTCGCCTGCGCTCGGCCGCTCTCTCGCCTGCGCTCGGCCGCTCTCTCGCCTGCGCTCGGCCGCTCTCTCGCCTGCGCTCGGCCGCTCTCTCGCCTGCGCTCGGCCGCTCTCTCGCCTGCGCTCGGCCGCTCTGCGCTCTCGGCTCTCTCTCGCCTGCGTTCTCGGCTCTCTCTCTCGCCTGCGTTCTCGGCTCTCTCTCTCGCCTGCGTTCTCGGCTCTCTCTCTCGCCTGCGTTCTCGGCTCTCTCTCTCGCCTGCGCTCTCGGCTCTCTCTCTCGCCTGCGCTCTCGGCTCTCTCTCTCGCCTGCGCTCGGCCGCTCTCTCGCCTGCGCTCGGCCGCTCTCTCGCCTGCGCTCGGCCGCTCTCTCGCCTGCGCTCGGCCGCTCTCTCGCCTGCGCTCGGCCGCTCTCTCGCCTGCGCTCGGCCGCTCTCTCGCCTGCGCTCGGCCTCTCTCTCGCCTGCGCTCGGCCTCTCTCTCGCCTGCGCTCGGCCTCTCTCTCGCCTGCGCTCGGCCTCTCTCTCGCCTGCGCTCGGCCTCTCTCTCGCCTGCGCTCGGCCTCTCTCTCGCCTGCGCTCGGCCTCTCTCGCGCCTGCGCTCGGCCTCTCTCGCGCCTGCGCTCGGCCTCTCTCGCGCCTGCGCTCTCGGCTCTCTCTCTCGCCTGCGCTCTCGGCTCTCTCTCTCGGCCTCTCTCTCGCCTGCGCTCGGCCTCTCTCTCGCCTGCGCTCGGCCTCTCTCTCGCCTGCGCTCGGCCTCTCTCGCGCCTGCGCTCGGCCTCTCTCTCGCCTGCGCTCGGCCTCTCTCTCGCCTGCGCTCGGCCTCTCTCTCTCGCCTGCGCTCGGCCTCTCTCTCGCCTGCGCTCGGCCTCTCTCTCTCGCCTGCTCTCGGCCTCTCTCTCGCCTGCGCTCGGCCTCTCTCTCGCCTGCGCTCGGCCTCTCTCTCGCCTGCGCTCGGCCTCTCTCTCTCGCCTGCGCTCGGCCTCTCTCTCTCGCCTGCGCTCGGCCTCTCTCTCGCCTGCGCTCGGCCTCTCTCTCTCGCCTGCTCTCGGCCTCTCTCTCGCCTGCTCTCGGCCTCTCTCTCGCCTGCGCTCGGCCTCTCTCTCTCGCCTGCTCTCGGCCTCTCTCTCTCGCCTGCTCTCGGCCTCTCTCTCGCCTGCTCTCGGCCTCTCTCTCTCGCCTGCTCTCGGCCTCTCTCTCGCCTGCGCTCGGCCTCTCTCTCTCTCGCCTGCGCTCGGCCTCTCTCTCTCTCGCCTGCTCTCGGCCTCTCTCTCTCTCGCCTGCTCTCGGCCTCTCTCTCTCGCCTGCTCTCGGCCTCTCTCTCGCCTGCGCTCGGCCTCTCTCTCTCGCCTGCGCTCGGCCTCTCTCTCTCGCCTGCGCTCGGCCTCTCTCTCTCTCGCCTGCGCTCGGCCTCTCTCTCTCTCGCCTGCGCTCGGCCTCTCTCTCTCTCGCCTGCGCTCGGCCTCTCTCTCTCTCGCCTGCGCTCGGCCTCTCTCTCTCTCGCCTGCGCTCGGCCTCTCTCTCTCTCGCCTGCGCTCGGCCTCTCTCTCTCTCGCCTGCGCTCGGCCTCTCTCTCTCTCGCCTGCGCTCGGCCTCTCTCTCTCTCGCCTGCGCTCGGCCTCTCTCTCTCTCGCCTGCGCTCGGCCTCTCTCTCTCGCCTGCGCTCGGCCTCTCTCTCTCTCGCCTCCGCTCGGCCTCTCTCTCTCTCGCCTGCGCTCGGCCTCTCTCTCTCTCGCCTGCGCTCGGCCTCTCTCTCTCTCGCCTCCGCTCGGCCTCTCTCTCTCTCGCCTCCGCTCGGCCTCTCTCTCTCTCGCCTGCGCTCGGCCTCTCTCTCTCTCGCCTCCGCTCGGCCTCTCTCTCTCTCGCCTCCGCTCGGCCTCTCTCTCTCTCGCCTGCGCTCGGCCTCTCTCTCTCTCGCCTGCGCTCGGCCTCTCTCTCTCTCGCCTGCGCTCGGCCTCTCTCTCTCTCGCCTCCGCTCGGCCTCTCTCTCTCTCGCCTGCGCTCGGCCTCTCTCTCTCTCGCCTGCGCTCGGCCTCTCTCTCTCTCGCCTGCGCTCGGCCTCTCTCTCTCTCGCCTCCGCTCGGCCTCTCTCTCTCTCGCCTCCGCTCGGCCTCTCTCTCTCTCGCCTCCGCTCGGCCTCTCTCTCTCTCGCCTGCGCTCGGCCTCTCTCTCTCTCTCGCCTGCGCTCGGCCTCTCTCTCTCTCGCCTGCGCTCGGCTGGGTTTTGGTCCACTATATGCATTATATATACAGGCCATTATAGGTCAGAGGTGCAGCAAATACACATTGATACAGGAGGACATTAGGAGAGGGAGCCCCATCCCTCTATGAGGGGTGTGTGGCTTCACCCATCCCTCAATGAGGGGGCGTGGCTTAATTTACATACTGTCCCTCTTTGAGGTATATGCATGGAGATCTGCAGCAATAAATTATTAATTTGCCTATTCAAAGTGTTTCTATTGTTGTAACTGTTACAATGAGGGGCGTGGCTTCATCTATCCTTCAATGAGGGGGCGTGGATTCATTCATCCCTCAATAAGAGGGCGTGGCCTAATTTACATACTGTCCCTCTTTGAGGTGTAACATGCAGATCTGCAGCAATAAATGATTCATTTGCCTATTCAAAGTGTTTCTATTGTAACTGTTACAATGTATCTCCTATCCATCCCTCAATGAGGGGGCGTGGCTTCATCCATCCCTCAATGAGGGGGCGTGGCTTCATCCATCCCTCAATGAGGGGGCGTGGCTTCATCCATCCCTCAATGAGGGGGCGTGGCTTCATCCATCCCTCAATGAGGGGGCGTGGCTTCATCCATCCCTCAACGAGGGGGCGTGGCTTCATCCATCCCTCAACGAGGGGGCGTGGCTTCATACATCCCTCAACGAGGGGGCGTGGCTTAATTTAACAAATGTCCCTCTTTCCCACCCTAAAAAATTTGGAAGGTAGGAACAATAATAGTAACCTCTATTGTTCCTATTTGCAGGATGCCGGCTATGGGGTGCAGTGCCAGTCTCTGCCACACGGGGGAGCAGCTCACTTTCCATTTCCAGGAGCTCCATCATCCGCAGCAGCGCCCGTCCCACCTGCCATGTGCGCTGCGCAGGCACCGGGGCATCCCGTGCACGCCCCTTCCCAACCCGATCTCTGTAAGACTCCCCTGGACCCCGAGCTGCTCCAACATGTCGCTGCACACTTGGCGCAGTTGCAGCACGCCGAAACGTCTGGATGGAGAGGGGAGGCGCTGCTGGAGCCCGAGAGACCTGCCCCCGCCGCCGAGACCGATGAGACCTCCAGTGATGAAGACGAGACCTTCACAGCGGCCCGAGACATTGGCTGCCAGACGAGCCCCGAAAAAGCTGAGAGGAAAATCCAGACGGTGAAATATCTCCTGGGAGAGATCAAGGCTCTGGTGAGCGACCAAGGTAATGCCCCCGTCGTGGGCGCGTGAATTGCCCCCGACACGAGTGCATGAATGCCCCTCTGGCTCGGCCACATATCCTTGTACCTGCCACGCGTAGTGTGGTAACGCGTTTTGTCTCTCCGCGGTAACGCGTTTAGTCTCTCTGCGGTAACGCGTTTTGTCTCTCTCGCGGTAACGCGTTTTGTCTCTCTCGCGGTAACGCGTTTTGTCTCTCTCGCGGTAACGCGTTTTGTCTCTCTCGCGGTAACGCGTTTAGTCTCTCTGCGGTAACGCGTTTAGTCTCTCTCGCGGTAACGCGTTTTGTCTCTCTCGCGGTAACGCGTTTTGTCTCTCTCGCGGTAACGCGTTTTGTCTCTCTCGCGGTAACGCGTTTTGTCTCTCTCGCGGTGACGCGTTTTGTCTCTCTCGCGGTGACGCGTTTAGTCTCTCTCGCGGTGACGCGTTTAGTCTCTCTCGCGGTGACGCGTTTAGTCTCTCTCGCGGTGACGCGTTTAGTCTCTCTCGCGGTGACGCGTTTAGTCTCTCTCGCGGTGACGCGTTTAGTCTCTCTCGCGGTGACGCGTTTAGTCTCTCTCGCGGTGACGCGTTTAGTCTCTCTCGCGGTGACGCGTTTAGTCTCTCTCGCGGTGACGCGTTTAGTCTCTCTCGCGGTGACGCGTTTAGTCTCTCTCGCGGTGACGCGTTTAGTCTCTCTCGCGGTGACGCGTTTAGTCTCTCTCGCGGTGACGCGTTTAGTCTCTCTCGCGGTGACGCGTTTAGTCTCTCTCGCGGTGACGCGTTTAGTCTCTCTCGCGGTGACGCGTTTAGTCTCTCTCGCGGTGACGCGTTTAGTCTCTCTCGCGGTGACGCGTTTAGTCTCTCCGCAGATGACGGGGAAGCCCTGCGGCTGATATCGGAGCTGGAGCGCAGCGTCTCCCTCCTGCACGCCCCCGCTGGAGCTAACGCCAATGTACATGCGGAAATCGCCCTGGCCCTGCAGCCCCTCCGGAGTGAGAACGCCCAACTGCGGAGGTAGGTGAGCCAATGAGAATGCCCAACTGCCGAGGTAGGTGAGCCAATGAGAATGCCCAGCTGTGGAGGTAGGTGAGCCAATGAGAATGCCCAACTGCCGAGGTAGGTGAGCCAATGAGAATGCCCAGCTGTGGAGGTAGGTGAGCCAATGAGAATGCCCAGCTGTGGAGGTAGGTGAGCCAATGAGAATGCCCAGCTGCGGAGGTAGGTGAGCCAATGAGAATGCCCAACTGCGGAGGTAGGTGAGCCAATGAGAATGCCCAGCTGCGGAGGTAGGTGAGCCAATGAGAATGCCCAGCTGCGGAGGTAGGTGAGCCAATGAGAATGCCCAACTGCCGAGGTAGGTGAGCCAATGAGAATGCCCAGCTGTGGAGGTAGGTGAGCCAATGAGAATGCCCAGCTGTGGAGGTAGGTGAGCCAATGAGAATGCCCAGCTGTGGAGGTAGGTGAGCCAATGAGAATGCCCAGCTGTGGAGGTAGGTGAGCCAATGAGAATGCCCAGCTGCGGAGGTAGGTGAGCCAATGAGAATGCCCAGCTGTGGAGGTAGGTGAGCCAATGAGAATGCCCAGCTGTGGAGGTAGGTGAGCCAATGAGAACGCCCAACTGCCGAGGTAGGTGAGCCAATGAGAACGCCCAGCTGCCGAGGTAGGTGAGCCAATTAGAATGCCCAGCTGCCGAGGAAGGTGAGCCAATGAGAATGCCCAGCTGTGGAGGTAGGTGAGCCAATGAGAATGCCCAGCTGCCGAGGTAGGTGAGCCAATGAGAATGCCCAGCTGCCGAGGTAGGTGAGCCAATGAGAATGCCCAGCTGCCGAGGTAGGTGAGCCAATGAGAATGCCCAGCTGTGGAGGTAGGTGAGCCAATGAGAATGCCCAGCTGCCGAGGTAGGTGAGCCAATGAGAATGCCCAGCTGCCGAGGTAGGTGAGCCAATGAGAATGCCCAGCTGCCGAGGTAGGTGAGCCAATGAGAATGCCCAGCTGCCGAGGTAGGTGAGCCAATGAGAATGCCCAGCTGTGGAGGTAGGTGAGCCAATGAGAACGCCCAGCTGTGGAGGTAGGTATTTGTCTGGCCAATCGCTTTTAAAGATGAAGTAGAGAAAGAACGACGTCTGATATTCCAAACTCTTGATTAATTTGCCTATTCAAAGTGTTTCTATTGTAACTGTTACAATGTATCTCCTATCCATCTCTCAATGAGGGGGCGTGGCTTCACCCATCCCTCAATGAGGGGGCGTGGCCTAATTTAACAAATGCTTATACTTTTTATTTCCTGTCAGGCGATTAAGAATCCTGAACCAGCAGCTCCGAGATTGTGAGAGAAACACGAGATCCGATGAGCACCAGCGAGAAGGTAAGTCCTTAGGGTTGGGGAAAGTCCTTAGGGTTGGGGAAAGTCCTTAGGGTTGGGGTAAGTCCTTAGGGTTGGGGAAAGTCCTTAGGGTTGGGGAAAGTCCTTAGGGTTGGGGAAAGTCCTTAGGGTTGGGGAAAGTCCTTAGGGTTGGGGAAAGTCCTTAGGGTTGGGGTAAGTCCTTAGGGTTGGGGAAAGTCCTTAGGGTTGGGGAAAGTCCTTAGGGTTGGGGAAAGTCCTTAGGGTTGGGGAAAGTCCTTAGGGTTGGGGTAAGTCCTTAGGGTTGGGGAAAGTCCTTAGGGTTGGGGAAAGTCCTTAGGGTTGGGGTAAGTCCTTAGGGTTGGGGTAAGTCCTTAGGGTTGGGGGAAAGTCCTTAGGGTTGGGGTAAGTCCTTAGGGTTGGGGGAAAGTCCTTAGGGTTGGGGAAAGTCCTTAGGGTTGGGGTAAGTCCTTAGGGTTGGGGTAAGTCCTTAGGGTTGGGGAAAGTCCTTAGGGTTGGGGAAAGTCCTTTCACGGAATAAGCTGCATATTCCTATATGAGCGTTTCAGCTCATGTAATAAAACAAAAAACTTCCCCTTCACCCCAATTTCACGCTACGACGTCATCTTCCTGTTGAAGTGGCAGCGCACAGCAATGCAGAGAGTGTCGGCTCCCAGCGGCCGGCTGTGCATTCAGGAAGATGATTGTTGCCGGATGGTTTTGGGTTGAAGGTGAGTGTTTTTTCCCTTTATATTACATGAGCATAATCGCTAATAGGAGCTAATAGGAGCTAATAGGAGCTAATAGGGGGGGCAGGGCGGGTGGGGGTATGTTTTTTTTTTTTTTTTTTTTTTTTTTTTTGTTTTTGTTTTTTTTACTAAAGGGGCTGGAGTGGCCCTTTAAGAATAATTTTCCCGTGATTGGCGGTTAGGAACCAGAGATCTCTCTCCTATGTAATGTACAGAACCAGACAAAACGTGAGAGACCGCACCTTCCTCCAATGAGGAGCCAATATAACAAGGACATATTTTATTAAATCACAATAAATGGGCTAAAAATACATACAAGACATATTAAAAACTGCTGCACACGCTCCCTGTAATCTCCAAAACGCTGATATATAGTCATTTATGCCTGTTAGGGCCATGATGAATATACAACAATTACGACCAATAAGATACCCTGAATTATACAACACATCCTGAATAATTTTGTGCTGGTTATATATATTCATTTATTAATTGGTTTTTTAGACTATATTTATTGTGCACTACTCACTTTACAGGTGACTATTTGTGACGTTTATACACATTATATATATATTCATTTATTAATTGGTTTTTGAGACTATATTTATTGTTTGCCAGTCACTTTACTGGTGACTATTTGTGATGTTTATTAGATTGATGTATTTGTTTGATATCACTTTAGCACTTAATCACATGATTTATCACAGGACTTTAGCACAGGGGGGACATGCTTAACTTGTATAAATATATAAATGGCCCATATAAAAAATATGGGAGAACACTATTTCAGGTAAAATCCTCTCTAAAGACAAGGGGGGCGCTGCCTTCGATTGGAAAAAAAAGAAATTTAGTCTCCGGAGGCGACAATCGTTTTTTACCATAAGAACTATAAATCTGTGGAATAGCCTCCCACAGAAGCTTGTTACAGCATCAACTGCTGACAGCTTCAAAAAAGGATCAGATGGTTATTTAGAAGAAAATAACATTAACACTTACTATTAGCTGTTATCAGTTAAAAAAAAAAATAAAATAAAATAAATATATTCCCCAATAAAATAAAAAATAACTTCCCCTCCCCCAATACTCTTGGTTGAACTTGATGGACATATGTCTTATTCTAAGTATGTCACACACCCCGTTTCAAGATATTCATAACCTGTGGGTAATACTGACCTGAAGAGGGCGATCTGCAGAGATGATTGGAGGAAAGAAAGCCCCTCCCAGTCCATAAATACCTGGGACCTCCCACTCATTCCCCAGTCTTTCATCTCTGCAGACGGCGAGCAAGTCAGAAGATGATCTCTCCTCCTTGCACAGGGGGGTTTTCAAGGTAGCCGGGATAACTCCCGGCCAATATTATTTATTTCCGTTCGGACTCTTTCTTCCCCTATGTACCACTATATATTTGCAATGCCTCCCAGTCTTGACTGCGGTCCGGGTGATGGTATTCTAGCACCACAGGTGCTCAGGAGCTATGCTCCGCCGCGAGACCCTATATAGAGGGTAGGCGGTTATACCAGGTTGGTGACCCCGGTTTGGGATGCCCTGTCCATGGGAATAATTTCTTCTAATTGGCCTATCCCCACCTTCCTAGCCTGGGTTGGGGGTCCTCTCCTCAGCGTTAAGTTATTCCTGATGTGGAGCGTCTGGAAGTAATCCCTCAATGAATTGGGTGCACTGTTTATTTATCTGTTGTGTGTGTTGGGAATGTTTCTAAATGGCCGTTTTGTCTTGGGGAACTTCTATTTACTCCTGACAGACGTTTTTTTTTACCTCAGAAGGCGGAGGGGAGGTTTTCTCCCCTCACGCTCTTCTGTTGGGGGCGGGGCCAGGCCTTCTGCGTGAGGCCGCGGCCCGCGCCCTTTATGTCCAGAGCCTGAGGTGGCGTGGCTCGAGCGGGGTAGCGGCTTGTATGCACTGCGGACCGCTACCGGCATTATTATACGTGCCTGCTGCCGCGGGTCCCCGCGACACCGGCGCGCGGGGTGACACAGCGGAGGGGAGCGTCTCCCCTCACGCGTTTAGCTATAGGGGGCGGGGCCGGACTTGCGGCGCGTCGCCGCGGCCCGCCCCCTCTCTAGTTCCCTGCACCGCTGAGGAGCTTGCTAGCTCCTAATTGTCTTGTGAAGGGGGGCGGAGCCGGTCAAGCGCGCGGTCCGCGCTGGCCACGCCCCCCTTCTTCGTCTCCCGCTCTGATCTGCTCTGCCCTGATTTACCTCAGACTGGAGACGCAGCGTTCTTGCAAGGAGAGTTCTGGAATAGCCCGGAGACTCTGTGAGTGGCCCTGCGGGCCTTTTTATTCCACCACTTGCACATATTTACAGAGCTTTATGTTTCTCATTGTGTTTTCTGTATTTTAGGTGAATCTTCAGGGAATTTTAAAAAAGGTTTTCTCCCGGTCCTGGGTCCCTGGGTACTTTCACTAGTTTTTACAAATCCTCCCACACTATAAGGGCATCCCGGGTCGCTTATTAGCGTAATTCCCTCGGTCATAGCGACTTACTCAAGTTCACCTTATGGAGGCATCCCAGGATTCCGGGCTCCCCTCGGGACAATCTCAGAAGTGTTTGGGTTGTGGGGTATCCCTAACTGGGGATGATTTCTTTTTATGTATATCATGTGCACAACAGACTATTACACGGCAGTCCGGACCCCAGGCTTCTGGGTCAGCACCGCCGGCTTCATCCCCTCCCCCTCCCATTTTGACCCGTGCCCCGTGTGATGTTGTCATGGGGGGGCAGTCGCAATCTGATGTGTGTGCCAGATTGGCCAATATTGAAAAATTTATTTCTACTGCGGTCGCCAAGAAGGCACCGGCAAGCATTTGTCACCGGTTACTCATTTTGAATATGATGATGCGGATGGTCTGGATTGGTCAGATTATTCCCCTCCGGAGGAAGGGGAGGTATTTGAGGATTCAGATAATTCTGATGATCAGCAAATTGTTGGCGCTGATTCCGATCGGGGGTCAGGGATTTCCTCGGATACTCCTAATATTCTGACTCAGATGTTTGAGGTCCTGGCTATCTTGCCTCCGGCGGAGGTTCCTCAACAACAAGGGGAGTTTTATGAGGAATCCAGGCCGCGTTTGGAATTTCCTAATCAAAAGCACTTTGATAATATTATTTCCAAGGAATGGGAGAGGCCGGCTCGACTCCCAGGCATTCCTCAGAGTTGGGATAAAAGATATCCTTTCCCCGAGGATACGGTTAAGCGCTGGGCGTCCCCCCCCCCCCCTAGGTGGACACCCCAATTTTGGGGTTATCCAACTCAGCCGTTTTGAATAACCCCAATTGTTCCTCTCTTAAGGATGGTGAGGATAAACGCATTGACCAGATGGCTTGTCATGGTTTTGCCAGTATTGGGGCAGCCATACGGCCTGTTTGTGCCTCATCGCTGTTGGTGGTGGCTACTAGAAAGGTGGTCAGGGACTTGTTATCCTCTTCCGGTTTGGGTCCGGACAGTGACGAGTTTCTTGGACTTAAAACGATGCGAGGTGTTTTTGTCCTTCATGGTGGCCGCTTTGGATGATTCCTTGATGATGAGTAGCAGAGCCTCTGCTCTAATGGTTACTATCAGGCGTTCAATTTGATTGCGCCAGTGGGCGGCTGATTTTGGGTCAAAAAAGTCACTGACGTCTCTTCCCTTCGTTGGGTTACGGCTTTTTGGAGACAAATTGGACTCCGTAGCCAAAGGTGGTAAACTACCTCAACGCAAGAAGCAAAGACGCTCCTTTCGAGGAGCGGCTTCCTTCACGCCTTCCTTTCGGGGATCCAGAGCTGGAAGAGGTTTTGCCTTTCCTTCTACTAGAGGATAGTCCTAGAATAGGGGCAGAGGACATGCCCGCTCAGGATACAATTGGGGCTCAAAACCCAAACCCGTGGCCAAGCCCGCTCAACAATGAGGGGGCGCCCTCACCCGTGCGGGTGGGGGGACGGCTGCGACACTTCTCCCAGGTCTGGATTCGGGAGGTCTCGGACAAATGGATCCGGGAAGTGGTGTCTTCCGGTTACAAGCTGGAGTTTGAGTACCGCCCCCCCCCCCCCCCCCCCCCCGCGTTTCTTCAGGTCTCGGGTGTCCCCGGACACACTGGCTGCGCAGCAGCTCCGGGCGGCGGTATCGAGTCTTCTGGAAATGGCAGTCATTTGCCCAGTGCCCCCATTAGTCCTGGGTCGGGGTTATTATTCAAATCTGTTCACGGTCCCCAAAAAGGATGGCTCCGTCCGGCCCATCTTGGACCTAAAGATACTCAACAGGTTTGTCAGGCTGCGAAAGTTTCGCATGGAAACGTTGCGTTCTGCTATCCAATCTCTTCGTCAGGGGGACTTCATGACGTCCATAGACACCCAGGACGCTTACCTCCATGTTCCCATTTTTCCCGCGCACCAGAGGTTTCTAAGGTTCGCGGTGGAGGATCGGCACTTTCAGTTTGTAGCTCTTCCCTTCGGTCTCACCGCAGCTCCAAGAGTTTTCACCAAGGTGCTTGCTGGGGTAATGGCTCTCCTCAGAGCGCAGGGAATTCGCATTGTGCCATATCTGGACGATCTCCTCATCATGGCATCGTCATTCAGCCAGGCAGAATTGGACACCAGGACGGTAATATCCACTCTGGAGAGGTTCGGCTGGGTGATCAACTACCCCAAGTCCTCCCTCTACCCGTCCAGGATAATATCCTTTCTGGGAATGTCTCTGGATACAGATCAGGCCAGAGTGTTCCTGCCCCAGTCCAAGGTTCTTCTGATTCAGGAGTTGATTCGGTTGCTCATGTCCATTCCGTGGCCGTCCATCCGGCTAGGGATGAGACTGGTGGGGTTGATGGTGGCCTCCTTCGAGGCAGTCCCCTTTCCTCAGTTTCGCACAAGGACGCTACAGCTCCATCTGTTGTCGGTCTGGGACAGGTCTCCTCAGTCGCTGGATCAATTCTTTCTGATGTCCCCCCGAGTTCGCCGCTCGCTTCGGTGGTGGCTGAACTCAACCAACCTGAGGAAGGGCAGATCCTTTCAGACTCCTCATTGGGAGGTGGTCACCACGGATGCCAGCCTCTCAGGATGGGGGGGCTTCTGGAAGGATCTACAGTTTCAGGGTTTGTGGGGACCCCTGGAAGCCCACGAACCTATCAATGTTCTGGAATTGAGAGCTATCAGGATGGTTCTTTGTCATTTGACTCATCAACTGCAGGACTTGCCGGTTCAGGTCCGGCCGGACAATCGGACGGCGGTTGCCTACATCAATCACCAGGGAGGGACTCGCAGCAGGAGTGCCCTCAGGGAAGTGTCTCTGATCCTGGACTGGGCGGAGAGCCACGTCCCGTGCATCTCGGCGGTCTACATCCCGGGAGTGGAGAATACGGAGGCGGACTTTCTGAACAGGTTGTCAGCCCGCAAAGGGGAGTGGTCTCTCAATCCCAAGGTCTTTCACACAATCTGTCGCAGGTGGGGGTCACCGGTGGTGGACCTCTTTGCCTCCCGTCACAATCACAAACTTCCGTCATTCGTGTCTCTGGGGAAGGACCCTCTGGCTCTGGCAACGGATGCCATGTCTCTGAACTGGAGGGATCTGGGTTTTCTGTACCTGTTCCCTCCGTTTCCCATGGTGGCCAGAGTAGTGCGCAAGCTGGCTCTGGACGGAGCGTCAGCAATTCTGGTGGCCCCAAGGTGGCCAAGACAGGTCTGGTTCGCAGACGTGGTAAGGTTAGCAGAAGATCAGTTCGTTCTGCCCCTGCTGCCAGATCTACTCACACAGGGTCATCTTCGTTACCCCAATTTACCAACGCTGGCTTTGACGGCGTGGCTGCTGAAACCTCCATCTTGAAGGAGGAAGGTCTTTCTGATGCTGTGATTCGGACTCTTATCAGCGCTAGGAAGAGGTCTTCTTCATCCGTGTACTATAGGACTTGGAGGTCTTATATTGATTGGTGTGAGACTAGGGCCTTCCCTTGTAGGGAATTCTCTATTTCTAGAATCTTGGAGTTCCTGCAACATGGTTTGGATCTAGGGCTCCAACTCAGTACTCTGAAGGGGCAGGTGTCTGCCCTGGCGGTGTTTTTCCAAAGATCTTTTGCGCTTCATCCTTTTGGTTAAGACTTTTTTTTTCCAGGGGGTTACGCATGTGCGGCCTCCTAGGAAGTCTCTGATTCCGGTTTGGGATTTGAATTTGGTTCTTTCTGCTCTTCAGGGTCCTCCCTTTGAGCCTTTGCATGATATTCCTTTGTCTTCCCTTACACAGAAGGTGGCCTTTTTGGTAGCTATCACTTCTGTTCGGCGTGTTTCTGAGTTGGCGGCTCTGTCTATTCAAGCTCCGTATTTTGAAAGACATCAGGACAAGGTGGTTTTCTGTTTCAAGACGGGCTTCCTTCCTAAGGTGGTTTCTTCCTTTCATCTAAATCAGGATATTGTTCTGCCCTCTCTGTGTCCTAATCCCAGCAATGACAAGGAGAGGGCCCTGCATTTCTTGGATGTGGTTCGCGTTGTGAAGTACTATTTGGTGGTAACGTCTTCCTTTCGCAAGACTGACGCTTTCTTTGTGGTGCCATTTGGGCCCAAGAAGGGTTTTGCGCCCGCCAAGTCTTCCATCAGCAGGTGGATTCGTCAGGCCATCATTGGGGCCTATTCTGCTAAGGGGAGGAATCCTCCTTTTCGTGTTACAGCTCATTCTACTCGTGCGGTTGGGGCTTCCCTGGGCTTTTCAGCACCAGGCCTCTGTTGAGCAAGTTTGTAAGGCCGCTACCTGGTCTTCTGTTCACACTTTTTCCAAGTTTTACAAGGTTACAGCGGATGCTGTTTTTGGCCGCAAAGTTCTGCAGGCTGTTGTGGTTTAAGTTGTGAGTTATGCCTTGTTTTGGATCCCCACCCTTTATGGACACTGCTATTGGATGTCCCACAGGTTATGAATATCTTGAAGCGGGGTGTGTGACATACTTAGAATAATACCATTTTGTGAATACTCACCTTGTAAAATGGGTATTATAAGTATGTCACACACCCCGCTTCACCCGCCCTTTTGTATTCTGGATCCTTCATATTGTGAACTTTGCGTTGTTATGACTAATATTTGGCTCTTCCTGGTCCCTTACCTTACTGCTTTCTTTATACTGGGTAATGAGTGGGAGGTCCCAGGTATTTATGGACCGGGAGGGGCTTTCTTTCCTCCAATCATCTCTGCAGATCGCCCTCTTCAGGTCAGTATTACCCACAGGTTATGAATATCTTGAAGCGGGGTGTGTGACATACTTATAATACCCATTTTACAAGGTGAGTATTCACAAAATGGTATTTTTTCAACCAGATTAACTATGTAACAATCATCCTTAGGAAATGTTATTAAATAACTTAATGTCTATGTTCCTGGCAGTGGCGGCGCTGCAGGCCATGAATGCGACGCTGCAGGAGGAGCTGGCCGACAGTCAGAGCAGCGGCGAGTCCCTGCGACTTACAAACCAGGAGCTGAGGGAGGAAAACCAGAAACTCTCACAAATCATCCAAGAAAAGGAGCAGCGACACGCCGCCGCCTCTGCCGCGCTGAAGACCGGTGGGTGGACCTCCAGGGCCGGCAGTATTAAACAGGAACGTGTGTTGTGGTCCACTTTGCGGCCTGGGGGGGGGGGGGGCGTCTTGATTGCTCAGTGAAAGTGGGTTAGTCCTGGGTTTTGGTCCTTTGCCCCGGGCCACCCCGACCGGGGATGCCCCGCTGTGTGAACACCCCCCCCCCCCCCGCCAGATTGCCGAACGCAGTTTGCGTCTTCCTGGTCCCATGGCGCATACACGACCACTTGTCCAAACAGCGCGCTCGGAGGCGCTGATGACACGTTTAAGGCCAGTGGCTCCAAGGCCGCTTACCTCTAACAGGGAGCGTGCCCACACCGGCCATTGCCTGGCGCCCTGCTAGAGGGATAGCGAGGATGCGGTTCGCACATGCGCCATTGCACCGGGAAGCAAGGTAAGTGTATGAGGCAGCCTGGGGGGTTTCACACAGCGGGGCATCCTGATTTTTCCCGATCTTATAGATTCCCAGGCTGATCGTGCTGGGTTTTGGTCCGCTTTAAAGTGCACCTATCCCCTAAATGGAAGTTTGCTGTCACCTTCCATCCCAGTGCCCCCAAACTGCCCAATATTCAGTCAGTTACAAGCTAAACGGACACACGCTTTGTATGTGACATTTTAGCTTGTAGTGCTTTTCAGATTGCAGTTATTATAAATGATATGGGAGACTCTCCGCTGCTGAGCTGTATGTAACTGACTGTATTATCGCTGGAGAGCACCAGGGAGCCATATGGCCACCATTTGAACATCGGACTGCACCCTGTTAGTGTATTTATGACTATTGGGCAAAGGCTGTTTTGGGGCGCTGTTTGTTCAGCCTGTCACCAAGACCAACTGGCCACTGAGCCTTGTCCTTTAAAGTGGACCAACACCCAGGGGTGATCGGCCCGGGAATCTATAAGATTTCCGGGCCGATCACCTCCCTCACCGCGGGACATCCGAGATCGGGATGCGGCAGTGCACACTCCCTCTCCTGCCTATGTGAATGGCTGGGGCGGGTCTGCAGGGATGCAGGGGATGCGGCAGTGCACACTCCCTCTCCTGCCTATGTGAATGGCTGGGGCGGGTCTGCAGGGATGCAGGGGGTGCGGCAGTGCACACTCCCTCTCCTGCCTATGTGAATGGCTGGGGCGGGTCTGCAGGGATGCAGGGGGTGCGGCAGTGCACACTCCCTCTCCTGCCTATGTGAATGGCTGGGGCGGGTCTGCAGGGATGCAGGGGGTGCGGCAGTGCACACTCCCTCTCCTGCCTATGTGAATGGCTGGGGCGGGTCTGCAGGGATGCAGGGGGTGCGGCAGTGCACACTCCCTCTCCTGCCTATGTGAATGGCTGGGGCGGGTCTGCAGGGATGCAGGGGGTGCGGCAGTGCACACTCCCTCTCCTGCCTATGTGAATGGCTGGGGCGGGTCTGCAGGGATGCAGGGGGTGCGGCAGTGCACACTCCCTCTCCTGCCTATGTGAATGGCTGGGACGGGTCTGCAGGGATGCAGGGGGTGCGGCAGTGCACACTCCCTCTCCAGCCTATGTGAATGGCTGGGGCAGGGATGCAGGGGATGCGGCAGTGCACACTCCCTCTCCTGCCTATGTGAATGGCTGGGACGGGTCTGCAGGGATGCAGGGGATGCGGCAGTGCACACTCCGTCTCCTGCCTATGTGAATGGCTGGGGCGGGACTGCAGGGATGCAGGGGATGCGGCAATGCAAACTCCCTCTCCTGCCTATGTGAATGGCTGGGACGGGTCTGCAGGGATGCAGGGGATGCGGCAGTGCACACTCCCTCTCCTGCCTATGTGAATGGCTGGGGCAGGGATGCAGGGGATGCGGCAGTGCACACTCCCTCTCCTGCCTATGTGAATGGCTGGGGCAGGGATGCAGGGGATGCGGCAGTGCACACTCCCTCTCCTGCCTATGTGAATGGCTGGGACGGGTCTGCAGGGATGCAGGGGATGCGGCAGTGCACACTCCTTCTCCTGCCTATGTGAATGGCTGGGGCGGGTCTGCAGGGATGCAGGGGATGCGGCAGTGCACACTCCTTCTCCTGCCTATGTGAATGGCTGGGGCGGGTCTGCAGGGATGCAGGGGATGCGGCAGTGCACACTCCCTCTCCTGCCTATGTGAATGGCTGGGACGGGTCTGCAGGGATGCAGGGGATGCGGCAGTGCACACTCCCTCTCCAGCCTATGTGAATGGCTGGGACGGGTCTGCAGGGATGCAGGGGATGCGGCAGTGCACACTCCCTCTCCTGCCTATGTGAATGGCTGGGACGGGTCTGCAGGGATGCAGGGGATGCGGCAGTGCACACTCCCTCTCCTGCCTATGTGAATGGCTGGGGCGGGTCTGCAGGGATGCAGGGGATGCGGCAGTGCACACTCCCTCTCCTGCCTATGTGAATGGCTGGGGCGGGTCTGCAGGGATGCAGGGGATGCGGCAGTGCACACTCCCTCTCCTGCCTATGTGAATGGCTGGGACGGGTCTGCAGGGATGCAGGGGATGCGGCAGTGCACACTCCCTCTCCTGCCTATGTGAATGGCTGGGACGGGTCTGCAGGGATGCAGGGGATGCGGCAATGCACACTCCCTCTCCTGCCTATGTGAATGGCTGGGGCGGGACTGCAGGGATGCAGGGGATGCGGCAGTGCACACTCCCTCTCCTGCCTATGTGAATGGCTGGGGCGGGTCTGCAGGGATGCAGGGGATGCGGCAGTGCACACTCCCTCTCCTGCCTATGTGAATGGCTGGGGCAGGGATGCAGGGGATGCGGCAGTGCACACTCCCTCTCCTGCCTATGTGAATGGCTGGGGCGGGTCTGCAGGGATGCAGGGGGTGCGGCAGTGCACACTCCCTCTCCTGCCTATGTGAATGGCTGGGGCGGGTCTGCAGGGATGCAGGGGATGCGGCAGTGCACACTCCCTCTCCTGCCTATGTGAATGGCTGGGGCGGGTCTGCAGGGATGCAGGGGATGCGGCAATGCACACTCCCTCTCCTGCCTATGTGAATGGCTGGGGCGGGGATGCAGGGGGTGCGGCAGTGCACACTCCCTCTCCTGCCTATGTGAATGGCTGGGGCGGGTCTGCAGGGATGCAGGGGATGCGGCAGTGCACACTCCCTCTCCTGCCTATGTGAATGGCTGGGGCGGGTCTGCAGGGATGCAGGGGATGCGGCAGTGCACACTCCCTCTCCTGCCTATGTGAATGGCTGGGACGGGTCTGCAGGGATGCAGGGGATGCGGCAGTGCACACTCCCTCTCCTGCCTATGTGAATGGCTGGGACGGGTCTGCAGGGATGCAGGGGATGCGGCAATGCACACTCCCTCTCCTGCCTATGTGAATGGCTGGGGCGGGGATGCAGGGGGTGCGGCAGTGCACACTCCCTCTCCTGCCTATGTGAATGGCTGGGGCGGGTCTGCAGGGATGCAGGGGATGCGGCAGTGCACACTCCCTCTCCTGCCTATGTGAATGGCTGGGGCAGGGATGCAGGGGATGCGGCAGTGCACACTCCCTCTCCTGCCTATGTGAATGGCTGGGACGGGTCTGCAGGGATGCAGGGGATGCGGCAGTGCACACTCCGTCTCCTGCCTATGTGAATGGCTGGGACGGGACTGCAGGGGATGCAAGGGATGCGGCAGTGCACACTCCCTCTCCTGCCTATGTGAATGGCTGGGGCGGGGATGCAGGGGGTGCGGCAGTGCACACTCCTCCTGCCTATGTGAATGGCTGGGGCGGGTCTGCAGGGATGCAGGGGATGCGGCAGTGCACACTCCCTCTCCTGCCTATGTGAATGGCTGGGACGGGTCTGCAGGGATGCAGGGGATGCGGCAGTGCACACTCCCTCTCCTGCCTATGTGAATGGCGGGGATGCAGGGGATGCGGCAATGCACACTCCCTCTCCTGCCTATGTGAATGGCTGGGACGGGTCTGCAGGAATGCAGGGGATGCGGCAGTGCACACTCCCTCTCCTGCCTATGTGAATGGCTGGGGTGGGGATGCAGGGGATGCGGCAGTGCACACTCCCTCTCCTGCCTATGTGAATGGCTGGGACGGGTCTGCAGGGATGCAGGGGATGCGGCAGTGCACACTCCCTCTCCTGCCTATGTGAATGGCTGGGGCGGGTTGGCAGGGATGCAGGGGATGCGGCAGTGCACACTCCCTCTCCTGCCTATGTGAATGGCTGGGGCCGGTCTGCAGGGATGCAGGGGATGCGGCAATGCACACTCCCTCTCCTGCCTATGTGAATGGCTGGGGCAGGGATGCAGGGGATGCGGCAGTGCACACTCCCTCTCCTGCCTATGTGAATGGCTGGGGCAGGGATGCAGGGGATGCGGCAGTGCACACTCCCTCTCCTGCCTATGTGAATGGCTGGGGCGGGACTGCAGGGATGCAGGGGATGCGGCAATGCACACTCCCTCTCCTGCCTATGTGAATGGCTGGGACTGGTCTGCAGGGATGCAGGGGATGCGGCAGTGCACACTCCCTCTCCTGCCTATGTGAATGGCTGGGGCGGGTCTGCAGGGATGCAGGGGATGCGGCAGTGCACACTCCCTCTCCTGCCTATGTGAATGGCTGGGGCGGGACTGCAGGGATGCAGGGGATGCGGCAGTGCACACTCCCTCTCCTGCCTATGTGAATGGCTGGGACGGGTCTGCAGGGATGCAGGGGATGCGGCAGTGCACACTCCCTCTCCTGCCTATGTGAATGGCTGGGGCGGGACTGCAGGGATGCAGGGGATGCGGCAGTGCACACTCCCTCTCCTGCCTATGTGAATGGCTGGGGCGGGTCTGCAGGGATGCAGGGGATGCGGCAGTGCACAGTCCTTACTGATTAGAGCCACCAGCCGAATGATGTCACTTCAGCGGTCGCCTCTAATTGGACGAGAGCCCGCACATGCTCCGTTGGATCAGGGAAAGGTAAGTGTGTTCGCTCAATTTGGGGGAAGGGATCTCACACAGCGGGGCATCCCGATTGGCCCTGTGGAAGGTAACGCCCCTCTCTCTGTGTTTCAGAAGCTGAGGACGCCGCGGGGAAGATGAGAAGCGCTCAGTTGAAGTTGGAGTCAGCGGAAAAGGAAAATCAGATTCTAGGGATAACGCTGCGCCAGAGGGACGCCGAGGTCGGCCGGCTGCGGGAACTGACACGGTAAGTGCAGGCGCGATCCCACGGCCTCAGCTTAGCTGAACTCGCTTCCTCAGGCTGTGAGAAGACCCACCTGCCTTAATGGGAAAACAAAACCCAGCGTGGCCAGCCCTGGAAACTAAGAATCCAGGGCCAGCCACTGGCCTTCCCCTGGAGCATCCTGAAGTGTGATTTTTCTACTGTGTGAAACCCCCACAGATCGCCGGTTTGGCTTACCTTTCCACCCACCCAGCCATTCAGATAGGCCGTGCACGCCATAGGGGAACCGTGGATGCGTCCACCGATGCTCATTAGTATGCGCGGGACTAGAGCGCTCAAGAGCCCATGGGAACCAGGAGCTGATTGGTCGATCTGGAGAGGTGACACAGCAGGGCGTCCCAAACAGGGACAAGCACCAATGACCAGGACAGTGAAAATCCTGGGTTTCATTCCTCTTTAAATTCCCAAGTCAATCAATTGCCTCCCCCCCCCGGGGCATTCTGATGCTGTGTGACACCCCCCCAGGTCGCCCCATACACTTACCTTGTTTCCCGGTCCAACAGCGCATGTGCGAGCCGCATCCCCGCTTCCCTCTAGCAGGGCGCCAGGCATGTGTGAATGCGGACACTCTCCCTGTTAGAGGGAAGCGGGGGATGCGGCTGGCAGGCGCTCGGAGTTGCTGGCCTTAGACGAGCGTGCTGATTGGACGAGTGGCCGCACATGTGCCGTAGGACCAGGAAGAGGTGAGTTTCTTCGGGCGATCTGGGGGGGGGGGACACAGCGGGACATCAGGAGCAAGGACCAAAGCCAAGGATAGTCCAAATCCTGGGTGTTGTCCCTCTTTAAACCTTCACCGTGATTTATTGAAAAGCACAAACCCTTATAAAACGATTCCCCAGCATCTAAAATTAATATATTTTAAGTTTTTAGTCACTTACTTATTATTCTTTCCCTCACTGGGCTGCAACTCTGTTCAGGACTCTAGGATACGGGCGCCGCCATCTTGCCTCAGAAGCATCACATACTGAGGATAGGAAGGTGGGATAAAGTGCAGGGGGAGGGGTTATAGCTGTGCTTTGCACAGACAGAGCAGAGCTGGGGTCAGGGAAAGGTCAGCAATCCCAGAATGCAGAGCAGCACAGTCAGAAGACACTTCCTGTTTTCAGGCTGCCTGATGATCCATGAGCCGCCATCTTGGATGTTTAAAGGCTCATAACATGCAGTAGATGCAGGTAGCATGATTGATGATGTGAGCAATCTGTATGCACGGGGGGGGGGGACATACAAGATAGGCTCTTATTCCGGGTGAAGGTCCGGATTAATGTGGGCAATCTGTATGTACAGGGTGTGGGAAACATATAAGATAGGCTCTTATTCAGGGTGAGGGTCCGGATTAATGTGAGCAATCTGTATGTACAGGAGGGAAACATATAAGATAGGCTCTTATTCAGGGTGAGGGTCCGGATTAATGTGGGCAATCTGTATGTACAGGGTGTGGGAAACATATAAGATAGGCTCTTATTCAGGGTGAGGGTCCGGATTAATGTGGGCAATCTGTATGTACAGGGTGTGGGAAACATATAAGATAGGCTCTTATTCAGGGTTAGGGTCCGGATTAATGTTAGCAATCTGTATGTACAGGAGGGAAACATATAAGATAGGCTCTTATTCAGGGTGAGGGTCCGGATTAATGTGGGCAATCTGTATGTACAGGGTGTGGGAAACATATAAGATAGGCTCTTATTCAGGGTGAAGGTCCGGATTAATGTGGGCAATCTGTATGTACAGGGTGTGGGAAACATATAAGATAGGCTCTTATTCAGGGTGAGGGTCCGGATTAATGTGAGCAATATGTATGTACAGGGTGTGGGAAACATATAAGATAGGCTCTTATTCAGGGTGAAGGTCTGGATTAATGTGGGCAATCTGTATGTACAGGGTGTGGGAAACATATAAGATAGGCTCTTATTCAGGGTGAAGGTCCGGATTAATGTGGGCAATCTGTATGTACAGGATGTGGGAAACATATAAGATAGGCTCTTATTCAGGGTGAAGGTCCGGATTAATGTGAGCAATCTGTATGTACAGGGGGGGAAACATATAAGATAGGCTCTTATTCAGGGTGAGGGTCCGGATTAATGTGGGCAATCTGTATGTACAGGGTGTGGGAAACGTATAAGATAGGCTCTTATTCAGGGTGAAGGTCCGGATTAATGTGGGCAATCTGTATGTACAGGGTGTGGGAAACATATAAGATAGGCTCTTATTCAGGGTGAAGGTCCGGATTAATGTGGGCAATCTGTATGTACAGGATGTGGGAAACATATAAGATAGGCTCTTATTCAGGGTGAAGGTCCGGATTAATGTGAGCAATCTGTATGTACAGGGGGGGAAACATATAAGATAGGCTCTTATTCAGGGTGAGGGTCCGGATTAATGTGGGCAATCTGTATGTACAGGGTGTGGGAAACGTATAAGATAGGCTCTTATTCAGGGTGAAGGTCCGGATTAATGTGGGCAATCTGTATGTACAGGGTGTGGGAAACATATAAGATAGGCTCTTATTCAGGGTGAAGGTCCGGATTAATGTGGGCAATCTGTATGTACGGGGGGGAAACATATAAGATAGGCTCTTATTCAGGGTGAAGGTCCGGATTAATGTGGGCAATCTGTATGTACGGGGGGGGGGAACGTACAAGGTAGTATGTTCAGCGTCCCGGCCTTGGCACATCACCGCCTCTATTTTTCTTGCAGGACGCTGCAGAGCGGGATGGCCAAGCTGCTGTGCGATCTGGGGAAGGACGCCGCGAGATCGAGCCCCGCCACCGCGCTCACCCAGGCCGCGCTCACCAGCCACCAGAAGCAGCTGTCGGGTGACGCGTATCCTGCCGGCGCCTCCATCATCAGCTACCTCAACAGATTAGAGGCGGGCGTCGCCCACTGTGATAGCGCCGCGACCTCTGACCCCGGGGACAGCGAAGGGAATTATGGGATGGCAGAAAGCGCGAGCGCCTCCGCTCCTCCTCCTTTGGGGCTCCTCGCGGGCGCGCGCAGCCAGTCCTGCTCCGTCCTGGGCGACGAGTTCCATCCGGAGGAGACCACCTACTTACCTCTGACCAGCAGCCCCCATAGAGGCGGAGCCTCGGCGCCCGCGCGGGAGATGTGCACCCCGCCCAAGATCTGCGCCAACGAGCCGGGCGCCGGGAACCGACCGCCGCGCACATGCACCGCCGCGTCCGACCAACCCAGAGGCGACCACGACGCCCCCGCATCCCGCAGCTTCCCTCCTCCCCTCCTCCAACACCTGCGCCACCTCCGCCCCGCCGGCCCGGAGAGCTGCGATTGGTCCGTCGCTTCCTTCTCCACTTTCACCTCCCGCGACGAGCGGGATTTCCGGAGCGGCCTGGCGGCCCTGGACGCCAACATCGCCAAGTTACAGAGGACGCTGCAGAGCAGCGCCAGGAAGTGACGCCGGTTTTTATTTTTTGTATATTGGGGGTTTAACTTATTGTTGGGTTCTAATATTCTTATAATAAAGTCGGGTTTGGAATGAGCCGCGAGTTTCTGGAAAGACAGGGGCGGGGCCAGCACTAAAGATGGCCGCCAGGATGCACGAACCTCCCTCTCTCTTACTGTAGCCTTGCTATTTCTTCAAAATGGGAACGTAAATGCCAGAACTAAAGATGGCCGCCATGAGCGAAGACCCTCCCTCTACTGTAGCCTTTCTCCTTCCTCAAAGCGGTGATGTAAATGCCAGAACTAAAGATGGCCGCCATTAAAGAAGACCCCCCCCCCCCCCCCCTTTACTGTTGGTTTGCTGCATCAGGGCTTTTCTGAATGGGCATGGTGGGAGCGTGCACAGCTTAAAGCGGTCCTTCACTCTGAATAAGAGCCTATCTTATATGTTTCCCACACCCTGTACATACAGATTGCCCACATTAATCCGGACCTTCACCCTGAATAAGAGCCTATCTTATATGTTTCCCACACCCTGTACATACAGATTGCCCACATTAATCCGGACCTTCATCCTGAATAAGAGCCTATCTTATATGTTTCCCACACCCTGTACATACAGATTGTTCACATTAAAAATCATCCTCCCTGCATCTACTGCATGTTATGAGCCTTTAAACATCCAAGATGGCGGCTTATGGAAGACGCCATTTTATCAGGCAGCCTGCAAACAGGAAGTGCCTGCAAACAGGAAGTGACTGTGCTGCTCTGCATTCTGGGACTGCTGACCTTTCCCTGACCCCAGCTCTGCTCTGTCTGTGCAAAGCACAGCTATAACCTGCCCCCCTGTACCTTATCCCACTCTCCTCTCCTCAGTAAGTGTGATGCTTCTGAGTCAAGATGGCGGCGCCCGTATCCTAAATTCCTGAACAGAGTTGCAGCCCAGTGGGGGAAAGAATAATAAGTTAGTGACTAAAAATGTTAAATATATTAACTTTAGATGCTGGGGAATCGTTTTTTAAGAGTTTGGGCTTTTCATTAAATCATGGTGAAGGTCCGGTTTAAGGCGGGGATGCTGCTGGCCGACTCACTCCATTCAGATGTTATTTGCTGCACTGAACAGAAGGGGCGCAGCTGAGTGTTCCACATGGGAACTAGGACGAGGTGAGTTATTAGGGGCATCCCAAGATGGGATGCCCCTCCAGAGAGCGACAAGAAATTGATTTAAAGTGGACCAAAACCCAGGATTTTGACTTTCCCCCTGTGGCACACCGCTGTGTGAAACCCCCCCAGATCGCCGATGCCAACTCACCTCTTCCGGCCCTAAGGTGCATGCGCGGCCGCTCGTCCAATCAGCGCGCTCGGAACCGCTGATGTCACACTTTCTAAGGCCAGCGGCTCTGAGCGTGCTGGCGCCCACATCCCCCGCGGATTATTGTTGGCAATCTGTATGTACGGGGGGGGGGGGGGGAACGTACAAGATAGGCTCTTATTCAGGGTGAGGGTCTGGATTAATGTGGGCAACCCATGTACGGGGGGGGCATACAAGATAGGCTCTTATTCAGGGTGATGGTCCAGATTAATGTGGGCAATCTGTATGTACAGGGTGTGGGAAACATATAAGATAGGGGGGCATACAAGATAGGCTCTTATTCAGGGTGAGGGTCCGGATTAATGTGGGCAATCTGTATGTACAGGGTGTGGGAAACATATAAGATAGGGGGGCATACAAGATAGGCTCTTATTCAGGGTGAGGGTCCGGATTAATGTGGGCAATCTGTATGTACAGGGTGTGGGAAACATATAAGATAGGCTCTTATTCAGCGTGAAGGTCCAGATTAATGTGGGCAATCTGTATGTACAGGGTGTGGGAAATATATAAGAGACTCTTATTCAGCGTGAAGGTCCGGATTAATGTGGCCAATCTGTATGTACAGGGGAAGGGGGGGAACATACAAGATAGGCACTTTTTCTTTCCAATTCATTCCAGGCCGTCCAGATATTAATCACGATTGGGTAACTCCGCCCCAAAGGGTGCATTGACTGCAAGATCAGAGATGTGGCTCCTCCCGGCCCCCTATATAGGCAGCTGCCTCCCCTCCAGGCCCAGTTGTCTTCTTGCAGTGGAGCTGCACAGATCGCTTACACTCTCTCAGGATTTAGCAGCAGAGCGGGGCTCCCTAGTTTGTCAGCCGGCTGCAGGACCTATTTCTGCAGATTCCTCTGATCCAGCTTTGGCTGATAACAGGGATCCGTGTACGGTCGGGTGACACGCCGGGTCTGGGCCGCAGGCTTTCTTACAAGAAGCAGGTCAGCCGCAGGTATCTTATGGTGAACCTGCTGAGAAAGCACTGTATATTCTTGTATATACCCTCCCTTCTCCCACATGCTTTATTGTGTTATGTGGTGTGTGCGTGCATGCTTGGTGCTACTTGGGGGAGCGGTGGAGAGGTCCATCGCCATAGCACGCTACGGCGAGGAGCGTTCCGATGCCGCTCCTCCCACATACTCGCCTCCCTCGTTCCCTCACCTTTGGAGTCATCTGGCAGGGGCGCGGGCTCCTCGCGAGTCGGCGGCGGTGGCAGGGCAGGCACCGCTGCTAGGCCGCGGTATGTTGGTGGCTGGGGGGGGCGGCGCACAGGCTGGTTCCGCTCCAGTGACGCTTCCCCGGGCCGAATGTTCTGAGACACGCGCTGCCCTCGATGCATTGGCTGCTCCTGCGGGTCCGTAGCACTCTTGCAGCACGGTGTTGTGAGTTCTTCTCTTTCCTTGTTGTGCATTTTAAAGAGGGGGAAATGTTGCCATATTTTATTTTTCTATTTTGACAATGTTTATGTATATTTTTCCTATAATATGTTATAGATGCCAGTTGAGTCATATGTAATTACTGCCTCCTCTCTTTTTTTGATTATACATCGTGGGACAAAGGTTGAGGGTTGTGGTTTCTCCTGGTCCCCATAGTAGAGGATCGGCCATAGGTGGGCCGTTAGTGTCTATTTAGCCTTTACGAATATTGCATATTCAAAATCACCATAATGGAGGCATCAGGGGATAGTGAGCCGGGCAACCCACTTGGGCAAGACAGGCTCTGCCCCTTGTGCTGACGGAA
Organism: Gastrophryne carolinensis; assembly: GCA_027917425.1. NCBI lineage: Eukaryota > Metazoa > Chordata > Amphibia > Anura > Microhylidae > Gastrophryne > Gastrophryne carolinensis. Next base: position 262,651,258 of record CM051240.1, read on the forward strand.
TCCCTTTGGGGATTTAGCACAATTTGTTCCATTGCGCCAGGTCCTGAGTGGAACAGGACAAGATCGGCGTTCTCACTGCGCAAGGAGGACGCGCACATGCGTGTGGGAAGCCATGTTTAGGCATTGTCTCGGACCATGAGAGGGCTGTCTCTTCTGCCCCTAGTCATGCTTCAGCTGCGACTTCTCCGGATCCCCTGCTGCTGCGGTTAGCCCCTAAAGAAGGGGTAGACAGCAGGGGGACACGCTTTGATGTTGCGCACAGGCTGGCTAGCCTCGAGATACAGCTCTCATTGGCAGCCCCCTAAAGAGGCCTCGAGTAAGAAGCGGCGCTTGGAGCCGGTTTACTCAGACGAAGATTTGTATGCTTCCTTTGGTTCCGCGGAGGACGCGGAGTTGGCGGATGAGCCACTCTCGGAAGGTGAGTTGCCCTCCGGTGGAGAAGACAGCAACTCGGGTTATTCCTCGGATGAGGATTCCTGCCTTCCAGATGATACAGAGAGCTTGCTTTCCTCTGTTTTTGACACATTGTTCCTCCCAAGATGGCCTAGAGAAAGGAGGATGATTGGTTTCGGCCTGAGCGGCGGGTTCTCCTGAACAGCCACATTTTTCTGTAACGTGGTGCGTAAGGAGTGGGAAAGACCCACAAGCTGCCATCGGTTCCTAAAGGCTTGGAAACACGGTATCCTTCCCCTGCCGAGTTGGTTACATTATGGCCGCATCCTCCCGAGGTGGACCCTCCGGTTTTCCATTCTGTCCAACACCTCTATTATGCATCACCTGACAATGCTTCCTTAGGAGACCCTACGGATAAACGCATGGATCTATTGCAGGTACAGGCTTGCTGGCTTGTCAACACCCATTGGTGTGCCTGGGGATGAGATTGGTGGGCCTAATGGTGGCTTGCTTCGAAGCAGTGCCCTTTGCCCAATTCCACATGAGGCCCCTTCAGCTGAACCTGCTAGCCAGCTGGGATCGCTCCCCGGAATCCCTGGACCAAGGATTTGTGCTGTCCCCCCCCCCCCCCGGCCAGGCAATCCCTCTTGTGGTGGTGGTTGGATCCTCAATATTTGCTGGTAGGCAAGTCTTTTCGTACTCCCCATTGGGAGATAGTTACCACGGATGCCAGTCTTACAGGCTGGGGATGCATTTGGCAGACCCAGAAGATCCAGGGTCAGCAGGGTTCAAAAGAGAACCGGTTGCCCATAGATCTCTTGGAACTGAGAGCAATTTGTTTTGTTCTCCTATGTCTGACCCCCTATTTAAGGGGCTAAGCCGTTCAGGTCCGCTCAAACAATCGGCCGTCTGTAACCTATATCATCCACCAGGGCGGTACTCGGAGCAAGAGATCCCTCAAGGAGCTAAGCCGGATTCTGAGTTGGGCAGAGGGGAACGTTCCCTGCATCTCGGCGGTTTACATCCTGGGGGTGGAGAACCAGGAGGCAGACTCCCTGAGCAGGAGGTCCTTGCGTCTGGGGGAATGGTCTCAGCTGGAAGGCCTTTCAAGCTCTGTGCCTCCGCTGGGGTCAACCGAACGTGGATCCTTTGCGTCCAGACACAATCACAAGCTTCCAGGGTTCGTATCTCTCTCAAGAGACCCTCTGGCCATAGCAACAGATGCCCTGGTGATTCCCTGGACAGGGTTCAATCTTCTATATGTTGTTCCTCCGTTTCCACTCCTGGACCGAGTACTAGGCAAGATAGTTCAGGAGGGGGTACCAACCATCCTGATGGCTCCTCGTTGGCCAAGGAGGAGTTGGATTGCGGACATAGTAAGGATGCCAACAGATCACTGCATCATGCCCGACGATCCGGACCTTCTCATACAGGGGTTGCTTCGGCACCCGAATTTACGGACGCTGGCTTTGATGGCCTGGCTATTGAGTCCTCCATCCTTATGGAGAAGGGCTTATCAGCCACGGTTATTCACACCATGATTCAGGCACGGAAGAAGACTTCTTCCATGATATGCTACAGAGTTTGGCGGGCCTATATTGCTTGGTGTGAGGCCAGGGTTCCTTGCCGGAGATTTTCTGCTTCTAGAACTCTAGAGTTCTGCGATATGGCCTAGACTTGGACCTTCACTTGAGCATCCTCAATGGTCAGGTCTCGGACCTATCCATGTTTTTCCAGAAGTCTACTGCCAATCATAGATTGATCAGATCCCTTTTTTCCGGCGGTCACTCTTGTCCGCTCACCGTGAGAGCCAGTGTGGGACCTAAATCTGATGTTATCGGCTCTCCAGGATGCCCCCTTCGAGCCTTTGAATGGCGCTACATTGACTATGCTGCCGCTTCAACTGATCTTCTGGTAACGATCACCTCTGTGCGTTGAGTGTCGGATAAGGTGTTTTTTTTCATTTTAGCCCTGATTTTTGGCCTAATGTCGTTTCTACTTTTCACCTTAATGAGGAAGTTATCTTACCTTTCTGCCACTTGGTCTTCAGTTCCTGCTTTTACTAGATGGATGTCAGGGCCTCAGCTGATGCTGTTTTTGGCTGACGGGTGCTTCAGGCGCTAGTGAAATGAACTACCTGCTGTTTCGCACTGGGGTTCCCGCCCATATGGACACTGCTTTTGGATGTCCCAATCGTGATTACTATCTGGACGGCCTGGAATGGATTGGAAAGAAAAAGGCAATTCTGTGATACTCACCTGTAGAATTGCTTTTATTTCCGATCCATTCCAGCCCGTCCACCCCGTCCTTAAGGTTTATTATGTCCTGCATGCCTGTTAATGGTGATTGAACCATTATTGCTCATCGGACACTACTTATACAAATTTGGGTTTTTAGCTTCGAGAGAGTACTAGTGGAGGCTAGGTGAAGTATCATGGTCTCCTATGTTTTGGACCTCCGGCCTGCCTCTTCTATTGAGTTACTGCTTTGAATTACTGGGCCTGGGTTGAGAGGCAGCTGCCTTTATAGGGGGCTGGGAGGAGCCACATCTCTGATCTTGCAGTCCACGCCCCCATTGGGGTGGAGTTTACCCAACCGTGATTACTATCTGGACGGCCTGGAATGGATCGGAAATAAAAGCAATTCCACAGGTGAGTATCACAGAATTGCCTTATTCAGGGTGAGGGTCCGGATTAATGTGGACAATCTGTATGGACAGGGTGGGGGGGGAACATATAAGATAGGCTCTTATTCAGGGTGAGGGTCCGGATTAATGTGGCAAGCTGTAATTATCCCGGTGTGCTGCTGCTGCTGAATGAAGTTGTTGTAGCGCAGCCCCTGAACTCCTGTAAATTTCAGCTGCATCTTCTGGGCTGTGCACGCTCCCGCCCATCAGATAGGCTGGGATGTACCCCCCATGGATCGCCTGGAAACTCGCCTCTTCTGGGTTCCCCAAGGGGTTGGGGGCGCTCAGCAATCAGTGGCGCTCGTTTGATGCAGATTTCCTTTGATACACTCCCAATTCGGGATGCCTCCATAAGGAGGTAGCCCGCCGCGCCCTTACAGACTCCAGGAGGATGAGGTCTCTCTTTAAACCGAACCGATAATAGTCCAGTCATAACAATTCTCACGATTCGGGATGAGCCGCTGTGCCAACGCTGCTGTTACCAATACCGTGATCCCATAAAGTGCACATCCACCCCCTCGCTGTGCATGCGCTTTATTGTACGCCAATCAGCATGGAAATTGTGCCGCTGCTGGTCAAGTGCGAGGTTTGATTAGGATTCCAACCACAGGGCATCACAAATCAGGAGACTCCCCAGGAACCATAGCAAACCCACCCAAAGTGAAATATGACTTTTGGTCTGTTTTTACTATGGAGAGCACTCCTTGGCTAGCTTGGGGGCGGGACGTAGCAGCTCAAGGGACGTCCGGGGGTGGGGCTGGCAGGACATGGCAGCTCAAGGACGTCCGGGGGGGAGGGGCAGGACATTGCAGCTCAAGGGACGTCCGGGGGGAGGGGCAGGACATTGCAGCTCAAGGGACTTCCGGGGGGGGCGGGGGGGGGGAAAGGACATGGCAGCTCAAGGGACGTCCTCTGGGTTCGGCAGGACATGGCAGCTCAAGGGACCGGGGGGGGGGGGGGGGTCGGGCGGCAGGACATGGCAGCTCAAGGGACGTCCGGGGGGGGGGGGGGGGGGGATGGCGGCAGGACATGGCAGCTCAAGGGATGTCCGGGTGGGGGGGGGGGATGGCGGCAGGACATGGCAGCTCAAGGGACGTCCGGGGGGGGGGGGGATGGCGGCAGGACATGCAGCTCAAGGGATGTCCGGGTGGGGGGGGGGGGGGGGGGGGGCGGCAGGACATGGCAGCTCAAGAGACGTCCGGGGGGGGGGGTGGCGGCAGGACATGGCAGCTCAAGGGACGTCCGGGGGGGGGGCGGCAGGACATGGCAGCTCAAGGGACGTCCCGGGGGCAGCAGGACATGCAGCTCAAGGGATGTCCCGGGGGGGCGGAACCTAGCAGCTCAAGGGACGTCGGGGGGGGGGGGCGGAACCTAGCAGCTCAAGGGACATCCGAGGGGGGGGGGGGGAGGCGGAACCTAGCAGCTCAAGGGACGTCCGAGGGGGGGGGGGGCGCCAGGACATGGCAGCTCAAGGGATGTCCGGGGGGGGCGCCAGGACATGGCAGCTCAAGGGATGTCCGGGGGGGGGGCGGCAGGACATGGCAGCTCAAGGGACGTTTACCTAGCAGCTCAAGGACGTGTGGGGGGGGGGGGCGGAACCTAGCAGCTCAAGGGACGTGTGGGGGGGGCGGAACCTAGCAGCTCAAGGGACGTCCGGGGGGGGGGGGGGTGGGGGCGGAACCTAGCAGCTCAAGGGACGTCCGGGGGGGGGCGGAACCTAGCAGCTCAAGGGACGTCCGGGGGGGGCGGAACCTAGCAGCTCAAGGGACGTCCGGGGGGGCGGAACCTAGCAGCTCAAGGGACGTCCGGGGGGGCGGAACCTAGCAGCTCAAGGGACGTCCGGGGGGGGCGTTTACCCAGCAGCTCAAGGGACGTGTGGGGGGGGCGGACCTAGCAGCTCAAGGGACGTGTGGGGGGGGGGCGGAACCTAGCAGCTCAAGGGACGTGTGGGGGGGGGGGGCGGAACCTAGCAGCTCAAGGGACGTGTGGGGGGGGGGGGGCGGAACCTAGCAGCTCAAGGGACGTCCGGGGGGGGGGGGGCGGAACCTAGCAGCTCAAGGGACGTCCGGGGGGGGGGGGGCGGAACCTAGCAGCTCAAGGACGTCCGGGGGGGGGGGGGCGGAACCTAGCAGCTCAAGGGACGTCCGGGGGGGCGGAACCTAGCAGCTCAAGGGACGTCCGGGGGGCGGAACCTAGCAGCTCAAGGGACGTCCGGGGGGGGGGTGAGGCGGAACCTAGCAGCTCAAGGGACGTCCGGGGGGGGGGCGGAACCTAGCAGCTCAAGGGACGTCCGGGGGGGCGGAACCTAGCAGCTCAAGGGACGTCCGGGGGGGCGGAACCTAGCAGCTCAAGGGACGTCCGGGGGGGCGGAACCTAGCAGCTCAAGGGACGTCCGGGGGGGGGGGGTGAGGCGGAACCTAGCAGCTCAAGGGACGTCCGGGGGGGGGGGGGCGGAACCTAGCAGCTCAAGGACGTCCGGGGGGGGGGGCGGAACCTAGCAGCTCAAGGGACGTCCAGGGGTGGAACAGTAACTAGTGGGTTGGCCAGCGGGGGGCAAGGCTTAGTAGCTTGTGGGCTGGGCTTAGTAGCTCGTGGGCTGGCCATGGGGCGGGGCTTAGTAGCTCGTGGGCTGGCCAGCGAGTACTGGGGGGACCTCCGAAATGGACACGGGATGCCCCAACATCCCAAGAACCTCACTTTTTTCCTCATACACCACCATTGGCCCAACATGTGCCCCTTTACGTAGATGAAAGCATCCCGCTGGCTGAAGCTCTGCGCAGTGGGCGGAGTGATCCCAGACAAGGGGGCGGGGTCAGACCTAGCAGCGCCCGCTGTCCTGCTATGTGGTTTAATAAAGGGGGCGAAGACAGCGATACAAGTGCGACAGATGGTTTATTAGCACCAGACATTACATACAGGAATACTAATGAGCAGAGCGCCCCCTGCAGGTCACATGACCACATACAGCGATAATAATGAGCAGAGCGCCCCCTGCAGGTCACATGGCCACGTACGTCTCCTGCAGGATCTTCACCAGGAGGAAAGAGAAGAGGATGCCGATAAACTGCAAGACAAAGAGGACCTGTCACTGCAGCCTCATAACACACACATGGCTTCTGTGCCGGATTTAAAGAGGAACTAAAGTCACGTCAGCTGATGCTCACCGCTTCTTCATTCATTGGATGGCCAGTCACCAATCGGGTTCGCACATCAAACCTGAATGGTTGTCTGCGGTCACATGATTGGCTGCTATACCAGTAAAAGAGGAAGCGGTGACTTGACTTTACTTCCTTGTTAAAAGTGGAATAAAACCCAGGATTTTGATACCAACTCACCTCTTCCCGGTCCAACGGAGCATGTGTGGCAGCTCGTCCAATGAGCACGCTCGGTGCCGCTGATGTCATGTCGTCTAAGGGCAGCGGCACTGAGCGCGCTGGTGGCCACATCCTCCGCTACCCAGGCAGAACAAAACCCAGGATTTTGACCGTCTCCCATTTTGGGATGCCCCACTGTGTGAACCCCCCCAGATTGTTCATAACTGGCCTCTTCCCAGTTCAACTGAGCATGTGCGGGCTCCCATCCAATCAGAGTCAATAGCTGTGACTATGTCATTCAGCAAATAGGAACATCCCCAGCGGCGTGCGCGCTCCTGCCCCAGTCTATATGAATGCAGGGGATGCGGCTGCTGCACTCCACAATGCCAAGCGACATAGTCACAGCAAACGGCTCTGATTGGACGCGCCTGTGCATGCGCCGCTGGACCATGCATGCGCCGCTGGACCAGAAGAGTTATGGGCAACCTTGGGGGTTCACACAGCTAAAAGATTCCAGGGCCTCCCTCCAGGGAATCCCATGATGCCCCAGGGGGAGCCCTGGAGTATTTTAGATTCCAGGGCTCTGGGTTTTGTTCTACTTGAAAGTGGACCAAAACCTGTTTTTTTTTTTTGACTATCCTGGGTTTTGGTCCCTGGGGCACTCCGAGTTGGGATGCCCCCGCTGTGTGAAACGCCCCCGCCAGGTCGCCCATTAAAAAAACTCACCTTTCCCCAGTCCTACAGCGCAGGCTCGCAGCTAATCAGCACGCTGAGCTGCGCTCGTCAATTTTGGCACAGCGGGGCATCCCAAAACAGGGCGTCCCAGTGCCAAGGAATCAGGCAGCCCTAAAGTTAAGATTCTAGGGCTTTCAATGATGGGTTTTGATTCAGAATCCTTTAGATTCCAGGGCTGGCCGCTCAGGGTTTTGGTCCACTTGAAAGTGGACCAAAACCCACCCCCTGCCAGGTCGCCCTGTAAAACTCAACCTTTCCCCAGTCCTACAGCACAGACTCGCAGCCAATCAGCACGCTCGTCGATTTCGGCTAAGGGGCACAACGGGGCATCCCGAATTGTGGGGGCCCCAAGGAATCGGGCGGCTCTAAATTCTTAGATTCCAGGGCCATCAACGTTGGTTTTTGGTCCACTTTAGTTTTAAATGGAGAGCGGCCACATCCCCTGCCTCTTTGGGCACGCTCCCCCCCTCCATCACTTAGCTGAGAACTCTCCGGCCCCCTCTGCAGGCAGGGGACTGTGTACTGCAGACGCGCGGCTTACCTGCGAGAACCCGAGGCCGACTCCCACTGCGCCAATGACGTCGATGTGATCCGTCACCCAATTCTGCATCTTCATCACGCAGCCCTGCGACACAGCGACATGCTAATTACCTGTGTGCTCAGCCAATGGCATCCCTGATTATCATTCATGCCGACCTTAAATTCCTGCCAGCCCCCGGGACCCCACCAGACATCCCCGGGACACCCAGGTGCCAGGAAACTACAGGCAAGTGGGTATTTCCCCTAATGCCTGGCATTTCTTTTAAGAGGCTCCGCCCCCAAAATATTTGCATAAATGGTCACGACTGCTTACTGGACACCCGGGAGCCACCGCACCAAGCTCACCAGCACCCTACAAACTTCCTCCATCACCAAAGAAACTAGAGCAAGTGGGGTATTTAAGGGGGCTCCTGTTAGTGTCAGTGTCATAGACTTTCCCCAAAGCTTAAAAGGAAAAAAAAAAAAAAAAGGAATGAGAAAAAAAAGGAAGGAAGGAAGGAAGGAGAGGAAGAGAGAGAAAAACGCAAGAAAAAAAAAAGTAGCACAAAAAAAAAAAAAGAAAGTGCAAAAGAAAGAAAAGAAAAAAGGAATGAGATAGAAAGAAAAGAAAAAAGGAATGAGATAGAAAGAAAAGAAAAAAGGAATGAGATAGAAAGAAAAGAAAAAAGGAATGAGATAGAAAGAAAAGAAAAAAGGAATGAGATAGAAAGAAAAGAAAAAAGGAATGAGATAGAAAGAAAAGAAAAAAGGAATGAGATAGAAAGAAAAGAAAAAAGGAATGAGATAGAAAGAAAAGAAAAAAGGAATGAGATAGAAAGAAAAGAAAAAAGGAATGAGATAGAAAGAAAAGAAAAAAGGAATGAGATAGAAAGAAAAGAAAAAAGGAATGAGATAGAAAGAAAAGAAAAAGGAATGAGATAAAAAAAAGAAAAGAAAGAATAGAAAAAGAAAAGAAAAAAGGAATGAGATAGAAAGAAAAGAAAAAAGGAATGAGATAGAAAGAAAAGAAAAAAGGAATGAGATAGAAAGAAAAGAAAAAAGGAATGAGATAGAAAGAAAAGAAAAAAGGAATGAGATAGAAAGAAAAGAAAAAAGGAATGAGATAGAAAGAAAAGAAAAAGGAATGAGATAGAAAGAAAAGAAAAAAGGAATGAGATAGAAAGAAAAGAAAAAAGGAATGAGATAGAAAGAAAAGAAAAAAGGAATGAGATAGAAAGAAAAGAAAAAAGGAATGAGATAGAAAGAAAAGAAAAAAAGGAATGAGATAGAAAGAAAAGAAAAAAGGAATGAGATAGAAAGAAAAGAAAAAAGGAATGAGATAGAAAGAAAGAAAAAAGGAATGAGATAGAAAGAAAAGAAAAAAGGAATGAGATAGAAAGAAAAGAAAAAGGAATGAGATAGAAAGAAAAGAAAAAAGGATTGAGATAGAAAGAAAAGAAAAAGGAATGAGATAGAAAGAAAAGAAAAAAGGAATGAGATAGAAAGAAAAGAAAAAAGGATGAGATAGAAAGAAAAGAAAAAAGGATGAGATAGAAAGAAAAGAAAAGGAATGAGATAGAAAGAAAAGAGAAAAGGAATGAGATAGAAAGAAAAGAAAAAAGGAATGAGATAGAAAGAAAAGAAAAAAGGAATGAGATAGAAAGAAAAGAAAAAAGGAATGAGATAGAAAGAAAAGAAAAAAGGAATGAGATAGAAAGAAAAGAAAAAAGGAATGAGATAGAAAGAAAAGAAAAAAGGAATGAGATAGAAAGAAAAGAAAAAAGGAATGAGATAGAAAGAAAAGAAAAAAGGAATGAGATAGAAAGAAAAGAAAAAGGAATGAGATAGAAAGGATAAGAAAAAAAAGGAGAGAAAGAAAATGCAAAAAAAAAAGGAAAATGAAAAAGGCATGAGAAAAAAAAAAAAGAAAGTGTGAAAGAAAAGAAAAGAAACATTTTTTTTTCGGGTGACCTGTGGGGTTTCACACAGTGGGACATCCCAATTCTGGATGCCCAGGAGGGTGCAAGTGTGCCTGCCCTGGAGTCTCAGACTCCAGGGTGGTTTTTGGCTCCTGTTAGTGTCATAGCCCGAGACTGCGCAGAACTACTCACCTCCTCCAGGCGAGTGCACAGCAGCACGAGTCCACTTACCTCCTGGTAGATGCGGTCGGCGTGCGCCGTGGCGTTCTCCCCGCAGTTCACCTGCACGCTCCTGCAGCAGCTGGGAGGCACCGACATGGCGGCGAGTCTGGCCGTGGCGTTGTACCAATCCGTATAATTGCGGCCGCCGCAGCACTGGAACTGGGGGGAGAGAAGATATAAACACACAGGAATCACTGCAGTACCAGCATTTCCCAGCAGGACAGTGTGACAGGAGGCGGAGCTAGAGGAGAGGGTTGCAGTAGTCTGGTCAGGAGATGCTCAGGGCAACACTAGAATAAAAGTGGTGTCAGGAAGGGGGCAGGGCTAGATGACAGGAGGCGGAGCTAGAGGAGAGGGTTGCAGTAGTCTGGTCAGGAGATGCTCAGGGCAGCACTAGGATGATATTAGTGCCAGGTGTGAGGAAGGGGTGGGTCTGGAGTATGACAGTAGGCGGGGCTAGTGAGCACAGGAGAGGGTTGCAGTAGTCTGGTCGGGAGAGAACAGGGAAGCACTAGAATGTTATTGTTGTCAGAAAGGGGCGGAGCTGACAGATAGGAGGCGGGGCTAGTGAGCACAGAGGAGAGGGTTGCAGTAGTCTGGTCGGGAGATGCACAGGGCAGCACTAGGATGTTATTAGTGTCAGGTGTGAGGAAGGGGCGGGGCTGGAATATGACAGTAGGCGGAGCTAGTGAGCACAGAGGAGAGGGTTGCAGTAGTCTGGTCGGGATATGATCAGGGCAGGACTAGAATGTTATTGTTGTCAGAAAGGGGCGGAGCTGTCAGATAGGAGGCGGGGCTAGTGAGCACAGAGAAGAGGGTTGCAGTAGTCTGGTCGGGAGATGCTCAGGGCAGCACTAGACTTCTATTGGTGTCAGGAAGGGGGCGGAGCTTGGACTAGAACTTTTTATCCAGTAGGAATAAATCAAGGCAACTGGACTTCCGGTTTTATTCTCCCGAGTAGCTGGACGTATAACTAGCAGATACATCTTTAAGAAAATAAAAGTCCGCAAGTCCAGTTGCCTTGATTTATTGCTACAGATACACCATGGAAGTCACCGCCTCAGCTATAGGAGTTCTGATTGGCCGGCATCCTGGTCCTGGTCAGCGATTGGCCGGCTCGCACTCACGTCTTGCTGGACGCCGTCTATCCCGCGCGTTATCCGCCGATCTTCTCCGTATTTATCCAGAACTCGCAGGAATCTGAGCAGGAGCGAGCGCTGGAGCTGCGGGAGGACGGGATAACTGTCACCATATACAGGTGCATTGCCCTTTAATACTCGCTAATGGGTCATTCCTCCATCTGATGGGGGACAGGAAACTACTGCACCTCCCACTCACACCATCAGTGACCCTGCATTAGAGAGATACTCACCTTTTCCTAGCAGAGCTCCATCTGATGGGGGACAGGAAACTACTGCACCTCCCCCTCACACCATCAGTGACCCTGCATTAGAGAGATACTCACCTTTTCCTAGCAGAGCTCCATCTGATGGGGGACAGGAAACTACTGCACCTCCCCCTCACACCATCAGTGACCCTGCATTAGAGAGATACTCACCTTTTCCTAGCAGAGCTCCATCTGATGGGGGGACAGGAAACTACTGCACCCCCCCCCCCCCCCCCCCCTCACACCATCAGTGACCCTGCATTAGAGAGATACTCACCTTTTCCTAGCAGAGCTCCATCTGATGGGGGACAGGAAACTACTGCACCTCCCCCTCACACCATCAGTGACCCTGCATTAGAGAGATACTCACCTTTTCCTAGCAGAGCTCCATCTGATGGGGGGACAGGAAACTACTGCACCTCCCCCTCACTACCATCAGTGACCCTGCATTAGAGAGATACTCACCTTTTCCTAGCAGAGCTCCATCTGATGGGGGACAGGAAACTACTGCACTCCCCCTCACACCATCAGTGACCCTGCATTAGAGAGATACTCACCTTTTCCTAGCAGAGCTCCATCTGATGGGGGACAGGAAACCTAACCTCACCTTCCGCCTCAGTGACCCTGCACACACCTCACCCCGGGTCACATCTCACCTGGGTGCGGTAGGAATAGGCCGATATCCCCACTATGATCTCAGCGGCGAAGACCAGCAGCATCATCACCGTGAACTAGGAGAGAGCAAGCCCCAGGTCAGTGGCACCAACATATGCAGTAATGAAGTACACAGAGTGCAGCTACCCCAACCCCAGGCCCACACCTGTGCCAGCTAACCCAACCCCACACCTGTGCCAGCTACCCCAACCCCCCACCTGTGCCAGCTACCCCAACCCCAAAGCCACACCTGTGCCAGCTATCCAACCCCCACCTGTGCCAGCTACCCCAACCCCAAAGCCACACCTGTGCCAGCTATCCCAACCCCCCACCTGTGCCAGCTACCCAACCCAAAGCACACCTGTGCCAGCTATCCCAACCCCACACCTGTGCCAGCTATCCCAACCCCAGGCCCACACCTGTGCCAGTTATCCCAACCCCAGGCCCACACCTGTGCCAGTTATCCCAACCCCAGGCCCACACCTGTGCCAGCTATCCCAACCCCACACCTGTGCCAGCTATCCCAACCCCACACCTGTGCCAGCTATCCCAACCCCAGGCCCACACCTGTGCCAGTTATCCCAACCCCAGGCCCACACCTGTGCCAGTTATCCCAACCCCAGGCCCACACCTGTGCCAGCTATCCCAACCCCAAAGCCACACCTGTGCCAGCTATCCCAACCCCAGGCCCACACCTGTGCCAGCTAACCCAACCCCAGGCCCACACCTGTGCCAGCTACCCCAACCCCACACCTGTGCCAGCTATCCCAACCCCACACCTGTGCCAGCTATCCCAACCCCACACCTGTGCCAGCTACCCCAACCCCACACCTGTGCCAGCTATCCCAACCCCACACCTGTGCCAGCTACCCCAACCCCACACCTGTGCCAGCTATCCCAACCCCAGGCCCACACCTGTGCCAGCAAACCCAACCCCAGGCCCACACCTGTGCCAGCAAACCCAACCCCAGGCCCACACCTGTGCCAGCTATCCCAACCCCAGGCCCACACCTGTGCCAGTTATCCCAACCCCAGGCCCACACCTGTGCCAGTTATCCCAACCCCACACCTGTGCCAGCTATCCCAACCCCACACCTGTGCCAGCTATCCCAACCCCAGGCCCACACCTGTGCCAGCTATCCCAACCCCAGGCCCACACCTGTGCCAGTTATCCCAACCCCACACCTGTGCCAGCTATCCCAACCCCACACCTGTGCCAGCTATCCCAACCCCACACCTGTGCCAGCTATCCCAACCCCAGGCCCACACCTGTGCCAGCAAACCCAACCCCAGGCCCACACCTGTGCCAGCAAACCCAACCCCAGGCCCACACCTGTGCCAGCTATCCCAACCCCAGGCCCACACCTGTGCCAGCAAACCCAACCCCAGGCCCACACCTGTGCCAGTTACCCCAGGCCCACACCTGTGCCAGCTATCCCAACCCCAGGCCCACACCTGTGCCAGCTATCCCAACCCCAGGCCCACACCTGTGCCAGCTATCCCAACCCCAGGCCCACACCTGTGCCAGCAAACCCAACCCCAGGCCCACACCTGTGCCAGTTACCCCAGGCCCACACCTGTGCCAGCTATCCCAACCCCAGGCCCACACCTGTGCCAGTTATCCCAACCCCAGGCCCACACCTGTGCCAGCTATCCCAACCCCAGGCCCACACCTGTGCCAGTTATCCCAACCCCAGGCCCACACCTGTGCCAGTTATCCCAACCCCACACCTGTGCCAGCTATCCCAACCCCACACCTGTGCCAGCTATCCCAACCCCAGGCCCACACCTGTGCCAGCAAACCCAACCCCAGGCCCACACCTGTGCCAGCAAACCCAACCCCAGGCCCACACCTGTGCCAGCTATCCCAACCCCAGGCCCACACCTGTGCCAGCAAACCCAACCCCAGGCCCACACCTGTGCCAGTTACCCCAGGCCCACACCTGTGCCAGCTATCCCAACCCCAGGCCCACACCTGTGCCAGCTATCCCAACCCCAGGCCCGGACAGCCAACCAACCGGGGTCCCCCAAAGCACAGGCCCCACTCTTGCCCCCGAAATGGTCTGAAAATCAAACTTATGATGGGACAGGGCATATGATGCGTGTGCCTTAAGACAGCACTGTACTTGAAAGCTTAGTAAGCAGATACTATCCCCCTCCCCATCAGGCTGCTCAGCCCTGTCACTCGCTTTTTTCAATTTCAAGTGGGAAATAAATGAAATAAAAGTTTCAGTAAAATAGATTAATGAAAAGAAATGTCTGTAGCCAATCAGGTAGCAGCATCCCATGATCACAAGTGTTTAATGATTGCCCTGTAATGAGTCAGTCCCGGGAGGCGGGGCAAAGCCTGTAATGAGTCAGTCCCGGGAGGCGGGGCAAAGCCTGTAATGAGTCAGTCCCGGGAGGCGGGGCAAAGCCTGTAATGAGTCAGTCCCGGGAGGCGGGGCAAAGCCTGTAATGAGTCAGTCCCGGGAGGCGGGGCAAAGCCTGTAATGAGTCAGTCCCGGGAGGCGGGGCAAAGCCTGTAATGAGTCAGTCCCGGGAGGCGGGGCAAAGCCTGTAATGAGTCAGTCCCGGGAGGCGGGGCAAAGCCTGTAATGAGTCAGTCCCGGGAGGCGGGGCAAAGCCTGTAATGAGTCAGTCCCGGGAGGCGGGGCTGAAAGAGTGACAGCCGCCTACGTACAGAATAAATTGTGGCATGCAATGGCAGCGCGCCGTGTCTCACTGTTAATAGCATGTCAGCATTTTCACACTTTAAAGGCGGGTACGTACGATTTTGATGAGGAGGCTGTTTTCTTTGATGGCGGCCAGAGCCCCGAATCCTGACAGGAAGAAGATGATCATCCCCATGATGGTCAGCACCAGAGGGGCCCCGGAGGACGTCTCTGCTATGACCACAGAGATGTCCGACAGCTTCATCTGCACCGAGGCCCCGACACAAATCAGGGAGACGCCGGTCACCTGACGGGAGAAACAAACGCCACACACTGAATGCAAATTGAGCCACGCCCCCTCACTGAGGGATGGGTGAAGCCACGCCCCCTCACTGAGGGATGGGCGAAGCCACGCCCCCCTCACCGAGGGATGGGCGAAGCCACGCCCCCCTCACCGAGGGATGGGCGAAGCCACGCCCCCCTCACCGAGGGATGGGCGAAGCCACGCCCCCCTCACCGAGGGATGGGCGAAGCCACGCCCCCCTCACCGAGGGATGGGCGAAGCCACGCCCCCCTCACCGAGGGATGGATAGGAGATACAATGTAAGTTACAACAATAGAAACACTCTGAATAGGCAAATGAATCATTTATTGCTGCAGATCTGCATGTTACACCTCAAAGAGGGACAATATGTAAATTAGGCCTCCAAATCAGGGACACTTGGGTGGTATGTGAATGTAGGGGCTCGGCTATATACTCAGAGGATACACTGCCCTCTAGAGGGGATCGGGAGGATAGTCCAAGTCACTGTAGTGATTTGTACTTGAAAGGACAATAAGTAAAGCCTCTCCATAGACATACAGTCATATCACTTTGCTTCATCTCCCATAACATCTAACGTATCAGTCATGTAGACCAGCTATAAACCCGGCCCCTACACACGCCAGATATATCACGTTTAGACTTTTAGGGACCTTGCAAAGTGGCAAGCCAGTATGTGGAGAGACCCATGTTAGGCTTAAAATAGGGGGGCTAAAGAGACCAAAAATCCCTCTACTCAAAAGGTAATGGAAAAGAGGCACTTTCCTAAAACGGAAAGTATTTGTACAGTACCCAACACAAGGACAGATAGCATTACCCATCAATCCTTGCAGCAGGCGGAGCTATGCAAAAGGGACCTTGCAGAAAGCTGGGAGTCAGCTGCGGGACATTTACATTTTAGCAGCAGGCTAGTGGCTGCTATATAATGTATCACAACTTCTCTTGTTACAATGGCCAGCTGGCTGATACAATGTAACACAGCAGGGACGCTGGCTCCTCCCACTTATTTCTATCTGTAGAAGGAGGGAGAGGCAGCAGTGCAGTGAGAGTTTCATTACATTCTGGGCCCCATCATTCTAAAGATATTTTGGTTCATCTGTCATAACATCTAAAATATAAGTTGTGTAGACCGGCGTTATAAGCTACACACCAATACCAAGCTATAGGCTTTATTGGACATTTGGGAGGTCCTCCTATGTTAGGGCACATCGCAGAAAGCTGAGAGTCAATTTTACCAGCAAGCTTGTGCCCGCTATACAATGTATCACAGCTTCTCTTGTTACAATGGCCAGCTGGCTGATACAATGGAACACACAGCAGGGACGCAGGCTGGAGTGTGCAAGCTCCTCCCACTTATTTACTTCCTGCAGAAGGAGGGAGAGGCAGCAGTGCAAGTGTTTAAAAATCCCACCTCCATTTTTATTACATTCTGGGCCCCATCGTTCGAAAGATATTTTGGTTCATCTATTGTAACATCTAAAATATCAGTCATGTGAGCCAGGACTGGAAATGTGACAGCACACTCCCCGCCCCACTACCAAGATGGTTGTAACCCTCCAGCCACTTGGCTCATCTCAGCTGGAGAAAAGCAATCCTGAACTTCATAGCGGACCTACAGTCAGCTGATGGGCATCCCAACTAATAGTACCAATGATTGGGGGGGGGGGGGGGGGCGCAGACTTTAGACTAGAGCTGCACTTTAATGGCGGGTGAGGCGGGCGGGGGATAGGGTGCCAGAGACCAGGATTGTCCCTCGCTCAATGTGGCCAGGAACGTTTTAGGTCCACTTAAAGATAACCAATCACCAGGATTTTCACCATCCTGCTGATTGGTTCTCGTCCCTGGGGCATCCTGATTTGGGATGCCCTGCTGTATGAAACCCCCAGATCGCCCACATCACTTACCTTCCCACAGCGGGCATGCGGGCTCCCCTCCAATCAGCGCATTATGTTGTTCATTCTAATGCACGGCTTAAAGTCTGTTATTATTGGCAGCCGCATCCCCGGTTTCCCTGCGGAGTGGACACACCCCCGCAGGGAGGATACAGAAGAGCTTACACTCTTATTAGGGTATAAGGGAGGATACAGAAGAAGAGCTTACACTCTATTAGGATATAAGGGAGGATACAGGAGGAGAAGAGCTTACACTCTATTAGGGTATAAGGGAGGATACAGGAGGAGAAGAGCTTACACTCTATTAGGGTATAAGGGAGGATACAGGAGGAGAAGAGCTTACACTCTATTAGGGTATAAGGGAGGATACAGGAGGAGAAGAGCTTACACTCTATTAGGGTATAAGGGAGGATACAGAAGGAGAAGAGCTTACACTCTATTAGGGTATAAGGGAGGATACAGAAGGAGAAGAGCTTACACTCTATTAGGGTATAAGGGAGGATACAGAGGCAGAAGAGCTTACACTCTATTAGGATATAAGGGGGGATACAGGAGGAGAAGAGCTTACACTCTATTAGGGTATAAGGGAGGATACAGAAGGAGAAGAGCTTACACTCTATTAGGGTATAAGGGAGGATACAGAGGGAGAAGAGCTTACACTCTATTAGGGTATAAGGGAGGATACAGAAGGAGAAGAGCTTACACTCTATTAGGGTATAAGGGAGGATACAGAAGGAGAAGAGCTTACACTCTATTAGGGTATAAGGGAGGATACAGAGGGAGAAGAGCTTACACTCTATTAGGGTATAAGGGAGGATACAGAGGGAGAAGAGCTTACACTCTATTAGGGTATAAGGGAGGATACAGGAGGAGAAGAGCTTACACTCTATTAGGGTATAAGGGAGGATACAGGAGGAGAGGAGCTTACACTCTATTAGGGTATAAGGGAGGATAGAGGAGGAGAAGAGCTTACACTCTATTAGGGTATAAGGGAGGATACAGGAGGAGAAGAGCTTACACTCTATTAGGGTATAAGGGAGGATACAGAAGGAGAAGAGCTTACACTCTATTAGGGTATAAGGGAGGATACAGAAGGAGAAGAGCTTACACTCTATTAGGGTATAAGGGAGGATACAGAAGGAGAAGAGCTTACACTCTATTAGGGTATAAGGGAGGATACAGAAGGAGAAGAGCTTACACTCTATTAGGGTATAAGGGAGGATACAGAGGGAGAAGAGCTTACACTCTATTAGGGTATAAGGGAGGATACAGAAGGAGAAGAGCTTACACTCTATTAGGGTATAAGGGAGGATACAGAAGGAGAAGAGCTTACACTCTATTAGGGTATAAGGGAGGATACAGAGGGAGAAGAGCTTACACTCTATTAGGGTATAAGGGAGGATACAGAGGGAGAAGAGCTTACACTCTATTAGGGTATAAGGGAGGATACAGGAGGAGAAGAGCTTACACTCTATTAGGGTATAAGGGAGGATACAGGAGGAGAAGAGCTTACACTCTATTAGGGTATAAGGGAGGATACAGGAGGAGAGGAGCTTACACTCTATTAGGGTATAAGGGAGGATACAGGAGGAGAAGAGCTTACACTCTATTAGGGTATAAGGGAGGATACAGGAGGAGAAGAGCTTACACTCTATTAGGGTATAAGGGAGGAAACAGGAGGAGAAGAGCTTACACTCTATTAGGGTATAAGGGAGGAAACAGGAGGAGAAGAGCTTACACTCTATTAGGATATAAGGGAGGATACAGGGGGAGAAGAGCTTACACTCTATTAGGGTATAAGGGAGAATACAGGAGGAGAAGAGCTTACACTCTATTAGGGTATAAGGGAGGATACAGGAGGAGAAGAGCTTACACTCTATTAGGATATAAGGGAGGATACAGGGGGAGAAGAGCTTACACTCTATTAGGGTATAAGGGAGGATACAGAAGGAGAAGAGCTTACAATCTATTAGGGTATAAGGGAGGATACAGAAGGAGAAGAGCTTACACTCTATTAGGGTATAAGGGAGGATACAGAAGGAGAAGAGCTTACACTCTATTAGGATATAAGGGAGGATACAGGAGGAGAAGAGCTTACAATCTATTAGGGTATAAGGGAGGATACAGAAGAGCTTACACTCTATTAGGGTATAAGGGAGGATACAGAAGAGCTTACACTCTATTAGGGTATAAGGGAGGATACAGAAGGAGAAGAGCTTACACTCTATTAGGGTATAAGGGAGGATACAGGAGGAGAAGAGCTTACACTCTATTAGGGTATAAGGGAGGATACAAGAGGAGAAGAGCTTACACTCTATTAGGGTATAAGGGAGGATACAAGAGGAGAGGAGCTTACACTCTATTAGGGTATAAGGGAGGATACAAGAGGAGAGGAGCTTACACTCTATTAGGGTATAAGGGAGGACACAGGAGAAGAGCTTACACTCTATTAGGGTATA
The DNA here is from genome assembly GCA_027917425.1 of Gastrophryne carolinensis. NCBI lineage: Eukaryota > Metazoa > Chordata > Amphibia > Anura > Microhylidae > Gastrophryne > Gastrophryne carolinensis. The sequence goes on from CM051240.1 coordinate 262,670,414, forward strand.
AGGGAGGATACAGGAGGAGAAGAGCTTACACTCTATTAGGGTATAAGAAGATTGAATTTCACTCACCCAGAAGAAGAGGATAATGCAGAATAGTCCGACCTTGATGCAGATGAGTTTATCCTGGGAGTCGCCTTTCATCTTTCCAGACTTCCTCAGGCGCTGCACACAGAGCTCAGAATGGATTTTGTGGGCCCTTCACTGATCTCATGAGCTTGCAATCTAGTCAGGTGACACCCAGCTGCTTCCTGAGGGTCCTGACTTCCCTCTTAACGAGCCTTTCACTTATCAGGTGGAGGTTAACCCCTTCAATGCTGGCAATGCTAGCAGGGTCACGCCTCGAGAATTAAAGGGAACCTGTCATGATATAAATAGAGAAAATTGTGCCGACTCTCCTCCCTATAGCACAGCTCATTGCTTGGGTGTCACCTGCACAGGAGGAAATGATTCTTGGGGTCACCAGAGGGAATCATAATATAAATAATAATAATATAAAATATAATAAATAAATAATAATAATAATATAACAATAAATAATAATAATAATAAAATAATAATAATAAATAATAATAATATTAATAATGCTTATTTATATAGCGCCATCATCTTCCGTAGCGCGGTACAAGGTATGATTACAGATAAGGTAAAACATATAGTACAGGGAACAATACATTATTATTATTATTATTATTAATAATGTTTATTTATATAGCGCCATCATCTTCCGTAGCGCAGTAGAAGGTGTGATTACAGATAAGGTAAAACATATAGTACAGGGAACAATACATTATTATTATTATTATTAATAATGTTTATTTATATAGCGCTATCATCTTCCGTAGCGCGGTACAAGGTATGATTACAGATGAGGTAAAACATATAGTACAGGGAACAATACATTAATATTATTATTACTGTTTATTTAATGTTTATTAATGAGTTAGGAGTGGCAAAGCTTTGACTGACTTGGCTTTAGTTCCACTTTAATAAATAAAACCTCCCTCATCAACTATAAATCTGGATTTCCGGATGGCGGTTGCGGCAGGGAGACAGATTTCATGCGTGCGCGCAGGGGCCAGCGCGGGGGGCTCTATCCCACGGCGGCCGGGGATAATGGGAGCAGGGCACGCCACGCACACGCGTGAACACGTTGGGAATTCCAGGAACTAAGAATCCTGGATTTCCTCATTAACCCCACGCTCGCCGCCGCCGTCCTCATCCAGTCGGGCGATAAGGAGGCGCGCCGGGCCCCAAGCCAGCGCTCGCTGGGGCCCATATCGCTCTGCAGCCAGATGGGGTTTTCCTTGGCGGCTGTTGTGTTTTGGCTGCCAGTTCCCCCCGAGTTGAGCAAGTTCTGTGATTATAAATAAGAATAGAACCCAAATACATTCCAGAGGGAAACCTGGCGCAGCGCGCAGCGCGCCTTATAAGGGAGCGCGCCGCATCCCGCGTGGTTGGCTGCCTGTGGTTTTTGGGGTTGGGTAACTCCAGGGCTAACAAGACAAATCCGAGCGCTACATGGCTCCCGAACAATGACATCGTTCCCTGGGGCCGGGCGCCCACACACGCCGCATGCACAGGGGCCCAACTGCATGCACAGGGCCCCAACTGCATGCGCAGGGGCCTAACTGCAGGCACAGGGGCCCAACCGCATGCACAGGGGCCCAACCGCATGCACAGAGGCTCAACCGCATGCACAGGGGCCCAACCGCATGCACAGGGGCCCAACCGCATGCACAGGGGCCCGACCGCATGCACAGAGGCTCAACCGCATGCACAGGGGCCCAACCGCATGCACAGGGGCCCAACCGCATGCACAGGGGCCCGACCGCATGCACAGAGGCTCAACCGCATGCACAGGGGCCCAACCGCATGCACAGGGGCCCAACCGCATGCACAGGGGCCCGACCGCATGCACAGAGGCTCAACCGCATGCACAGGGGCCCAACCGCATGCACAGGGGCCCAACCGCATGCACAGGGGCCCGACCGCATGCACAGAGGCTCAACCGCATGCACAGGGGCCCAACCGCATGCACAGGGGCCTAACTGCAGGCACAGGGGCCCAACCGCATGCACAGGGGCCCGACCGCATGCACAGAGGCTCAACCGCATGCACAGGGGCCCAACCGCATGCACAGGGGCCCAACCGCATGCACAGGGGCCCGACCGCATGCACAGAGGCTCAACCGCATGCACAGGGGCCCAACCGCATGCACAGGGGCCCAACCGCATGCACAGGGGCCTAACTGCAGGCACAGGGGCCCAACCGCAAGCACAGGGGCCCAACCGCATGCACAGGGACCCAACTGCAAATGCAGGGGTCCAACCGCACGCACAGGGGCCTAACTGCAGGCACAGGGGCCCAACCGTATGCACAGGGGCCCAACCGCATGGATAGGGGCCAAACCGCATGCACAGGGACCCAACTGCATACGCAGGGGTCCAACCGCACGCACAGGGGCCCAACCGCATGCACAGGGGCCTAACTGCAGGCACAGGGGCCCAACCGTATGCACAGGGGCCCAACCGCATGGATAGGGGCCAAACCGCATGCACAGGGACCCAACTGCATACGCAGGGGTCCAACCGCACGCACAGGGGCCTAACTGCAGGCACAGGGGCCCAACCGTATGCACAGGGGCCCAACCGCATGGATAGGGGCCAAACCGCATGCACAGGGACCCAACTGCATACGCAGGGGTCCAACCGCACGCACAGGGGCCCAACCGCATGCACAGGGGCCTAACTGCAGGCACAGGGGCCTAACTGCAGGCACAGGGGCCAAACCGCATGCACAGGGGCCCAACCGCATGGACAGGGGCCTAACTGCCGACACAGGGGCCCAACCGCATGCACAGGGGCCTAACTGCCGGCACAGGGGTCCAACCGCATGCACAGAGGCTCAACCACATGCACAGGGGCCTAACTGCAGGCACAGGGGCCAAACCGCATGCACAGGGGCCCAACCGCATGCACAGGGGCCTAACTGCAGGCACAGGGGCCTAACTGCAGGCACAGGGGCCAAACCGCATGCACAGGGGCCTAACTGCAGGCACAGGGGCCCGACCACATGCACAGGGGCCTAACTGCAGGCACAGGGGCTCAACCGCACGCACAGGGGGCAAACCGCATGCACAGGGGCCTAACTGCAGGCACAGGGGCCAAACCACATGCACAGGGGCCTAACTGCAGGCACAGGGGCCCAACCGCATGCACAGAGGCTCAACCACATGCACAGGGGCCTAACTGCAGGCACAGGGGCCCAACCGCATGCACAGGGACCCAACTGCATATGTAGGGGTCCAACCGCATGCACAGGGGCCGAACGCATGGATAAGGGCCTAACAGCAGGCACAGGGGCCCAACCGCATGCACAGGGGCCCAACCGCATACACAGGGGCCCAACTGCATGCACAGAGGCCCAACCGCATGCACAGGGGCCCAACCGCATGCACAGGGGCCCAACCGCATGCACAGGGGCCCAACCACATGCACAGGGGCCCAACCACATGCACAGGGGCCCAACCGCATGCATAGGGGCCAAACTGCATGCACAGGGGCCCAACCGCATGAATAGGGGCCAAACCGCATGCACAGGGGCCTAACTGCAGGCACAGGGGCCCAACCACATGCACAGGGGCCCAACCGCATGCACAGGGGTCCAACCGCATGCACAGGGGCCCAACCACATGCACAGGGGCCAAACTGCATGCACAGGGGTCCAACCGCATGCACAGGGGCCCAACCGCATGCACCAGGGCCTAACTGCAGGCACAGGGGCCCAACCACATGCACAGGGGCCCAACCGCATGCACAGGGGTCCAACCGCATGCACAGGGGCCAAACCACATGCACAGGGGCCAAACTGCATGCACAGGGGCCCAACCGCATGCACAGGGGCCCAACCACATGCTCAGGGGCCCAACCACATGCACAGGGGCCCAACCGCATGCACAGGGGCCCAACCGCATGCATAGGGGCCAAACTGCATGCACAGGGGCCCAACCGCAAGCACAGGGGCCCAACCGCATGCACAGGGACCCAACTGCAAATGCAGGGGTCCAACCGCACGCACAGGGGCCTAACTGCAGGCACAGGGGCCCAACCGTATGCACAGGGGCCCAACCGCATGGATAGGGGCCAAACCGCATGCACAGGGACCCAACTGCATATGCAGGGGTCCAACCGCACGCACAGGGGCCCAACCGCATGCACAGGGGCCTAACTGCAGGCACAGGGGTCCAACCGCATGCACAGAGGCTCAACCACATGCACAGGGGCCAAACCGCATGCACAGGGGCCTAACTGCAGGCACAGGGGCCAAACCGCATGCACAGGGGCCCAACCGCATGCACAGGGGCCTAACTGCAGGCACAGGGGCCAAACCGCATGCACAGGGGCCTAACTGCAGGCACAGGGGCTCAACCGCACGCACAGGGGGCAAACCGCATGCACAGGGGCCCAACCGCATGCACAGGGGCCTAACTGCAGGCACAGGGGCCCAACCGCATGCACAGGGACCCAACTGCATGCAAAGGGGCCCAACCGCATGCACAGGGACCCAACTGCATATGTAGGGGTCCAACCGCATGCACAGGGGCCGAACCGCATGGATAGGGGCCTAACAGCAGGCACAGGGGCCCAACCGCATGCACAGGGGCCCAACCGCATGAATAGGGGCCAAACCGCATGCACAGGGGCCCAACCGCAAGCACATGGGCCCAACCATAGGCACAGGGGCCTAACTGCAGGCACAGGAGCCCAACCGCATGCATAGGGGCCAAACCACATGCACAGGGGCCCAACAGCATGCACAGGGGCCCAACCGCAGGCACAGGGGCCTAACTACAGGCACAGGGGCCCGACCGCATGCACAGGGGCCTAACTGCAGGCACAGGGGCCCAACCGCATGCACAGGGGCCTAACTGCAGGCACAGGGGCCCAACCGCATGGATAGGGGCCAAACCGCATGCACAGGGGCCCAACCGCATGCACAGGGGCCCAACCGCATGCACAGGGGCCCAACCGCAGGCACAGGGGCCTAACTGCAGGCACAGGGGCCAAACCGCATGCACACAGGCCCAACCGCATGCACAGGGGCCCAACCGCATGCACAGGGGCCCAACCGCAGGCACAGGGGCCTAACTACAGGCACAGGGGCCCGACCGCATGCACAGGGGCCCAACCGCAGGCACAGGGGCCCAACCGCAGGCACAGGGGCCTAACTGCAGGCACAGGGGCCCAACCACAGGCATAGGGGCCCAACCGCATGCACAGGGGCCCGACCGCATGCACAGGGGCCTAACTACAGGCACAGGGGCCCAACCGCATGGATAGGGGCCAAACCGCATGCACAGGGGCCCAACCGCATGCACAGGGACCCAACCGCATGCACAGAGGCTCAACCACATGCACAGGGGCCTAAATGCAGGCACAGGGACCCAACTGCATGCAAAGGGGCCCAACCGCATTCACATGGAACCAAACTGCATATGTAGGGGTCCAACCGCATGCACAGGGGCCCAACCACATGCACAGGGGCCGAACCGCATGGATAGGGGCCTGACAGCAGGCACAGGGGCCCAACCGCATGCACAGGGGCCCAACCGCATACACAGGGGCCCAACTGCATGCACAGTGGCCCAACCGCATGCACAGGGGCCCAACCACATGCACAGGGGTCCAACCACATGCACAGGGGCCCAACCGCATGCATAGGGGCCAAACTGCATGCACAGGGGTCCAACCGCATGCACAGGGGCCCAACCGCATGCACAGGGGCCTAACTGCAGGCACAGGGGCCCAACCACATGCACAGGGGCCCAACCGCATGCACAGGGGCCTAACTGCAGGCACAGGGGCCCAACCGCATGCACAGGGACCCAACTGCATATGTAGGGGTCCAACCGCACGCACAGGGGCCCAACCGCATGCACAGGGGCCCAACCGCATGCACAGGGGCCTAACTACAGGCACAGGGGCCCAACCGCATGCATAGGGGCCCAACCGCATGCACAGGGGCCTAACTACAGGCACAGGGGCCCAACCGCATGGATAGGGGCCTAACTGCATGCACAGGGGCCCAACCACAGGCACAGGGGCCCAACCGCATGCACAGGGGCCCAACCGCATGCATAGGGGCCAAACCGCATGCACAGGGGTCCAACCGCATGCACAGGGGCCCAACCGCATGCACAGGGGCCCAACCGCATGCACAGGGGCCCAACCGCATGCACAGGGGCCCAACCGCATGAATAGGGGCCAAACCGCATGCACAGGGGCCCAACCGCAAGCACAGGGGCCCAACCATAGGCACAGGGGCCTAACTGCAGGCACAGGAGCCCAACCGCATGCATAGGGGCCCAACCGCATGCATAGGGGCCAAACCACATGCACAGGGGCCCAACCGCATGCACAGGGGTCCAACCACATGCACAGGGGCCCGACCGCATGCACAGGGGCCTAACTGCAGGCACAGGGGCCCGACCGCATGCACAGGGGCCTAACTGCATATGTAAGGGTCCAACCGCACGCACAGGGGCCCAACCGCATGTATAGGGGCCCAACCGCATGCACAGGGGCCTAACTACAGGCACAGGGGCCCAACCGCATGGATAGGGGCCTAACTGCAGGCACAGGGGCCCAACCGCATGCACAGGGGCCCAACTGCATGCACAGGGGCCCAACCACAGGCACAGGGGCCCAACCGCATGCACAGGGGCCCAACCGCATGCATAGGGGCCAAACCGCATGCACAGGGTCCAACTACATGCACAGGGGCCCAACCGCATGCACAGGGGCCCAACCGCATGAATAGGGGCCAAACCGCATGCACAGGGGCCCAACCGCAAGCACAGGGGCCCAACCATAGGCACAGGGGCCTAACTGCAGGCACAGGAGCCCAACCGCATGCATAGGGGCCCAACCGCATGCATAGGGGCCAAACCACATGCACAGGGGCCCAACCGCATGCACAGGGGTCCAACTACATGCACAGGGGCCCAACCGCATGCACAGAGGCCCAACCGCATGCAAAGGGGCCCAACCACAGGCACAGGGGCCTAACTGCAGGCACAGGGGCCCGACCGCATGCACAGGGGCCTAACTGCAGGCACAGGGGCCCGACCGCATGCACAGGGGCCTAACTGCAGGCACAGGGGCCCAACCGCATGGATAGGGGCCCAACCCCATGCACAGGGGCCTAACTGCAGGCACAAAGGCTCAACCGTACGCACAGGGGCCCAACCGCATGGATAGGGCCCCAACTGCAGGCACAGGGGCCCAACCGCACGCACAGGGGCCCAACCGCATGGATAGGGGCCAAACCGCATGCACAGGGGCCCAACCGCACGCACAGGGGCCCAACTGCAGGCACAGGGGCCCAACCACATGCACAGGGGCTCAACCACATGCACAGGGGCTCAACCGCAGGCACAGGGGCCCAACCGCAGGCACAGGGGCCTAACTGCAGGCACAGGGGCCCAACCACAGGCATAGGGGCCCAACCGCATGCACAGGGGCCCAACCGCATGCACAGGGGCCTAACTACAGGCACAGGGGCCTAACTGCAGGCACAGGGGCTCAACCGCATGGATAGGGGCCAAACCGCATGCACAGGGGCCCAACCGCATGCACCGGGGCCACACCGCATGCACAGGGGCCTAACTGCAGGCACAGGGGCTCAACCGCATGGATAGGGGCCCAACTGCAGGCACAGGGGCCCAACTGCAGGCACAGGGGCCTAACTGCAGGCACAGGGGCCCAACCGCATGCACAGGGGCCCAACCACATGCACAGGGGCCCAACTGCAGGCACAGGGGCCTAACTGCAGGCACAGGGGCCCAACCGCATGCACAGGGGCCCAACCACATGCACAGGGGCCTAACTGCAGGCACAGGGGCCCAACCGCATGAACAGGGGCCCAACCGCATGCACAGGGGCCCAGCCGCATACACATGGGCTCTGGGCAGAGGGAAAAAGGTCAGCAAACCAACAGGGGGTGCAGAAAGCACCAGGGCCCATGATAATGGGGGGCCCATCAGCCCCTGCGTATCTGCTGCCAGACCAGTAACCTTGTATCCAGGTGTGTTACAAAGACAGTATGGGGCCCCGCCTGATCCCAATTCTGAAAGGGGCCCCGGTGGTATTATCATTACTATTAATAATAATAATAATAATGTTTATTGATAGAGCACAAGGTGTGATCACAGACGAGGTAAAACACATAGTACAGGGAACAATAGAAAACTAGATGTTATGAGGTTTAAACCAATGTTGTGAGCAAAGAAGACAATAGAAGAGAGAGAGAGCCGCGCCCCTGCGAGCAGCACTTCATTCATTCTATCTTTCTTTCTTTCTTCTCTCTTTCCTCTTTTCGTCCTTTGTTTTTCTTTCTACTTATTTCTCTATTTTTATTTTTCTTTCCTTCTTTCCTCTCTCTTTCTTATTATCTTCTTTTCATTTTTTCCCTATTTTAATTCCTTCTTGTTTTCCTTCATTCTTTTCTCTCTTTCCTCCACATGTTTTCTTTATCTATTAATTTTTTTTCTCTTTCTTTCTTTTCATGTTGCTTTTCATTGTACACTACAATGTTGTGTATGTGTTGTTAAAGCGGACCTTCACCCTGAATAAGAGCCTATCTTATATGTTCCCCACACCCTGTACATACAGATTGCCCACATTAATCCGGACCATCACCCTGAATAAGAGCCAATCTTATATGTTTCCCACACCCTGTACATACAGATTGCCCACATTAATCCGGACCTTCACCCTGAATAAGAGCCTATCTTATATGTTTCCCACACCCTGTACATACAGATTGCCCACATTAATCCGGACAATCACCCTGAATAAGAGCCTATCTTATATGTTTCCCACACCCTATACATACAGATTGCTCACATTAATCCGGACCTTCACCCTGAATAAGAGCCTATCTTATATGTTTCCCACACCCTGTACATACAGATTGCCCACATTAATCCGGACCCTCACCCTGAATAAGAGCCTATCTTATATGTTTCCCACACCCTGTACATACAGATTGCCCACATTAATCCGGACCCTCACCCTGAATAAGAGCCTATCTTATATGTTTCCCACATCCTGTGCATACAGATTGTCCACATTAATCCGGACCATCACGCTGAATAAGAGCCTATCTTGTATGTTTCCCACACCCTGTACATACAGATTGCCCACATTAATCCAGACCCTCACCCTGAATAAGAGCCTATCTTATATGTTTCCCCCCTGTACATACAGATTGCTCACATTAAAAATCATCCTACCTCCACCTACTGCATGTTATGAGCCTTTAAACATCCAAGATGGCGGCTTATGGAACATCAGGCAGCCTGCAAACAGGAAGTGTCTACTGACGCTCTGCATTCTGGGATTGCTGACCTTTCCCTGACCCCAGCTCTGCTCTGTCTGAGCAAAGCACAGCTAGAACCCCACCCCCTGTACTTTATCCCACTCTCCTTTCCTTGGTAAGTGTGATGCTTCTGAGTCAAGATGGAAGCACCCGTATCCTAGAGTCCTGAACAGAGTTGCAGCCCAGTGGGGGAAAGAATAATAAGTAAAATATATTAATTTCATATGCTGGGGAATCGTTTTTTAAGGGTTTGGGCTTTTCAATAAATCATGTTGAAGGTCCGGTTTAAATAGTTCAAGAGCCAAAAAGCATTCCTTGTTTGTATCCTGTACTTACTTGGCGGAAGAAATTGTCAGGCTGGTTCATTACTAGCGCCAGGTAACGGCAGATGAGCGTCTGTATATCGGCGCTAAAAGCGACCGCTAGTGGTCACTCTGATCGGCTGTGCGTCGCTATTACAGAGCGCCTCAGTCGTTGCAGTAACATGGCCGGCATTGATTAATTTGGTTGTTGTGAGTCGCTATAAAGGCGCTGTACAGTCACTCACCCAAATTCAATGCAGCGTCTGAGCATTCCTATGCTGCTCTAACACCATAAAGTTTTGAATCTTATATTACTAATGATAACATTGGCAAGATAAGATTCAAAACAATGTATATTTTTAAAAACACATTTTTTTAATGCATTGTATTTTTTTTTCTTTTTTTTAATGCATTGTATATATATAATTTTTTGGGGGGGATATTTTTTTCAGATGTGTTTTTTTGTGTTTGTGTAGAGTCAGACAATAGTAGTGTAAAGAAAAAACAAAACACAAATGTAAGTCAAAAACTATAAATATTTTTTATGATTTAAACACAGCGTGGGCTAAAATTCCAACAGCCACACAGCGGCAACCCTAATTCCCCCCACCCCGTCTCTGATTCTTCAACTCCAGCAGCATTTTTTCTGGATCTCCGCACATACTGCCACAGTCTGTGATGCTTCTGTGTGCAAGCTGTTTGAGAGAAAAGACACAATTAAGTTCCACAGCTCAAAATATATAGTTGAAAAAATGTTAGTTTAAAGATTAATCATGCAAAATCTTAGAAACCTTACACAACAGGGAAATCTTTAAAAATAACAGATGGCTAAAAATACTAATCTGTGTATCCATTCTACATAAGCACCCTAGGCCCTTATTTAAGAAGGGATAGCGTCAGGTAGCGCCTGGTTAATGACAGGTAGCGACAGATAGCGACTGGTGAACGCCGGACACGGCACGCAATCACACATTTATCAAGCGGGGAGGCCGATTCATTAATAGCGCCAGGTAGCGACAGATGAGCGACTGAAGTATGGCGCTATGAGCGCCGCTAGCGTACGCCGCGGGCGGTAGCGATTCGCTATAGCAGGCCTCCTCAGTCGCTACCTGGCGTTGTTGGGAACAACGCCTACATTGCTGAATATGATGTTGGAGCTCAGCTTTGTAGGCGCTGTCAGTCAGTTTGACCACGCTATTCAACACAGCGCCTGCGCTTTGCTTTGCTGTGGGCTGGGAATCAAGTACCTTCAGAATTAAACACATTGCAACATGTTTCTTTAGTTTTTTTTTATTTTGTGTTGAAAAGGAAATAAATTAAACAGAAATTAGAAGGAAAAGGAAAATGGCCGTCAGGGTGCATCTCGGGGTGCCTGAAAAAGATTAAAAAGTGCAGTTAATATATATATTTAAGATGGCTTTTTCGCTGTAAAAAAATATTGCATTAATTGGTAACCAACATTTGGGTCAAACTTGCACACCAACCCTAATTGTTATGTTGTTCAGCTTCCACCCCCCCTTAGAGTGGTTTTGGTCATCTTACACCCCCCCCTTAGAGTGGTTTGAGTCATGTTACACACCCCCTTAGAGTGGTTTGGGTCATCTTACACACCCCTTAGAGTGGTTTTGCTCCTCTTACACCCCCCTTAGAGTGGTTTGGGTCATCTTACACACCCCTTAGAGTGGTTTGGGTCATCTTACACCCCCCTTAGAGTGGTTTGGGTCATCTTACACCCCCCTTAGAGTGGTTTTGCTCATCTTACACCCCCTTAGAGTGGTTTGGGTCATGTTACACACCCCCTTAGAGTGGTTTGGGTCATCTTACACCCCCCTTAGAGTGGTTTGGGTCATCTTACACCCCCCTTAGAGTGGTTTGGGTCATGTTACACACCCCCTTAGAGTGGTTTTAGCAAAATTATGATGGGAGGTCAAATAAATTTACCCAGTAGTGCAGTACTGGGATTAGAGTGAAGGGTAGTTAGCTTGCCGCAAAAAAGGAAGTGATCATCCTTTCCCTTAGCTCATCGCCAGTCTGGGTGTCCTCACTTCCTCCTGCGGGCAAGTTGGGGATTTCTGGCACCAGTGCTGTCTCCTCGGGGGATTGAATTCGGTGACATATGCAGATATTGTGGAGCACACAGCAGGCGAGGATGATCTTGGAGACCTTCTGTGGGCTGTATAGCATCTCTCCTCCTGGGCGTGCCAAACATAGAAAGCGTGCTTTCAGCAGGCCGATGGTTCTTTCCACAATGCTTCTGGTCTTGCGGTGTGCTGCATTGTAGCGTTCATGGGCAGAGGTCTGTGGGCTCCTGACCGGAGTCAGCACTCACGTTCTCTGCCCATATCCCTTATCCGCTGTTGAAAAAACACAAGGAGAGAGACAGCAATTAGTACTAGTACATGTATTGGTTTTCATTTTTTAGAATTTGGCTTACTAGGCCACATATTTGAGTCCAAATACTTTGACATGGTTAATTATTTACCCAGTAGCCAGCCAGCTGGCATTTTGTTGTTCTCAAACTTCCGGCACAGGACTGTCCGCTGCAAGACGTAAGAATCGTGGCATGAGCCGGGGAACCCCGATCTCACCGCCCGCAGCTTCATCTCATGGTCACAGACCACCATAACGTTAAGAGAATGGAATTGTTTACGGTTTCTGTAATACAGCTCCTGTGCAAGGGGAGGGCGGAAAGGGATATGTGTACCATCAACGCACCATAGCACATTCGGGATCCCTCCCATTAGATAGAAGGCATGTTTTATTTTGGCAACCTCTTCCTCATCCTCAGGAAACTTGATGTAAATTGGGATTAAATCACAAATCGCCAGAACTACCTGGATTAATATGCGGCTCATAGTAGCCTGGCTTATCCCGCTGAGGAGGGCAGAGGTTGCCTGGAAGGTCCCTCGTGCCAAGATATTAAGCGTGGCACACAGGCGTACTATGCCTGGAATGGATTGAGTGCGTTTGGTGGATGGCTCGATTTTGTGCTTAATCTGATCATATAGGGACTGTAGTGCAGCACGATTCAGACGGAAGCGGCTCCTGATCTGCTCGTCACTTAAGTCCCATACTGAAAGGCGGATTCCAAAGGAGCGGGGTGCCCTAAGCCTCACAACACCCCGCTCCCTGGCCTCCTGCTCTTCCAGCATACGCATACATCCATCCACCCAGACACCATACATCACCCTCTTATCCATCACACACACTCAACAGATATACAAAATCAAACAAACAAAAACAAAAACCACAAACACACCACACACACACAAACAATCACACTCCTCACACACTCACTACAATGCAGCTCACCACAAAACCAGAAGTATAGTGGTCCAAACCACCAGCCTGCTGAAAAACAGCTTTCTAAGTTAGGCACAACCAAGAGGGGAGTTGCTGCACAGCCCACAAAAGGCCCCAAAATCAAGCCTCACTTGCTGTATGCTCCACAATATTTGCATATGCCACCAAAATCAATCTCCTAAAGAAACAGCACTGATGTCAGAAATCACCCAACAAGCCACAGAGAGTGAGGACAAAACCCAGACAGAGACTCAAATGAGCTAAGGGAAGCAAGCAAGCACCGCACCACACCACAGCCTTTGCCACAGTGTAACAATACCAGAAGCTTTCAAATTCCTTCCATTTATACTTCACTTTGAAAAAGGACAGGTCCGCTTTGCCGCCTTTTGCGTTGCTCTGCTATTTCCGGGCGCCAATTAGCCGACCCAGGTGTGCGTGAAACGGAGTGCGCACGCTAGTAGCGCTACTAGCGTACGTGAGCCGAAACTTGCGTGCATTAACGGACATGGACGAAAATTCAGTGGTGGGCCAATGAAAGGTAAGCTGCTGTTTATTTAAATAGCCGTTAGGATAGCCACATGTCACAAGGGGTTCAGATACATCAGTCCATTGTTGTATTTGGGTGTGTGTTGTTTGGTTAATGAGGTCTGTAATTAGTTAATTGGCTAACACACATGCTTCAGTCAGTGCAGTGGAGGTGTGGCTACAAGGACCTGGGCAGTATGTGTGAATCTATTAAGTGGCCTGGTTTGTGATTGGCTGTTAGAGCACATAAAACCTGGCCAAGCCTAAGAGATTGCGATGCCATTCTGTAGTCTGCATGCATGCTTGTTGGGTGTGTATTTGTGTGTGTGTGCAGCTACAGGATGGAGCCAAATTCAGGACATCTGCCGGCCACAGCAGGCCCAAGTAGGAGTTTGGTGGGTGCTGTGCGCAGACCTCCCTTACGGAAAAGGGCCCAGCCTGAAGGTGGTGCAGCACCCCAGGCTAAGCGCCCATGTGCCAAGAGGGAGCCTGAATTTAATTTGGCGGAGAATAATCATCTTGTGCGCCTTACCCTTGCTAAATGGGAGCTGATCTTTGGCTCCCAAAGCAAGTCAATAGGCAAACAAGAAAGAAGCAAACTGTGGGATGCCATTGGTGTGGAGCTTAGTAGCACTGCTCAACACCCACGTAGTGGCCCATCCTGCAGGAAACGCTTCTACACTTTGAGAGGGGCCCTTATCAAAAAGATGAATCACGATCTTGATGTGGACAGTGGGACCATCCAGGCTCCAAAGAGTACCTACAGGCCGTATGAGGAGATGCTGAAGGCCAAAATTCCACTGGCTCGGCTGCAGGGTGTGGATCCTGGGGATGACACCACAGGTTGGACTGAAGGTACATATTTTCTGCCTTTTTTTAAAAGCTAATGTTAATGTATGTGATTTGCATTTTCTCTTTCTGCCCAACTAACAGTAGGACCTGTGAAGTAGTACATTATACCTCATACATTTTTTACTTTCCTGTCTGTTGCTTTCTGCATAGGTACACATGGTGCTGTCCAGGATTTGCCTCAGGACACACAAACTCCTGCCCTTCAACCAACCTCAAGCCTAACCCAGTCTGCCATTGAAGGTATTTACCACTAATTTAGGTGCTGGTTGTTTGGGGACCAAATGGGTGTGGGAGCAGCTCCAACAATCGAGTGGGGCACTGTTGAGTATTAATAATATGGACCTGCGGCCTAATTTCACACCCACTTTAACCCTCACAGCAACTAACTAACAAGGCCCTAACATGTGTAGCTATGTTGGAAGGCAGAGATGTGTGGCCATATATCTGCATATACATGTGTAAGCCACACTGGGCTTGATTAGTGAATATTAGTGAATGAGCTGCTCACACACACCTTAATGCATGTTGTATTTTTGAACGCACATTACCAATGGCTCAATGTTTGCTTGATTTTTGCCTAGCTGCCCCGCCATTGGCCCCAGCATCTCCTCAGGAGCCAAGCTACTCTTTGGATGCCGGTAAGTGCATGTGTCAACCTTGCTTTATCTGCTTTAACCCAAGTGCATGTGTCTCATTCCTCTTTTTTATTGGTAGGCCAAGTGACTGGTTCATCTTTGGACCCCACTTCCGATGTTGCAGGTCAACAGGACCCTGTTGGTGTGTATAGCAATACATAATGTATCCTTTATGCTGTTTATGTTACACTGGTTCGATTTGGTTAGTCTAATAATCTACATGTTTGCTCTGTCAACTTGAAGATGCCTCTTTTGAGTGCTTATTCCCTCCCCAGGGTCAGTCTAATAGTTTTTGGAGTGATTGCAATGCATTTTGTTTGACATATTTTTGGACAAACATTCACCCTAGTAGTTTGAGGAATATTTAGAGCCATTAATTGTGTTTTTTAGTTGGCCAGAATATCGGAAGTGGCTGTCCGGAAAGGGCCCTTCAAGTTCAGGCTGCCAGAGATGAGGGTAAGTTGTTTTGGCTTGATCTAGTATGTATTTTGGCTCTACTTTTGTGGCACTTTCTTCAGGCAACTTGTGTTTCCACATGTATTTTCAAGGTCCAAGCTCGAGTGAGGGCCCCACTCCAGACATCTGGGAGATTGCGGGTATGTGTAATTTTAGCAATGTGTCTGATCTTATTTGGCCCAATTATTGCCTCTTATTCCTCTAACATATGTTATCAATCTGAGTTTAACAGATACCTTTTGGCTAGTGTGTAATTTTGCACTTTGTGGAGGTATGGCCTCGATAGGCTATCCATGTTACATTTGAGTTTTGTCCACTGACCTACTAACCTGACTTTCCTGTTTAGCATATGCCAACTTGCCGGAGATCTCAGATGTTGAATTGCCCCTCTCTGGCAGCGATACCTCGCTCCTACCTGTGCCGGACGACACGGAGGTAACATGGCTGATTTAGAGGACCAATAACCACATTGCCATGTTCGTGGGTAGTGGATGAAGCAACATGTCACATTTCCTTTCTTGGTCGTTTTTGCAGGAGGCAGAACCAGAACCCCAAGCTGGGACCTCTTCCCAAGTCCCATGTGGCCAAGCTTCCGAGGCTCAAACAAGGGTAAGTTGTATTGTGTCTGTTTTGGCAAATGATTTGGAGGGGCATACCTGCATTGGTTCAGTTTGACTAAAATGTTGTTTTCTATTTTGTTAGCCTCAAACCACAGCAAGAGGAGGTGTGGCACCAACCAGTGCAGATTTTTATGAGCTAGGGGTCCGGATGCTGGAGGACTACAGTCGCCAACAGCCGCGTGATGGAACTAATGAGCGCATTGCGGCGTTGGAACAGCAGGTGCTGATGTGTCAGCAACAAAATGAGGCCCAGCAGCGCCAGATCGACCAGTTGATCCGTAACCAGCAGCAGAACCAGGAACTTGGTCGGCTGGCCAATCTAATGGAGCAATCTCTCCAGCGCCAGGAACAATCTCTCCAGCACCAGGAAGAATCTATACAGCGCCAGGAAGAATGTCTCCAGCGGCAGGATCAAACTTTGTTGTTGATACAACAGCTCATACAACAGCAGTCTATATTTTTTACTGCACTGTTGTCCCCCAACACCGCCCCTAGCAATGACTCCCAACCTCCCCGGCCACCCAGCCAAGAATATTAATTATTTTTTTTTTTTTTTCTGTAAATATATTTGATTAACCCACCTCTAAATTGTGTTTTTCCTAAGACATAGCTAATAACACAGTCAGGGATGAGTATCCTGATCTACATATGTAAATGTATTTGTAAATTTATGCCACACATTTGTGACCATAGCTTACTATGGTTTACACATTAAATGGCTCCAAAGGTATGGCAAAATTTACACACAAATGGGTTTGGAGACAGTTAAACTATGCTTGCCAAGGCACAACACTGTAATTATGAAAATATAAAAGGCTTTATTTTAAAGATGGCCAACAGGGCCAACATTGCCCAACAAAGGGCCTCAAACAAGGGGCCAGTCATCCCCCCACCCTAACGACGCCGCCGCCGCCTCTTCTTGGCCAGCAGCATAAGCTTCAGACGCCTGATCTCCCGCCACAGTCTGCGATGCTGGTTTTCACAAGCTGTAGAGATTTAATAAATGGAATGTGACCTCAACAGACACAGATGTAGCAATGTAATGTCAGTGTGTCCAATTAGCTGACACTCACATTAACATTGTTGCCCACTGTGCCCTTATTTGTTAACATTATATGAGTACTATTGGCTGGCAGAAATTTGGCCACCACATCCCAAGCATACATTTACTCTTAACTCTTGGGAATCAAAGAAGGTATAAGTCCCAGTGTGGACATTTATGTGTTTAGTCACAGCCAAACATCAGGGCCTAAGTCCTAACGCGTAAACTAGTTTTGACAAGAATCTTAGGTCACGACCTAAGCAGCCCCATTTGGTTGTGTCGAAACCACAAATTGACTCGATGTGGCAAACTCAAGAATGTGAGGCAACAATCAAGCATGCAGACAGGCATGTAGGATTGTTGACCAAACACATGTAACCTAGATGTGTGTTAAATTAACACATAGGTACATTGTAAATGTCTGCAGATTTGACTCGAAGACATAGGGTTCACAAGTGCATATGAAGTGGGATGTACTCACCATCGCAGCTGTGGCGGGGGCCCATGCTGCTGGCCGTCCCTGGAGCTGGGGTGGGGAGGATGGTCACTGGCTCCGTCTGCGTAGAAACATCTGTCAGGAGAAAGCAAAAGAGGAAAGCAAAATTAGTGGGACAATGACACCTGAATATTTGACATCCATCTGGTTAGGGAGTCTGAAAAAACAAATGCTTGCATGGTTACATACATGTTGTCCAACATTAGCATATTTCCTGGACCATGAGTTCATGTAAATTCTTTATGGTTGCAACATGGACCCCTAAAGATAATGTGCCAATAACCTTGACAGTGCAATGTTAAGGACTAATTTGCCGTTGATTGGCGAATGTTACTAGTGTGCAACATGTGTTAGCCGGAACTACTTAACCAAATAACACATTTGCTAGCCCCCATCATGGTGTGGGCAGAAACATAGGGGTGGTTGCCAGTTGGCTAGCACTGTAGTGGGGTTTGTGATGTTAATGTACATTATCAAACCACCTTGTACTATGGACCAGGAAACATGTGTCTCTTAAAAGTGGGCCAAGACCCAGGATTGATACTATTCTGTGTTTTGGTCCACTTTGGCAGAGCACCACCATTTGAGTGAGACACCGTCCGCCGCCGCTGCCTTGCGCACATCACTCCTCCAGTGTGTGCGCACGCGCAGGCCATTAGGAAACAGAGAGTGCAGGCGCACACACATCTAGAGGGGCACGCAGAAGGCTGCGCCGGTGGCTCCTGCCACCCCCAATGAGGTAAGAAGTTTGTGGGGTTTTTTTGGGGGGGGGCCCTGGGTGAGGGAGGTGATTGGGCAGGGAAGCTTCGAGATTCCAAGCACAATCAACCATGGGTGTTGGTCCACTTTAAGGAATGTCATAACATAGGGAATGTGATGGATAACAACAAACACTTACCATGACTATGCCCGTGGAGAATGCGTCGCCAAAAGGCCATGGAGGTGCCGCCTATATGATGCCCTGCAAATTAGAGAGGAATGGCAAGGGCTAAGTACAAATGGGCAGATGAAACCTTTCACAGACTAACAAACTAATAGATTTCAGGGCCAATCCACCCTGGGTGTTGGTCCACTTTAAACATAAAATGCAAGAAAAACATACTCACTTTGACCACCTGGCCATTAACGCGGCTATCCACCCGCAACCTTCATTTTTTCGCATGCCCAGGAGGGGAAGGGGTGGGAGGGGTGCTAGGTGGGGGAGGTGAGGTAGGTGGGGGAGGTGGGGGAGGTGAGGTAGGTGGGGGAGGTGGGGGAGGGGTGGAGGGGTCTGAATCGGAGGAGGAGCTGGGGAGGTGCTGGATCCGTCTCCTGGGCAGCATGGTGGAAATGCTAAGGAGGAAACAGGAACCGGATATGACCCAAGCGACAGGGACACCCAAAAAAAAAAACGCTCCGCGCACCAGGAACAAGCTAATATCAGCTATGTGCAAGCTAAGTGGCGGAAAAAGTAAATTGACGCATTACAACAAGCTATTAGCCTAAGCGCTAGACATTCTTTTCCTTTAGGTGGCTTTGAAACGCAAAGGAGGAAACCGGAACCGGATATGACGAAAGCAACTGTGAAATAAATAAAAAAAAAAAAAAACGCTCCGCGCACCAGGCACAAGCTAATATCGGCTATGTGCAAGCTAAGTGGCGGAAAAAGTAAATTGACGCATTACAACAAGCTATTAGCCTAAGCGCTAGACATTCTTTTCCTTTAGGTGGCTTTGAAACGCAAAGGAGGAAACCGGAACCGGATATGACGAAAGCAACTGTGAAATAAATGTAAAAAAAAAAAACGCTCCGCGCACCAGGCACAAGCTAATATCAGCTATGTGCAAGCTAAGTGGCGGAAACAGTTAATTGACGCATTAAAACAAGCTATTGGCAAAGACGCCATTATTTATTAGCTTGATTTAGCTGGGGGTTCAACATACTGTAATGCATAGGTCCTTGAAAACCAAACAACTGAAAAAGACAAATCTTATTCCTTCATAAAATCATCACACAATAAAACTATCCAACTACATGATAATGTGGCACACATGAGAATGCATAACGGGTTGTTATGAGCTTGTACGCCTGAATAAATCCTGCATAATGTGGACGCTCACAACTACAGTGTATTCATTAAGAACGACTGGGGTCGCGGGAAGTGAATTCCTTGCAAATGGCAGAATGACATGTATGAACAGCACAGCGCAGCACAGCGACGCTCGCGCCGCCACATAGCGAATCAAAACAGCGACTGCACAAACTCTGACCACCACAGATTCATCAAGGACAGGGCTGCCAAATAGCTTGGGCGCTGACAATTTCGCAGAGCGAACGTGACCGCCAAACAGGACTGGCTGAAAAGTAGCTTTACAAGCCCCGTGTGTGGTGAAAACAAGCGATTTAGAGCCCAATGAGTTTGGTGGGAGGAGATGCATTTTAGATGTCACTCACAACATTACAGTGTAAAAATTACTACTTTCTCCAAAAAAAGAAAAATAACAAGACAGATTAATAAAACATATCCCAATAAACATGTGTTGAATTTTGTGCCAAAGACAAGAACACAAAAACCACTTAAAACAATCATTGCAGCGTCTGCCATTGAAATGTATGGGAGAGCGGCAGGTAGCGCCAGGTCATACCTGTCGCTGTGATGGGATTAGCAGCGGCGCTGTTCGTTGCAGTCGGCTACATGATGAATGCCGCACTAGCCGTCGCTCTCGCCGGCGCTAGCCTCATTTTGCTTGATAAATGCGTCATTGTGACCGCCGCCGGGCGTACTTGAGTCGGTAGTCGCCGTTAGCTGCCGCTACCTGGCGCTCGTCAGACACTACCTGGCGCTATCGCTTGATGAATAAGGGCCAGAATCTGTTTAGCGACTGGGATAGCGCCATGTAGCGTCTGATTCATCATTTTCACAGCCTCAGCGAACAGCGCCGGCGTTCAGCCTTGCACAGCGCCAGGTATGACCTCTCGCTACCTGTCGCTCTCCCATACATTTCAATGGACCATCCTTTACTTCTCTTTAAATGTTTTTTTTTTTCAAAAAAATCACAAATAATTCTGTGACCTCTTCTGGCATTGAAAAGCAGTTTTTTCATAATTTTTTTCATTTTTTAAATATTTCCTCAGAAATGACATCACAGCTCTGCCATTAAAGTGTCATGTTACAATGTTGTTACAATGTAATTCCATATGTTTTCGCTTTGTTACTGGTGGATAGATGCTTGAAAACAGACTTTAATCACACCGCCTCCTGCGCTCTGGGCTTCAGAGAAACATTTTTCAGCGCCAGAGATTTGTGAGGCTGTTTTTTTGGCTGAATATGTTGTGAGTCAGTCGCTATGAGCAGTCGCTAACATGCGCTCCCATACAGCGCTGTACTGGTCAAATAGCGACTCCTCACAATGTATTCAACATTTCTGAACAGCGACTGAGTCGCTATAAAGTAGCGACTCACGGCCGAGCACTGCGACTACTAGCGGGCGCTCTGAAAATGCTGCTACAGACGCTCATCTGTCGCTACCTGGCGCTAGTGACGAATCAGCCTGCTAGTCTAACATCATAAACGACATAACCTAACCAAATAAGACCTACTTGACCACTGTGTCACGGTAAACTCACCTCACCTCCTGTCCCGCACTGTCTCTGGGCGGCTGGCCGGGGCTCCTCCTGCTCAGCGGCTCGGGCAGCGTCGGCTCGTGCGGCGCCGAGCACGCCCGCCTCCCCTCCTCACTGCCCTCCTCACTGAGGCGTGTAAAGCGCCCCGGCAGACGGGGACTTGTCTATAGGTGAAGATAGCAGCCGAGATTTGGGGTTGTGGACTTACCTAGAAGGCGGGTGTCCCACAGCTCAAAATATATAGTTGAAAAAATGTTAGTTTAAAGATTAATCATTCAAAATCTTAGAAACCTTACACAACAGGGAAATCTTTAAAAATAATAGATGGCTAAAAAAACACGTACGGAAGGATGTACTTCATGTATTGGTCCTCCTGAGCCAATAATTAGGCCCTTATTTATGAAGGAATAGCGACAGGTAGCGACTGGTGAGTGGCCGGTAATGACGGGCCCCGCCACGAGAACGCCGGCTCCCCACCACAATCACACATTTATCAAGCCAATCCTGCTTAGCGACTGAGATAGCGCCATATAGCGACTCATTCATCATTATTCCAGCCTCAGCCCACAGCGCCAGCGTCCGATCTTGAACAGCGACAGGTATGACCTCTCGCTACCTGGCGCTCTCCAATGCATTTCAATGGAAAAATCTTTAAATATTCATAGTTAATTGTTATGAATATTTTTTTTTTTAATGTGAAAAATTCTGTGACCACTTCTGCCATGTTAGATAATTATTTTAAGGAAAAAAAAAATTGTACAGAATTGATATTACAGGTCTGATATTAATGTATTCATATTACTAAATTTTAAAAAAATCTTGTTTTTTTTGGTTTCCAAAAATATGGTGGTTTGGGGGTTAAAAAACTACTTTTAACCCATCGCCGCCAGCGCTCTGGGGTTTAAACATGCATTTCACAGCGCGAGAATTTTTTGAGCGTGATTTTTTAATGAATATGGTGGGAGCCAGTCGCTAGGGCCAGTCGCTATCATGTGCTCCCATACAGCGCGGAACCTGTCAAACAGCGACTCCTAACCCCGTATTCAACATTACCACACACCGACTGATTCGCTGTCAACAGCCGAACAACGGCCAAGCACAGCGAATACTAGCGTGCGCTGTGAAAATAACGCATAACAGCGGCAGGTAGCGACAGTTGAGCGACTGTAGCGGCATTTTCAGAGCGCCCGCTAGTAGTCGCTGTGCTTGGCCGTTGTTCGGTAGTTGATAGCGAATCAGTCGGGTTGCCGTAACGTTGAATATTGGGTGAGGAGTCGCTATTTGACAGGTTCCGCGCTGTATGGGAGCGCATGATAGCGACTGGCCATAGCGACCGGCTCCCACCATATTCATTAACAAATCACGCTCAAAAAATTCTCGCGCTGTGAAATGCTTGTTTAAACCCCAGAGCGCTGGCGGCGATGTGTTAAAAGTAGTTTTTTAACCCCCAAACAACCATATTTTTGAAAACCAAAAAAACAAGTTTTTTTTAAATAATTTTATAATATGAATACAATAATATCAGACCTGTAATATCAATTCTGTACAATTTTTTTTTTTTTTTACCTTAAAAAAATCTAAAATGGCAGAAGTGGTCACAGAATTTTTCACATTTAAAAAAAAAAAAAAAAATCATAACAATTAATTATGAATATTTAAAGATTGTTCCATTGAAATGCATTGGAGAGCGCCAGGTAGCGAGAGGTCATACCTGTCGCTGTTCAAGGTCGGACGCTGGCGCTGTGGGCTGAGGCTGGAATAATGATGAATGAGTGGCTATATGGCGCTATCTCAGTCGCTAAGCAGGATTGGCTCCATCTAGTCTGCCCTTAAATAGTCCTAAAGGATTAAAAAAAAAAAAAAAAAAAAATCCTCCCACTTGGGACTTGAAGGGGCATCCCGGGTAGCTTTAACAGCGTAATTCCCTCCGGTCATTGCGACTACCTTAAAGATCACCATATGGAGGCTTCCCAGGATACCGGGCTTAGGCTCCCCTCGGGGCAGTCCAGGCAGTGTGTGGATTGTGGGGTATCCCTTGTGGGGGATAATGTACTTGTTTGCATACCTTGTGCTCAGCAGGCCATAACGCAGCAGTTGGGGGCCCAGGCCTCTGGGTCTGTGGCCCTGGCCTTTTCTCCTACCCCACCCCGCCTTATCCGTACCCCAGATGATGTTGTCACAGTTGGGGAGTCGCAATCTGATATGTGTGCCAGATGGCTAATATTCAGAAAGTTATTTCTAGCTCTGTGGCCAGAAAGAAAAAAGGAAAGAAAAGAAAAAAAAAAAAAAAAAAAAAACCCTCCCACTTGGGACTTGAAGGGGCATCCCGGGTAGCAATTGCGTAAAACCCAGATATACTTGGCGACTATAATCAATTATAATACTAAGCATCATATGGAGGCATCTCAGGTTAATGGGCTTGCAATTCCCTTGGCACAGACTCGGCAATGTTTTGGATGTGGGGCATCCCTTGTTTGGGATAACACAGTTCTTGCGTCCCTTGTGCACAATTAACCATTATGCAGCAAACTGGGGCCCAGGCTTCAGGGTCTGCGGCTAATGCCTCTTCTCCTACTCCGCCGTGTCTTGTCCGTACCCCCAGTGATATTGTCATGGGTGGTGAGTCGCATTCTGATTTATGTGCCAGATTGGCTCATCTTGAAGGATTTATGTCTACCTCTGTGGCTAAGAAGGCCTCAGCTAAAAGAAAGCATTTGACTCATGCCGTCTTGGCAAGTGAGTTGGACAATTGCGAATTGCTTGATTGGTCTGACCCTTCTCAGTTGGAAGAAGGGGAATTATATGAGGATACAGATGTTTCTGACGAACAGCAATTTGTTGGTACTGAAAGTGAGCAGGGTGAAGAGAGTGTTGTGGTTACCCCAAAAGCTCTTGCCCAGTTATTTGAGGTTTTTGTTATTACTCCTCCTGAAGTAGTCCCTCTCAAGAGAGGGGAATTCTTTGGAGCCTATAAACCTCGTTTGGAATTTCCAAATCAGAAGCATTTTGATGATATTATTTTTAAAGAATGGAAGAAGCCTGCGCGGCTTCATGGCATTCCCTTGGGCTGGGACAAAAAATATCCCTTTCCAGCTGATACGGTTAAACGTTGGTCATCACCTCCTGAGGTGGATGCCCCTGTACTTCCTGACTCCACTACACTCAGGGATGGAGAGGACAAACGTATTGATCAAATGGTGTGCCACGCTTTTTCCAGTGTAGGCTCGGCCTTGCGGCCTGTTGGCGCTTCGGCGCTTATGTCGGTGGCTATTAGGTCTGTTGTGAGAGACCTAATAAATTACTCAGGGCTTGATCCGGCCTCTTATGAGTACGCCGCTCTTAAGCATTGTGAGATGTTTGCATCTTTTGTACTTTCTGCTTTAGATGATACTCTGCTCATGTGCAGCAGAACCTCTGCCTTGATGTGTAGGCGACAGTGGGCGGCGGATGTTGTAGCCAAGAAATTGCTTACAGCGCTTCCGTTTGTGGGATTGCACCTATTTGGAGAAAAATTGGGTTCTGGAAGTAGTTTCTTCCCGTTACAAACTGGAATTCGAGTCCCGGGCCTCCTCACAGATTTTTCATGTCCCGGATGCCGTCATATCTGGCAATTGCGCAGGGACTGCGGGCAGCAGTAGCGAATCTGTTAAACATGGCTGTCATCTGCCTAGTGCCTCCGGCGGAAAGGGGTTTGGGGTTTTACTCCAACCTATTCACGGTACCCAAGAAGGACGGCTCTGTTCGGCCTATCCTAGACCTAAGGAGACTCAATCAATTTATCCGTTTCAGAAAATTCCGCATGGAGTCTCTGCGATCAACGATCGATGCTCTCCGTCAGGGGGACTTCATGACATCCATAGACATCAAGGATGATTATTTGCACATTCCTATTTTCCGGATCACCAGAGATTTCTCAGGTTCTCGATAGAAGACCAGCATTATCAATTTGTGGCCCTGCCATTCGGCCTTACCTCGGCCCCAAGAGTCTTTACCAAGATGCTGGCAGGAGTGATGGCTATATTCAGGGTCCAGCGCATCCGCATTGTGCCTTTTCTGGACGATCTTCTTATCGCGGCCTCCTCCCTCGAACAATCAGAGTTGTACACCAGGATGGTGGTCTCTACGCTAGAGAGGTTCAGATGGGTAATAAGTTACCCCAAATCCTCTATCTGTCCGTCCAGGGAAATTCCCTT
Organism: Gastrophryne carolinensis; assembly: GCA_027917425.1. Taxonomy (NCBI): domain Eukaryota; kingdom Metazoa; phylum Chordata; class Amphibia; order Anura; family Microhylidae; genus Gastrophryne; species Gastrophryne carolinensis. Next base: position 262,695,819 of record CM051240.1, read on the forward strand.
CCTGGGCCTGATTCTGGAATGGTTCTAATTCAGGACTTGATTCGTCTATTCTTGTCCAACCCTCGTCAGTCTATCTGTCTAGGGATGAGACTAGTGGGATTGATGGTAGCTGCATTCGAGGCAGTCCCGTTTGCCCAGTTTCACATAAGGACGCTTCAGCTCTTCCTCTTGGCAAAGTGGGACAGGTTCCCACTATCATTAAAATCAGACTTGTCTATTGTCTCCCCACGTTTTGCAGTCCCTTCAGTGGTGGTTAATATCGCACAACCTCCAGAAGGGCAAGTCATTTCTGACTCCGCGTTGGGAACTGGTTACCACGGATGCCAGCCTGGTGGGCTGGGGGGGCTTCTGGAAGAAGCATCAGTTCCAAGGATTGTGGGGGCCTCAGGAGGCTCATTCTCCAATCAATGTATTAGAGCTTCGGGCCATACGTCTTGTTCTACTGACCCATTTCTTACAGGGTCTGCCAGTTCAGATTCGGTCAGACAACCGAACAGCTGTTGCATACATCAATCACCAGGGAGGGACTCGCAGTTTGGGTGCCCTCCGGGAAGTGTCTCTGATCCTTCACTGGGCAGAGATCAATGTTCCCTGCATATCAGCAGTTTACATTCCGGGGATAGAGAATGTGGAGGCAGACTCCCTGAGCAGGGGATGTTCTCGCCAGGGAGAATGGTCTCTCAATCCCAGGGTCTTTCAGTTCCTCTGTCACAAGTGGGGGACTCCACGGTTGGACCTGTTTGCTTCTCGTCACAATCACAAGCTGCCAGCTTTTGTGTCTCTATCCCAGGATCCTCTGGCAGTGGCAGCAGATGCCAGGTCTCTAGCCTGGAAGGATCTGGGGTTCCTATATCTGTTTCCCCCATTCTCCATGATCAGCGAAGATGGTGCGCAAGCTAGCACTGGAGGAGGTGCCAGCAATTCTGGTGGCGCCAAGGTGGCCAAGACGTCTGTGGTACGCAGACGTCGTAAGGACGGCAGTGGATCGTGTCCATCTGCCTCTTCTTCCAGATCTCATCACTCAGGGTCAACTTTGTTACCCCAATTTACAAACGCTGGCTTTGACGGCATGGCTGCTGAAGTCTCCATCTTGAAAGAAGAAGGTCTTTCTGATGTGGTTATTCAGACTCCTATTAGAGCTAGGAAGAAGTCTTCCTCTGTCATTTATTACAGGACTGGGAGGTCCTATATCGATTGGTGTGAATCCAGGGCTTTGCCCTGTAGCGTATTTTCTATTCCTAGAATTCTGGAATATCTGATACGAGGTCTGGATATGGGATTACAGATTAGTACTTTGAAAGGGCAAGTCTCTGCCTTGGCTATTTTCTTTCAAAGGTCCTTTGCTCTTCATCCTTTGGTTAAGACCTTTTTCCAAGGAGTACCGCATGTGCGGCCTCCCAGAAAGCCTTTATTTCCTGTTTGGGATTTTAATTTGGTGCTTTCGGCTATGAAGGCCGCTCCTTTTGAGCCTTTGCAGGATATTCCTCTTCCTATTCTTCTCAGAAGGTTGCCTTTTTGGTTGCTATTACTTCTGTCCCCCGAGTTTCTGAACTGGCGGCTTTGTCTATTCTAGCCCCTTATTTTGAGAGGCATCAAGATAAGGTTGTTTTCCGTTTTAAACCGGATTTCCTTCCTAAGGTGGTGTCTGCTTTCCACCTAAATCAGTAAAAAAAAGAGATTTGAGACTGCACTGGAAATAACTAACAAATAAGGATCGAAAAGTAAACAAAGCGCAGTGTGCACATGTGGGTGACATAAATTCCCAGACAATCTAATGAGGCAGGTCCCACTCCTCACTCAAGCACCCTTAGAATCATGGCACCACCGCTATTTATTAAAAATATATATATCTCTTTATTGGTAGAAAAATGACATACACAGGACAATGCTAAAAAACACTAAAGACAAAATCTGTACAATGAGGAAGGGAAACACTTGTGGGGGCGATGGGAGTGGTGGTTCTAATAAGGAGATAATTGCAATATCATATATATAAACCCTGGCTAAGAACTAAAGTGCATTCGTGCCATGTGCTAAGTCATACAAAATTACTATCTCTAAATAATTGTGCATACACACTAAACGATCGTGCAGATCAATCTAATAAATAAAAAGAAAATAAATCTTACCAATGACCCATAGAACTAACTGTAACTGTGAGGCTGAAAAATGAAGACAAAGCCAGGGGGGGACCAAAGAAAGAAATCCCCATGATGAAGAGAGAGTAAACTCACATGCTGGAACGACCACCTGCCCACCGCCCCGCCCGTCTACGCGTTACGTGACGTCAGACGCGTCACTTCCTCAGGACGAACGCTCATCTACCCCTACCCCCTATTTAAGTACACTTACCTGCTAAACTACCGCACACCGCTCCTCCCACCTGTGTAAGCCAATTCTTCCCGAAAGAGACTGCCTCCGCCCGCGCAAACCGCCCCCACGACGTGTGGACGCGCCCCGGCCGGTGGCGCGCCCACGATGACGTGCTGCGACGCGTCCCGGCCGGAGGCGCGCCAGAGCAGGATGTGGTGGAAGCGGATGCTGACGCGTCAGAGGGGGGAGGGCTACAACACTGTATGTCTCTGCAATGATGGGCAGCGCTGTCACCACAGATCCCAACGGCTGACGCGGTCCCGGAGGCGGGGCCGCTGCGCGCGCACAACACCAGCTGCACGCCAGGTACCTGGCCCAGAAGCTGGAGTGCGCTTATTAGAACCACCACTCCCATCGCCCCCACAAGTGTTTCCCTTCCTCATTGTACAGATTTTGTCTTTAGTGTTTTTTAGCATTGTCCTGTGTATGTCATTTTTCTACCAATATCCCTTAGTAAGTGGATACGTCAGGCCATCATTGGGGCCTATATGGCGAAGGGAAAGGTTCCCCCTTTTCGTGTCACCGCTCATTCTACTCGTGTTGTTGGGGCGTCCTGGGCCTTTCAGCACCAGGCCTCTGTTGAACAAGTTTGCAAGGCTGCGACTTGCGGCCTTATTTATCAAGGGCTAGCACCAGGTAGTGTCTGACGAGCACCAGGTACCGCCAGCTAACGGCGGCTACCGAATCAAGTACGCCCGGCGGCGGTCACAATGACGCATTTATCACGCTAAATGAGGCAAGCGCCGGCGAGAGCGTCAGCTAGTGCGGGATTCATCATGTAGCCGACTGCAACGAACAGCGCCGCTGCTAATCCCATCACAGCGACAGGTATGACCTGTCGCTTCCTGGCGCGCTCCAATGCATTTCAATGGAGCAATCTTTAAATAATCATAATTAATTGAGTTTATTTATTTTTTTTTTAACTGTCAAAAATTCTGTGACCACTACGGCAATGTTAGATTTTTTTTTTAAGAAAAAAAAAAAAAATAAAAAAAATATGTGCAGAATTGATATTACAGGTCTGATATTAATTTATTCATATTACAAAATGTTTAGAAAAACTTGTATAATTTTTACATTAAAAAAAAATTTTTTGTTTGGGGGTTAAAAACTACTTTACACACATCGCCGCCAGCGCTCTGGGGTTTAAACAAGGAATTCACAGCGCGAGAAATTTTTGAGCGTGATTTGTTAATGAATCTGCAGCAAGCCGTTCGCTCTGGCCATTCGCTGTCAGGCGCTCACATACAACGCGGAACCTGTGAAACATCGACCCCTAACCCCGTATTCAACATTGCCGCACACCGACTGAGTCGCTGTCAACAAGCAAACCCCGGCCAAGCACAGCGAATACTAGCTGGCGCTGTGAAAATCACGCTACTGACGCTCATCTGTCGCTACCTGGCGCTATTAATGAATCAGCCTCCCGGTCTTCTGTGCATACTTTTTCGGGGAGGCTGATTCATTAATAGCGACAGATAGCGACAGATGAGCGACTGTAGCGGTATTTTGACAGCGACCGCTAGTAGTCGCTGTGCTTGCCCATTGTTCGGTGGATGATAGCGACTCAGTCGGTGTGCAGTAATGTTGAATACAAGATGCTGAGTCGCTATTTGACAGGTTCGCTGTTGTATGGGAGCGCACGATAGCGACTGGACATAGCGACCGGCACCCACCATATTCATTAAAAAATCAGCCTTAAAAATTCCTAGCGCTGTGAAATGCATGTTTAAATCCCAGAGCGCTGGCGGCGATGTGTTAAAAGACGTTTTTTAACCCCCAAACCACCCAAAAAAAAAAAATGGAATGATTTTGAAATAATATTCAAACCTGAATCGTTTAAAATCAGACCTGTAATATCAATTCTGCAAAAAAAAAAAAATTTTTTTTAAATCCCCAAAAATACATTTTCAAAGAAAGAAGTGTTCACAGATTTTTTTTTGGAAATTAAAAACAAAAAATATATATATATTTAAAAATAATTATTAATTAAAATACGTTCTGCCATTGAAATGCATTGGAGAGCGCCAGGTAGCGAGAGGTCATACCTGTCGCTGTTCAAGGATGTGGGATGAGGCTGGGATAATGATGAATGAGTTGCTAGGTGGCGCTATCTCAGTCGCTGAGCAGGATCGGCTTGATAAATGTGTGATTGTGGAGGGGAGCCGGCGTTCTAGTTGCGGTACCTGGCTTTACTGGCCGGCTCCCCAGTCGCTATCTGTCGCTATCTGTCGCTATCTGTCGCTATTCCTTGATAAATAAGGCCCTAAGTTTTACAAGGTTGATGTTCGGGCCTCAGCAGATGCTGCTCTTGGCTGCAAGGTTCTGCAGGCTGCAGTCATTTAAGTTATGCATTATTCCTTGGGGATCCCGCCCATTATAGACGCTGCTATTGGATGTCCCGAGTGTCATGAGTATCGGGAAGTGGGGGGTGTGACATACTAGGAAGAGGAGTCGCTATATGACCAGTACAGCGCTGTGTGGGAGCGCATGGTAGCGACTGCTCATAGCGACCGACTCACACCATATTCAGCAAAAAATACCATTTTGTGAGATACTCACCTGTAAAATGGTTATTACGAGTATGTCACACCCCCCACTTCCCCCCCCCGTTCTATGGTGATTATTATTATTATTTCCATATAATTTTACAGTTATTAAATATAATTGGCTCTTTTTGTTCTAAGGGATCATTTATATGGTGATTATTATTCTCATATAATTTTACAATTATCGAATATAATTGGCTCTTCCTGGTTCTTCACTGCTGTTTAAAAAGACTGAGGAATAGTGGGAGGAGCCAGTACTTATGGACCATGTCATCTCTGCAAGATCGCCCTCTACAGGCCGGGTTCCCTAATGTCATGAATATCGGGAAGCGGGGTGTGTGACATACTCGTAATAAACATTTTACAGGCGAGCACCTCACAAAATGGTATTTTTTTGCTGAATATGGTGTGAGTCGGCCGCTATGAGCAGTCGCTAACATGCGCTCCCATACAGCGCTGTACTGGTCAAATAGCGACTCCTCACAATGTATTCAACATTACTGAACAGCGACTGAGTCGCTATAAACTAGCGACCCACGGCCGAGCACTGCGACTACTAGCGGGCGCTCTGAAAATGCCGCTACAGACGCTCATCTGTCGCTACCTGGCGTTAGTGATGGATCAGCCTGCCCGTCGCTATGAACTAGGGACCCACGGATGAGCACAGTGACTACTAACGGGCGCTCTGAAAATACCGCTACAGACGCTCATCTGTCGCTACCTGGCGTTAGTGATGAATCAGCCTGCCTGTTACATTGCATTACATTATCAGGCTGATTCATCACTAACGCCAGGTAGCGACAGATGAGCGTCTGTAGCGGCATTTTCAGAGCGCCCGCTAGTAGTCGCTGTGCTCGGCCGTGGGTCGCTAGTTTATAGCGACGGGCAGGCTGATTCATCACTAACGCCAGGTAGCGACAGATGAGTGTCTGTAGCGGCATTTCAGAGCGCCCGCTAGTAGTCGCTGTGCTCGGCCGTGGGTCGCTAGTTTATAGCGACGGGCAGGCTGATTCATCACTAACGCCAGGTAGCGACAGATGAGCGTCTGTAGCGGCATTTTCAGAGCGCCCGCTAGTAGTCGCTGTGCTCGGCGGTGGGTCGCTAGTTCATAGCGACTCACAGGCTGATTCATCACTAACGCCAGGTAGCGACAGATGAGCGTCTGTAGCGGCATTTTCAGAGCGCCCGCTAGTAGTCGCTGTGCTCGGCCGTGGGTCGCTAGTTTATAGCGACGGGCAGGCTGATTCATCACTAACGCCAGGTAGCGACAGATGAGCGTCTGTAGCGGCATTTTCAGAGCGCCCGCTAGTAGTCGCTGTGCTCGGCGGTGGGTCGCTAGTTCATAGCGACTCACAGGCTGATTCATCACTAACGCCAGGTAGCGACAGATGAGCGTCTGTAGTGGCATTTTCAGAGCGCCCGCTAGTAGTCGCTGTGCTCGGCCGTGGGTCGCTAGTTTATAGCGAGGGGCAGGCTGATTCATCACTAACGCCAGGTAGCGACAGATGAGCGTCTGTAGCGAGGATTTCAGAGCGCCCGCTAGTAGTTGCTGTGCTCGGCCGTGGGTCGCTAGTTTATAGCGACTCAGTCGCTGTGCAGCAATGATGAATACATTGTGAGGAGTCGCTATTTGACCAGTACAGCGCTGTATGGGAGCGCATGTTAGCAACTGCTCATAGCGACCGACTCACACCATATTCAGCAAAAAAACAGCCTCACAAATCTCTGGCGCTGAAAAATGCTTCTCTGAAGCCCAGAGCGCAGGAGGCGGTGTGATTAAAGTCTGTTTTTCCGCCAGTAACAGCGCCCCGCGTTCATCTAACGTATCTTAAAGTATTGTTCTTTCTTCTTCCCTTTTTTCTTTTTTATTACTCAGGTTTTTTATCTTTATTTCTCCTTTCTTCGTTTTTTTCTTACTTCTTTTTGTTATCTTTCTTATATTCTTCTTTTCTTTTTTTTTTCTTTCATTCCTTCTTGTTTTCCTTCATTCTTTTCTCTCTTTCCTCCATATGTTTTCTTTATCTATTTCTTTCTCTTTCTTTCCTTTTTTTTTCTTATCACTCACACTTTTTTTTTTATTCCCTTCCTTTTGTTTTATTCTTCCCTCTATCCTTCTTTTCATTTGTTCCTTCCTTCTTTTCACTCTTTCTTCTTTTCTTTTTTCCCCCCATTTCATTCCTTCTTGGTTTTCTTCTTTCTTTTCTGTCTTTATTCCATATGTTTTCTTTATCTATTTCATCCTTTCTCTCTCTTTCTTTTCATTTTTACTTCTTCCCTTTTTATTCCTTATTACTTGCACCTTTCCCCCTTATTTCTATTTTCTTTTGTTTTCGTCCTTCCTTTCTTTTTTTCTCTTTTCCTTCCTTCTTTTATCTTTCTATGAAGAGACTATGAGAAGTACGAGTGACCCAATGAAGAGCTCTTTTCCTTGTTTTTTTTCTTTCTTCCTTTATTTGTTCCTTCTTTTCTTCTCAGTCTCTTTTCTTTCTCTATATTTTCTCCTTTTTTTACTGCAGAATATTTTTTTTTATTTCTTTATATGTTTCTTTTTCTATCCTTTTCCTTTATTTCTCTGTCTTTTATTTTACTTTTCTTTATGTTCTTCTCTTTCATTTTCTATATTTTCTTTCTTTTTTTCTTTCTTTCTTTCCTTCTTTCTTTCTCTTTCATTTTCCCTTTCTTTCTATCTCTCTCTTTTATTTTCTTTTTCTTTCTATCTTTCTCTTTTATTTTCCTTTTCTTTCTATCTCTCTCTTTTATTTTCTTTTTCTTTCTATCTTTCTCTTTTATTTACCCTTTCTTTCTTTCTCTCTCTTTTATTTTCCTTTCCTTTCTTTCTCTTTAATTTTCCCTTTCTTTCTTACTTTTTTTCTTATTTTCTTTATTTCTCTTTTTTTTCCTTTTCATTTTTTTTCCTCTCTTTTATTTTCCTTTTCTTTCTTTCTCTTTTATTTTCCTTTTCTTTCTTTCATTCATTATTACTTATTTTCTTTTTTTTCTTTGCTTTCCGTCTTTCCTTTCCCATTATTTGCTTCTTTTTCTTTCCATTTTTTTACTTTACTTTTTTCTCTTCTTCCTTTCTGTCGAAAGATGGAGGGAATGTGGGAAAGAGAGAGAAAGATGGAGGGAATGTGGGAGAGAGAGAAAGATGGAGGGAATGTGGGAAAGAGAGAAAGATGGAGGGAATGTGGGAAAGAGAGAAAGATGGAGGGAATGTGGGAAAGAGAGAAAGATGGAGGGAATGTGGGAAAGAGAGAAAGATGGAGGGAATGTGGGAAAGAGAGAAAGATGGAGGGAATGTGGGAAAGAGAGAAAGATGGAGGGAATGTGGGAGAGAGAGAAAGATGGAGGGAATGTGGGAGAGAGAGAAAGATGGAGGGAATGTGGGAGAGAGAGAGAAAGATGGAGGGAATGTGTGAAAGAGAGAAAGATGGAGAGAATGCGGGAAAGAGAGAAAGATGGGGGGAATGTGGGAAAGAGAGAAAGATGGAGGGAATGTGGGAGAGAGAGAAAGATGGAGGGAATGTGGGAAAGAGAGAAAGATGGAGGGAATGTGGGAGAGAGAGAAAGATGGAGGGAATGTGGGAGAGAGAGAAAGATGGAGGGAATGTGGGAGAGAGAGAAAGATGGAGGGAATGTGGGAAAGAGAGAAAGATGGAGGGAATGTGGGAGAGAGAGAAAGATGGAGGGAATGTGGGAAAGAGAGAAAGATGGAGGGAATGTGGGAGAGAGAGAAAGATGGAGGGAATGTGGGAGAGAGAGAAAGATGGAGGGAATGTGGGAGAGAGAGAAAGATGGAGGGAATGTGGGAGAGAGAGAAAGATGGAGGGAATGTGGGAAAGAGAGAAAGATGGAGGGAATGTGGGAGAGAGAGAAAGATGGAGGGAATGTGGGAAAGAGAGAAAGATGGAGGGAATGTGGGAGAGAGAGAAAGATGGAGGGAATGTGGAGAGAGAGAAAGATGGAGGGAATGTGGGAAAGAGAGAAAGATGGGGGGAATGTGGGAAAGAGAGAAAGATGGAGGGAATGTGGGAGAGAGAGAAAGATGGGGGGAATGTGGGAAAGAGAGAAAGATGGAGGGAATGTGGGAGAGAGAGAAAGATGGAGGGAATGTGGGAAAGAGAGAAAGATGGAGGGAATGTGGGAGAGAGAGAAAGATGGGGGGAATGTGGGAAAGAGAGAAAGATGGAGGGAATGTGGGAGAGAGAGAAAGATGGAGGGAATGTGGGAGAGAGAGAAAGATGGAGGGAATGTGGGAGAGAGAGAAAGATGGAGGGAATGTGGGATAGAGAGAAAGATGGAGGGAATGTGGGAAAGAGAGAAAGATGGAGGGAATGTGGGAGAGAGAGAAAGATGGGGGGAATGTGGGAAAGAGAGAAAGATGGAGGGAATGTGGGAGAGAGAGAAAGATGGAGGGAATGTGGGAGAGAGAGAAAGATGGAGGGAATGTGGGAAAGAGAGAAAGATGGGGGGAATGTGGGAAAGAGAGAAAGATGGAGGGAATGTGGGAAAGAGAGAAAGATGGGGGGAATGTGGGAAAGAGAGAAAGATGGAGGGAATGTGGGAGAGAGAGAAAGATGGAGGGAATGTGGGAAAGAGAGAAAGATGGAGGGAATGTGGGAGAGAGAGAAAGATGGAGGGAATGTGGAATAGAGAGAAAGATGGAGGGAATGTGGGAGAGAGAGAAAGATGGAGGGAATGTGGAATAGAGAGAAAGATGGAGGGAATGTGGGAGAGAGAGAAAGATGGAGGGAATGTGGGATAGAGAGAAAGATGGAGGGAATGTGGGAAAGAGAGATAGATGGAGGGAATGTGGGAAAGAGAGAAAGATGGAGGGAATGTGGGAAAGAGAGAAAGATGGAGGGAATGTGGGAAAGAGAGAAAGATGGAGGGAATGTGGGAAAGAGAGAGAAAGATGGAGGGAATGTGGGAAAGAGAGAAAGATGGAGAGAATGTGGGAAAGAGAGAAAGATGGAGGGAATGTGGGAGAGAGAGAAAGATGGAGGGAATGTGGGAAAGAGAGAAAGATGGAGGGAATGTGGGAAAGAGAGAAAGATGGAGGGAATGTGGGAGAGAGAGAAAGATGGAGGGAATGTGGGAAAGAGAGAAAGATGGAGGGAATGTGGGAAAGAGAGAAAGATGGAGGGCATGTGGGAGAGAGAGAAAGATGGAGGGAATGTGGGAAAGAGAGAAAGATGGAGGGAATGTGGGAAAGAGAGAAAGATGGAGGGAATGTGGGAAAGAGAGAAAGATGGAGGGAATGTGGGAAAGAGAGAAAGATGGAGGGAATGTGGGAAAGAGAGAAAGATGGAGGGAATGTGGGAGAGAGAGAAAGATGGAGGGAATGTGGGAAATAGAGAGAAAGATGGAGGGAATGTGGGAAAGAGAGAAAGACGGAGGGAATGTGGGAAATAGAGAGAAAGATGGAGGGAATGTGGGAAAGAGAGAAAGATGGCGGGAATGTGGGAGAGAGAGAAAGATGGAGGGAATGTGGGAGAGAGAGAAAGATGGAGGGAATGTGGGATAGAGAGAGAGATGGAGGGAATGTGAAAAGAGAGAAAGAGGTTTTGGCCCCTTTAGCTCTTATCATCATCATCTCTGCGGAGCCCTCATTGATGCAATGTAACTCAATGTAAAGCAATGTATCTGAGGTCTTTGCAGTCCCGGGAGCGGCCGGCAGGTGGCGCTGTTGTAGCGGTGCTCAGCGCTAGTAGGAGGCAGATGCGGGCGGCTCTGCTCTGCGCAGCGATCACAAACAATATAAAGCAACAGGTTCCCCGCAGCCGCCACCTGCACCCGCCGCCACCATTTATTATCTGCCTGCCTGAAACCTGCTTGGCCGGGACAGTTCGGAGTTACCCTGACAACAACCCCCCGGGGGCAAACTGCCGGCAGCAGGGGCAGAAGAGCCGCGAACAGGGTGAGTTCGGTTCTGTATGGATTGCAAGCTCATGGTACAAGGTAAGTCTATATCCCCCAGCCTGACGGGGGCAGTGATTAATGGGGGAGGGGTCGGGGGCATTTAGGGTGAGAGCTCACCTGGCAGAGCTCCTATAGGGGGCGGCTCATCTACCCCGCAACCCCACCCTACTAATATTCCTGTCTGCCCCTTCTGCCCCCATAAGAGAGGTGCCCCAAGACCCCCAGACAGGTAAAGGTGTGGGGGGGGGGGGGTATCTCCTATCATCCCTGTAATCTGCCTGCAAAAACGGAATTATTATTATTATCAATAATATTATTGTTGCACCAATAATAACGCTAATAGTAATTTGATTATTAATATTATTAATAATAGACACTTGTCACAGGTATAGGCGCAGCTCTGTCTCCACTAATGATTTTTCCCGACATGGACTGACAGTATTAACTACTATCATTCTTATTAAATGCATTATCATTATTAGCAGGGCTGTATTAATCTTGATGAAGTTTATCAGCATCATCATTAGTAGTAGTACTATTATTATTAATGTTAGCAGCAGGGCTACTATCTATTAATATTGTTGATGTTTTTCAGCATCATCATTAGTATTATTACTTTTATTATTAGCGGCAGCAGGAGTGCTACACTGTATATTTCTGATATTCATTGACATCATTGTTAGTAGTAGTACTAATATTATACTATTAAAAGTATGGCTACTGTCTATTAATATTGTTGATTTTTATCAGCATCATACTTATTAGTATTATTAATAAAAGCAGGGCTACTCTCTATTAATATTGTTGATTTTTACCAGCATCATCATTATTAGTAGTAGTACTATTATTATTATTATTAAAGGCAGGGCTACTAACTATTAATATTGTTGATATTTTTCAGCGTCATCATTATTAGTAGTAAGACTATTATTATTATTAGCGGCAGCAGGAGGGCTACACTGTATTAATATTGCTGATATTCATTGACATCATTGTTAGTAGTAATTCTACTAATATTGTTATTTTGATAAGGATCACTATCGGCACTTCTTTATATTTATTAGTGATATTTGTGTTACCATTATCATCATTATTATCCTTACTAATGATTGATAAAAACTACTATCACTATGTTTACTATTATTATCCTTATCAATTATTTATTAGTGGGATGCAGTTATTATTGCCTTTGATATTATTCATCAGTATTAGTGCTGGTATGCTTTATTAACCCTGCTGAATTTATTATTATTATAATACTATACTGCAATTAATAATTATAATAATAATTATTAATAATAAATACTAAAATAACTAATAATGATATCTAATAATACGAATTTGAATATTAGCTACTCTATAGGGGGTGGGGCGCAGCTTTGTCCCCAACATGGGAGGGGCTGTTATTATTGTTACAGGATTTATTAATCTTAGAAGGGCTGCTATGTGTTATTGTTGATATTTATTGTCAAAAGCATTATTATCAGTAATACTATTATTATACTATTATTATTATTATAGTATAAATCACTATTATCATCTCTCATTTATTAGCGATGCTTGTGTGACTATTATCATTATTATTCTATCACTGTTACTCTTTGCTATTACAGTTATTACTATTATTTTCCACATCCTTATTTATTATTTATTATCAATATTAGTGGCGGTGTTATATAATAGTGCTGCTAAAGTTATTATTATTATTATTTTACTGACAAGAAAAAAAACTTTTGTAATTTTATCCCCCTTTGGGATCCTCCCAAGCTCATAAGATGGTTTGATGTCTTATTGAATTATACATGAATTATTATTATTATTATTATTATGATGAATGTTCCAATAGACTATAGAATAATAGGAATGCCCATGATTGTTAGTGAGTGGGTGGAGCTATGCAAATCATCCCTTGTCATCTCTATGGTTATCCCATTTAGTGGCGCCTCTGGGCCCCGCAGTGACAGGCACAACCCTGGGGTCCAGTATTGGGTGATGTTCCGAGGGGGCGTTTGAAATGTCGCCTATTGCGCTGAATTAGGGAGGACGGGGCGCGCCTGGCCTATCGCCATCTTTAGTAATAGAGCAAGGCAACTGGACTTTTTCTGCTGCATTTTTCATGAAGGTCGTCCAACTGGTGGTAATAGGTCAAGGCGACTGGACTTGCGGTGTTGCCTGGCTTTCTCAATTCTGGTTGCCTTGATTTATTACTTTGATTGATGACAAGTAAAGAAAAGCTCTGATGTGAGTGAGTATCTCTCTAATGCAGGGTCACTGATGGTGTGAGGGGGGGGTGCAGTAGTTTCCTGTCCCCCATCAGATGAAGCTCTGCTAGGAAAAGGTGAGTATCTCTCTAATGCAGGGCTCACTGATGGTGTGTGTGGGGGGGTGCAGTAGTTTCCTGTCCCCCATCAGATGGAGCTCTGCTAGGAAAAGGTGAGCATCTCTCTAATGTAGGGCTCACTGATGGTGTGAGGGGGGAGGTGCAGTATTTCCTGTCCCCCATCAGATGGAGCTGATTTTTTAAAGATGTGTCCCTAGTCACCCGTCTGGCTTTGTCCCTCTGAAGCAGCTCCGCCCAGTATGACAGGTTCTCTTTAAGGCGGCACTGGGTATTGTGATGCACCGAATGGCTGTGTGGTCACAATGACTTCCTGTGTCTGTGTCGTGCTGATAACGGAAAAGCAATAGCGCCCTTATAAATAGCCGCCGCGTGTCCTATACACTCGCTGCTTCTCATTGGCCGATGGAAGACGCCCTGGGCAGCGAAAATTGATGTCCATCCCTCCCAACCAGTATATATATATATATATATATATATATATATATATATATATCCCCCACCCAGCAACATTACATACATTAAAAAATGAATTTAAAAGTGGGTTAGGCAGGGGGCCCCTTTAGGGACGGGGCCCTGGGCAGTCGCCCCAGATACATTTGTTACAGACTCACCAGGAATTGTTTTGGCGCATGATTTAAAGTGGACCCAAACCCACAGAGATTGGCCCCGGAATCTATAGTATAGTATCCACCAGTAACAAAGCGAAAACATATGGAATGACATTGTTATAACATTGTAACATGACACTTTAATACCAGACATGTGATGACAATGCTGCATAAAAATATTATTAATACAAAAAGTTTTCAAAAATGTCATTTTCTTGGTCAGGAAACATGTCAGCAGGTTTGAGATTTTTTTTAAGAAAAAAAAAAATTGGGATCAGGAAAGGGATTTAAGGCTCGTCCATAGAAATGTATGGGAGACGCCAGGTAGCGACGGGTAAGACGTGGCGCTCTGCAAGGCTGAACGCCGGCGCTGTACGCTGAGCCTGGGATAATGATGAATCGGGCGCTACATGGCGCTGTTCCAGTCGCTCACCAGATTCGGCTTGATAAATGTGTAATTGCTGCCGTGTCCGGCGTTCACCTGACGCTACCTGGCGCTGTACAGGCGCTACCTGGCACTATCCCTTCATGAATAAGGGCCATAGGCTGAACGCCGTTGCTGTACGCTGAGCCTGGGATAATGATGAATCGAACGCTACATGGCGTTGTTCCAGTCGCTCACCAGATTCGGCTTCATAAATGTGTAATTGCTGCCGTGTCCGGCGTTCACCTGACGCTACCTGGCGCTATCCCTTCATGAATAAGTCCCTTATTTTTTTGGGATGCCCCTCAAAGAGGGGGACCGCCGCGTGTGGGAGAGCTCAGCATCTCATCCACACGTAAGTGAGGGGCGGGTCTCTTCACCTGCCCGTCACCTCTCCACCTCGATGACCAATCAGGTGTGTGCGATTTACATGCTAGGTATACAACAGACTTCACCCTTTAAAGTGGACCAGAACCTTCGGAGATCGATTCCCTCCCCACAAATCGGGGCGCTCCGCTGTGTGAAACCCCCCAGGTCGCCCCATACACTTACCTTCTCTCCCGGTCCAACGCCCCATGTGCCAGCCGCATCCCCGCCATCCCTCTAGCAAGACCAGGCATTTGTGAATGGCCGGCGCAGACACGCTCCCTGTTAGAGGGAAGCAGGGGATGCGGCCGCCAGCGCTCACCTTAGACGAGCTCCTGGACGAAGGGGCGGGAGCGGATCCGAGCGCGCTGATTGGACGAGCGGCCGCGCATGTGTCATAGGACCAGGAAGAGGTGAGTTTGTTCGGGCGACACAGTGGGCATCCCCGATCGGGGGAGGAAAGGACCAAAACCCAGGATAGTCAAAATCCTGCTCACCGTCCAGGCTGTAAGAAATAAAACCTGCTATACTCCCCCGCAGATAATCGCTCCTAGTCCGGAACCTGTTCCCCAGATCCTACCAGATCCCAGTGTCGGGTGCAGCTTGTCCGATTTGGGATGCAGGTTAGCGTGGACCAAAACCTGGGATTTTAGCCACCCTTGCATTTCCCCAATCGTGGCCCCATTGGGAATAAGAGGTGGATACCTCGCAAGTGTCCACATGTTCCGGAAGCCCTCCCCCGTAATCCTTTAGTAGTTATGTGCCCCAGGTGATATGGGTGCTGGCGCCCCCCCCCCCCCCCCCCGAGCTGTGGGGACCTGGGTGCTCCATTGCACCAATTATAAACTGGCCTTGCTGAATTCTTGCCCTGCTCCAGCTCCTGCGTGCATGCGCAGCCCGCCTCCAGCATCCCTGCACTGCTGCCATTGGGTGCATGCGGCAGCGGCCATTGGGAGGTAATGGGTGATCATTGGAGGAGGCCAGAGGGAGCATGGAGAGAGGTAGGAGAGCAATGGTTCCCGGGGGGCTTCCCAAATCGGGATACCTCTGTCCAGCAATCCAAAGCGCGGCTATGTCAGAATCCTGAGTTTTGTTGTGCTTTAATCTGGCCGGTCCATGGCTTCAATACTTCATAGCAAAGAATCACACAATGGGTTTATTCATGAACGGATAAGGGTAGGTAGCGCCTCGTAGCGGCGAACGCCGGGCGCTGTACGCAAAACCACATTTATGAAGGCGAATCTGGTGAGCGCCATGTAGCGTCACATGTATTATTACAGGCAGGTCAGTGTATAGCGCCTATAACAGCGTCATGTAGTGTCACATGTATTATTACAGGCAGGTCAGTGTATAGCGCCTATAACAGCGTCATGTAGTGTCACATGTATTATTACAGGCAGGTCAGTGTATAGCGCCTATAACAGCGTCATGTAGCGTCACATGTATTATTACAGGCAGGTCAGTGTATAGCACCTCTAACAGCGCCATGTAGCGTCACATGTATTATTACAGGCAGGTCAGTGTATAGCACCTCTAACAGCGCCATGTAGCGTCACATGTATTATTACAGGCAGGTCAGTGTATAGCGCCTCTAACAGCGCCATGTAGCGCCACATGTATTATTACAGGCAGCTCAGTGTATAGCACCTCTAACAGCGTCATGTAGCGTCACATGTATTATTACAGGCAGGTCAGTGTATAGCGCCTCTAACAGCGCCATGTAGCGTCACATGTATTATTACAGGCAGGTCAGTGTATAGCACCTCTAACAGCGCCATGTAGCGTCACATGTATTATTACAGGCAGGTCAGTGTATAGCGCCTCTAACAGCGCCATGTAGCGCCACATGTATTATTACAGGCAGGTCAGTGTATAGCGCCTCTAACAGCGCCATGTAGCGTCACATGTATTATTACAGGCAGCTCAGTGTATAGCGCCTCTAACAGCGCCATGTAGCGTCACATGTATTATTACAGGCAGGTCAGTGTATAGCGCCTCTAACAGCGCCATGTAGTGTCACATGTATTATTACAGGCAGGTCAGTGTATAGCGCCTCTAACAGCGCCATGTAGCGTCACATGTATTATTACAGGCAGGTCAGTGTATAGCGCCTCTAACAGCGTCATGTAGCGTCACATGTATTATTACAGGCAGGTCAGTGTATAGCGCCTCTAACAGCGTCATGTAGCGTCACATGTATTATTACAGGCAGGTCAGTGTATAGCGCCTCTAACAGCGCCATGTAGCGTCACATGTATTATTACAGGCAGGTCAGTGTATAGCGCCTCTAACAGCGTCATGTAGCGTCACATGTATTATTACAGGCAGGTCAGTGTATAGCGCCTCTAACAGCGCCATGTAGCGTCACATGTATTATTACAGGCAGGTCAGTGTATAGCACCTCTAACAGCGCCATGTAGCGTCACATGTATTATTACAGGCAGGTCAGTGTATAGCGCCTCTAACAGCGTCATGTAGTGTCACATGTATTATTACAGGCAGGTCAGTGTATAGCACCTCTAACAGCGCCATGTAGCGTCACATGTATTATTACAGGCAGGTCAGTGTATAGCGCCTCTAACAGCGCCATGTAGCGTCACATGTATTATTACAGGCAGGTCAGTGTATAGCGCCTCTAACAGCGCCATGTAGCGTCACATGTATTATTACAGGCAGGTCAGTGTATAGCGCCTCTAACAGCGTCATGTAGTGTCACGTGTATTATTACAGGCAGGTCAGTGTATAGCGCCTCTAACAGCGACATGTAGCGTCACATGTATTATTACAGGCAGGTCAGTGTATAGAGCCTCTAACAGCGCCATGTAGCGTCACATGTATTATTACAGGCAGGTCAGTGTATAGAGCCTCTAACAGCATCATGTAGTGTCACATGTATTATTACAGGCGGCTCAGTGTATAGCACCTCTAACAGCGTCATGTAGCGTCACATGTATTATTACAGGCGGCTCAGTGTATAGCACCTCTAACAGCGCCATGTAGCGTCACGTATTATTACAGGCAGGTCAGTGTATAGCGCCTCTAACAGCGCCATGTAGTGTCACATGTATTATTACAGGCAGGTCAGTGTATAGCGCCTCTAACAGCGCCATGTAGCGTCACATGTATTATTACAGGCAGGTCAGTGTATAGCACCTCTAACAGCGCCATGTAGCGTCACATGTATTATTACAGGCAGGTCAGTGTATAGCGCCTCTAACAGCGTCATGTAGCGTCACATGTATTATTACAGGCAGGTCAGTGTATAGCGCCTCTAACAGCGCCATGTAGTGTCACATGTATTATTACAGGCAGGTCAGTGTATAGCGCCTCTAACAGCGTCATGTAGCGTCACATGTATTATTACAGGCAGGTCAGTGTATAGCGCCTCTAACAGCGTCATGTAGCGTCACATGTATTATTACAGGCAGGTCAGTGTATAGCACCTCTAACAGCGCCATGTAGCGTCACATGTATTATTACAGGCAGCTCAGTGTATAGCACCTCTAACAGCGTCATGTAGCGTCACATGTATTATTACAGGCAGGTCAGTGTATAGCGCCTCTAACAGCGCCATGTAGCGTCACATGTATTATTACAGGCAGGTCAGTGTATAGCACCTCTAACAGCGCCATGTAGCGTCACATGTATTATTACAGGCAGGTCAGTGTATAGCGCCTCTAACAGCGCCATGTAGCGTCACATGTATTATTACAGGCAGCTCAGTGTATAGCGCCTCTAACAGCGCCATGTAGCGTCACATGTATTATTACAGGCAGGTCAGTGTATAGCGCCTCTAACAGCGCCATGTAGTGTCACATGTATTATTACAGGCAGGTCAGTGTATAGCGCCTCTAACAGCGCCATGTAGCGTCACATGTATTATTACAGGCAGCTCAGTGTATAGCGCCTCTAACAGCGCCATGTAGCGTCACATGTATTATTACAGGCAGGTCAGTGTATAGCGCCTCTAACAGCGCCATGTAGCGTCACATGTATTATTACAGGCAGCTCAGTGTATAGCACCTCTAACAGCGTCATGTAGCGTCACATGTATTATTACAGGCAGGTCAGTGTATAGCGCCTCTAACAGCGCCATGTAGCGTCACATGTATTATTACAGGCAGGTCAGTGTATAGCACCTCTAACAGCGCCATGTAGCGTCACATGTATTATTACAGGCAGGTCAGTGTATAGCGCCTCTAACAGCGCCATGTAGCGCCACATGTATTATTACAGGCAGGTCAGTGTATAGCGCCTCTAACAGCGCCATGTAGCGTCACATGTATTATTACAGGCAGCTCAGTGTATAGCGCCTCTAACAGCGCCATGTAGCGTCACATGTATTATTACAGGCAGGTCAGTGTATAGCGCCTCTAACAGCGCCATGTAGTGTCACATGTATTATTACAGGCAGGTCAGTGTATAGCGCCTCTAACAGCGCCATGTAGCGTCACATGTATTATTACAGGCAGGTCAGTGTATAGCGCCTCTAACAGCGTCATGTAGCGTCACATGTATTATTACAGGCAGGTCAGTGTATAGCGCCTCTAACAGCGTCATGTAGCGTCACATGTATTATTACAGGCAGGTCAGTGTATAGCGCCTCTAACAGCGCCATGTAGCGTCACATGTATTATTACAGGCAGGTCAGTGTATAGCGCCTCTAACAGCGTCATGTAGCGTCACATGTATTATTACAGGCAGGTCAGTGTATAGCGCCTCTAACAGCGCCATGTAGCGTCACATGTATTATTACAGGCAGGTCAGTGTATAGCACCTCTAACAGCGCCATGTAGCGTCACATGTATTATTACAGGCAGGTCAGTGTATAGCGCCTCTAACAGCGTCATGTAGCGTCACATGTATTATTACAGACGGCTCAGTGTATAGCGCCTCTAACAGCGCCATGTAGCGTCACATGTATTATTACAGGCAGGTCAGTGTATAGCGCCTCTAACAGCGTCATGTAGCGTCACGTATTATTACAGGCAGGTCAGTGTATAGCGCCTCTAACAGCGCCATGTAGTGTCACATGTATTATTACAGGCAGGTCAGTGTATAGCGCCTCTAACAGCGCCATGTAGTGTCACATGTATTATTACAGGCAGGTCAGTGTATAGCGCCTCTAACAGCGCCATGTAGCGTCACATGTATTATTACAGGCAGGTCAGTGTATAGCACCTCTAACAGCGCCATGTAGCGTCACATGTATTATTACAGGCAGGTCAGTGTATAGCGCCTCTAACAGCGTCATGTAGTGTCACATGTATTATTACAGGCAGGTCAGTGTATAGCGCCTCTAACAGCGCCATGTAGTGTCACATGTATTATTACAGGCAGGTCAGTGTATAGCGCCTCTAACAGCGCCATGTAGCGTCACATGTATTATTACAGGCGGCTCAGTGTATAGCACCTCTAACAGCGCCATGTAGCGTCACATGTATTATTACAGGCAGGTCAGTGTATAGCGCCTCTAACAGCGCCATGTAGCGTCACATGTATTATTACAGGCAGGTCAGTGTATAGCACCTCTAACAGCGCCATGTAGCGTCACATGTATTATTACAGGCAGGTCAGTGTATAGCGCCTCTAACAGCGTCATGTAGCGTCACATGTATTATTACAGGCAGGTCAGTGTATAGCGCCTCTAACAGCGCCATGTAGTGTCACATGTATTATTACAGGCAGGTCAGTGTATAGCGCCTCTAACAGCGTCATGTAGTGTCACATGTATTATTACAGGCAGGTCAGTGTATAGCACCTCTAACAGCGCCATGTAGCGTCACATGTATTATTACAGGCGGCTCAGTGTATAGCACCTCTAACAGCGCCATGTAGCGTCACATGTATTATTACAGGCAGGTCAGTGTATAGCGCCTCTAACAGCGCCATGTAGCGTCACATGTATTATTACAGGCAGGTCAGTGTATAGCACCTCTAACAGCGCCATGTAGCGTCACATGTATTATTACAGGCAGGTCAGTGTATAGCGCCTCTAACAGCGCCATGTAGCGTCACATGTATTATTACAGGCAGGTCAGTGTATAGCGCCTCTAACAGCGCCATGTAGCGTCACATGTATTATTACAGGCGGCTCAGTGTATAGCGCCGGGGCTCTGGCTTCCAGAGCACCAGGTATTACCTGTCGCTACCTGTCGCTCTCCCATACATTTCAATGAACGTTACTTTTCTTCTCTTTAAACAGGGTTTTCTTTTAATTTTTTTTTGTTTTGTATCAAATCATTGTGTGACGTCTCCCGGCCTAGAAAGAGTCATTTTTGAAGCCTTTTTTGATTTTTTTATATTCTTATGCAGAATTGTCATTACAGGTCTGGCGCTAAAGTGTTAATGTCACAGTGTTATAACAATGTCATTCCATATATTTTCGCTTTGTTACTGGTGGATATGCGTTCAAAAACAGACTTTAATCACACAGCATCGCTATAACACCAGTACAGAGCTATATGGGAGCGAAAGGTAGCGACTGGTCAGTGTGAGCGACTCAAACCATATTCATCAAAAAAACAGCCTCGCACAGCGCCGGCACTCAAATTTTTGTCGCTGTAGCCCAGAGCGCCAGACGCTGTGTGATTAAAGTCTGTTTTTGAACACATATCCACCAGTAACAAAGTGAAAACACATGGAATGACATTGTTATAACACTGTGACATTAACACTTTAATACCAGACCTGTAATGACAATTCTGCATAAAAATATAAAAAATCCCAAAAAGTTTACAAAAATGACTCTTTCTAGGTCAGGAGACGTCACATAATGATTTGAGAAAAAAAAAAATTAAAAGAAAACCCCGTTTAAAGAGAAGAAAAGTAACGTCCATTGAAATGTATGGGAGAGCGACAGGTAGCGACAGGTAATACTAGACTCTGGAAGCCAGAGCGCCGCCGGGATCCGCTGAGCCGTCTGTGATGATGAATCGGACGCTACATGACGCTGTTAGAGGCGCTCACCAGAATCGCCTTCATAAACGCGGTATTGCGCGTAGTGCCCGGCGTTCACCTGATGCTACCCGTCGCTTACAAGGCGCTACCTGCCGCTATCCCTCGATGAATTAACCCCTTAGGCTCTGCTCACAGCTCTCCACGTACGCTGCATTGCACAACGCAGTCACAACGCAAAGGAAAATGCTGCCCATTATTTTTAATGGGCTAAAACGCTACGGAAGATGATGGCGCTATATAAATAAACAATAATAATGGGCGCAGTATATATATATATAACTGTTTTTAATGGGCAGCATTTTTCTTTGCGTTGTGACTGCGTTGCCCGAAGCAGTGCACACGGAGACATGTGAGTAAAGCCATAGAGCCTTATTTATGAAGCTTTAGCGCCACTCAGCGCAGCGCCACTCAGCGCACTTTTTTGGGCTCAGCGTCCGATTTAACAGCTTGAAAAACGCTAACACCAGTGCGGCCACCAGCTAGCGTCTTATTTAAAGTGGACCAAAACCCAGGATTTTCCCCCCAATCGGGAAACCCCCCCAGATCCCCGATAATAACTCGCCTCTTTCTGGTCCTACGGCGCATGTGCAGCCTCTTGTCCAATCAGTGCGCTCGCAGCCGCTGATGTCACATCGTCTAAGGTCAGCAGCTCCGAGCGCGCTGACGGCCGCATCCCCCGCTTCCCTCTAACAGGGAGGGCGCCATACACAAATGCCTGGCGCGGAGACGCGCCCTGCTAGAAGGATAACGGTGGGATGTGACCGCGGCTCGCGCTTGCGCATCCCCCGCTCTCCTTGCTGCCGTGGCGCGCCCGTTCTGCCCATTCAGATAGGCCGGGGCACACACACAGCCAGAGGTGAGCGGGGATGCGGCCGGAGCTCACAGACACAGCGAGGGCTCTAGGAGAAGGTGAGTGAAACTGGGCGTCAGGGGGTCTCACACCGCGGGCAATTCGGGATGCCCCCTCGACAGGCTCTGGAGTCTTTTTCTTTAACTGTGTAATTTGGACAGCAACAAGTAAAATGCTCCAAAAGCGCATTTGTAAAGTGTTGTCCCCAGAAGTGATTTCCTGTAACTGTAATGAAGGAACGCTAATCAGCGGCGGAAAAATACAGCGCCAGAGATTTAAAAAAATGATAAATATGTTGGGGAGCGCCAGAAAATCGGCTGTGCAGCATTGATGAATACATTGTGAGGAGTCGCTATTTTACAGATATGTATGGGAACGCATGTTAGCGTCTGTCTCGTGGTTAATGATTGGTGTCAGGACAGTGACGGGTCACCCGGTGGGTGCTGCGCCCTCCATCCATTGTGCGGGTGACAGGGTGTCATTATCGTTCTATTGTACAGGAATTCCTCTGAGCCGCGGACGGGGTCAAGGCTGCGATTGTCCCACGAGGGGAATGACCAGCGCGAGCGTGACAATCAGGGCGATGACCCCTGCACATGGGTGATGCTGACTAACTACGTGCGACGGGGCCCTGGTGCGAACATTAAATGGGGCCCTTTCATGGCTCATACAGTAAACTGTTTCTGTCTTATAACTCAATTGGATGAAGCTATAGAGTGTGAGCTCTGAGGGACAGGAGGTCATGTGACTGCTTCTATGTACAGCGCTGTGGTATATGTCAGCGCTATATAATGTATAATAACAGTGTGTGAGTGTGGGGGAGACATTAGAGTGTGAGCTCTGAGGGACAGGAGGTCATGTGACTGCTTCTATGTACAGCGCTGTGGTATATGTCAGCGCTATATAATGTATAATAACAGTGTGTGAGTGTGGAGGAGACATTAGAGTGTGAGCTCTGAGAGACAGGAGGTCATGTGACTGCTTCTATGTACAGCGCTGTGGTATATGTCAGCGCTATATAATGTATAATAACAGTGTGTGAGTGTGGGGGAGACATTAGAGTGTGAGCTCTGAGGGACAGGAGGTCATGTGACTTCTTCTATGTACAGCGCTGTGGTATATGTCAGCGCTATATAATGTATAATAACAGTGTGTGAGTGTGGGGGAGACATTAGAGTGTGAGCTCTGAGGGACAGGAGGTCATGTGACTGCTTCTATGTACAGCGCTGTGGTATATGTCGGTGCTATATACAGTAAATATATGTAAATTTTTTACACTGGTTTGACCTCATGGATATTCTGTGAAATTAAACTTTCCAATCAGGATGACCATCAATCAATAATTACTATTGACCTCTGATAGTGTGTGTGTGTGTGTTGGGGGTGTATTAGATTATTGGCTGGGGATTGGCAATTCTTTCATGATTCATTCCGGGTCATTAGTGTTCCTGGCAATGAATTATGATTGGACGAGAGCCTGCACATGTGCTGTGGGAACATCAAATCACGTGCTTGGCAAACTGAAGAGTTTCACACAGAGGGGCATCCCAAATGTCTTTGTAAAGCACAACTCAGAGACGGGGATAGATCCTGGGTTTTGGTGCACTTTAAATGTTTCATTCTTAATTTATAATTTAGACATTAAGACTGGAGATTATTATAGTTTGAGTTGGGACCAATTTAAAGCGAACCTGTCACTGCTGCGGTTAGGTGCCCAATTCGGGATGCCCCACTGTGTGAACCCCTCAGATCACCCACAATCCCCTTTTCCTGGTCCCTCGCCATGATCGTGGGCTGCGGCTGCATGCCTGCAGCTGTGCGCGCTCCTGCGCCCTGGTGAAGTGGATTTGTCCACGCAACGCGTCGGCTGGTCGCTGCCCCCGGGCACCCAATGGCTCATTCTTTAATCTGAGGGTGATGTACAATTATTTCTTTGACACCCGTATACCTTACTAGCAGGTGCCTGTTGTATGTTCTCTGTATCTTATGTGTATACTGTATGTTCTCTGTATCTTATGTATATACTGTATGTTCTCTGTATCTTATGTGTATACTGTATGTTCTCTGTATCTTATGTATATACTGTATGTTCTCTGTATCTTATGTGTATACTGTATGTTCTCTGTATCTTATGTGTATACTGTATGTTCTCTGTATCTTATGTATATACTGTATGTTCTCTGTATCTTATGTATATACTGTATGTTCTCTGTATCTTATGTATATACTGTATGTTCTCTGTATCTTATGTATATACTGTATGTTCTCTGTATCTTATGTATATACTGTATGTTCTCTGTATCTTATGTGTATACTGTATGTTCTCTGTATCTTATGTGTATACTGTATGTTCTCTGTATCTTATGTGTATACTGTATGTTCTCTGTATCTTATGTATATACTGTATGTTCTCTGTATCTTATGTATATACTGTATGTTCTCTGTATCTTATGTATATACTGTATGTTCTCTGTATCTTATGTGTATACTGTATGTTCTCTGTATCTTATGTGTATTCTGTATGTTCTCTTTATCTTATGTATATACTGTATGTTCTCTGTATCTTATGTGTATACTGTATGTTCTCTGTATCTTATGTATATACTGTATGTTCTCTGTATCTTATGTGTATACTGTATGTTCTCTGTATCTTATGTATATACTGTATGTTCTCTGTATCTTATGTGTATACTGTATGTTCTCTGTATCTTATGTATATACTGTATGTTCTCTGTATCTTATGTATATACTGTATGTTCTCTGTATCTTATGTATATACTGTATGTTCTCTGTATCTTATGTGTATACTGTATGTTCTCTGTATCTTATGTATATACTGTATGTTCTCTGTATCTTATGTATATACTGTATGTTCTCTGTATCTTATGTGTATACTGTATGTTCTCTGTATCTTATGTGTATATTGTATGTTCTCTGTATCTTATGTATATACTGTATGTTCTCTGTATCTTATGTGTATACTGTATGTTCTCTGTATCTTATGTGTATATTGTATGTTCTCTGTATCTTATGTATATACTGTATGTTCTCTGTATCTTATGTATATACTGTATGTTCTCTGTATCTTATGTATATACTGTATGTTCTCTGTATCTTATGTGTATACTGTATGTTCTCTGTATCTTATGTATATACTGTATGTTCTCTGTATCTTATGTATATACTGTATGTTCTCTGTATTTTATGTGTATACTGTATGTTCTCTGTATCTTATGTGTATACTGTATGTTCCCTGTATCTTATGTGTATACTGTATGTTCTCTGTATCTTATGTGTATACTGTATGTTCCCTGTATCTTATGTGTATACTGTATGTTCTCTGTATCTTATGTATATACTGTATGTTCTCTGTATCTTATGTGTATACTGTATGTTCTCTGTATCTTATGTGTATTCTGTATGTTCTCTTTATCTTATGTATATACTGTATGTTCTCTGTATCTTATGTGTATACTGTATGTTCTCTGTATCTTATGTATATACTGTATGTTCTCTGTATCTTATGTGTATTCTGTATGTTCTCTTTATCTTATGTATATACTGTATGTTCTCTGTATCTTATGTGTATACTGTATGTTCTCTGTATCTTATGTGTATTCTGTATGTTCTCTTTATCTTATGTATATACTGTATGTTCTCTGTATCTTATGTGTATACTGTATGTTCTCTGTATCTTATGTGTATTCTGTATGTTCTCTTTATCTTATGTATATACTGTATGTTCTCTGTATCTTATGTGTATACTGTATGTTCTCTGTATCTTATGTATATACTGTATGTTCTCTGTATCTTATGTATATACTGTATGTTCTCTGTATCTTATGTGTATACTGTATGTTCTCTGTATTTTATGTGTATACTGTATGTTCTCTGTATCTTATGTATATACTGTATGTTCTCTGTATCTTATGTATATACTGTATGTTCTCTGTATTTTATGTGTATACTGTATGTTCTCTGTATCTTATGTGTATTCTGTATGTTCTCTTTATCTTATGTATATACTGTATGTTCTCTGTATCTTATGTGTATACTGTATGTTCTCTGTATCTTATGTATATACTGTATGTTCTCTGTATCTTATGTATATACTGTATGTTCTCTGTATCTTATGTGTATACTGTATGTTCTCTGTATCTTATGTATATACTGTATGTTCTCTGTATCTTATGTATATACTGTATGTTCTCTGTATCTTATGTATATACTGTATGTTCTCTGTATCTTATGTGTATTCTGTATGTTCTCTTTATCTTATGTATATACTGTATGTTCTCTGTATCTTATGTGTATACTGTATGTTCTCTGTATCTTATGTATATACTGTATGTTCTCTGTATCTTATGTATATACTGTATGTTCTCTGTATCTTATGTGTATACTGTATGTTCTCTGTATCTTATGTATATACTGTATGTTCTCTGTATCTTATGTGTATACTGTATGTTCTCTGTATCTTATGTATATACTGTATGTTCTCTGTATCTTATGTGTATACTGTATGTTCTCTGTATCTTATGTGTATACTGTATGTTCTCTGTATCTTATGTGTATATACTGTATGTTCTCTGTATCTTATGTATATACTGTATGTTCTCTGTATCTTATGTATATACTGTATGTTCTCTGTATCTTATGTGTATACTGTATGTTCTCTGTATCTTATGTGTATACTGTATGTTCTCTGTATCTTATGTATATACTGTATGTTCTCTGTATCTTATGTATATACTGTATGTTCTCTGTATCTTATGTGTATACTGTATGTTCTCTGTATCTTATGTGTATACTGTATGTTCTCTGTATCTTATGTATATACTGTATGTTCTCTGTATCTTATGTGTATACTGTATGTTCTCTGTATCTTATGTATATACTGTATGTTCTCTGTATCTTATGTGTATACTGTATGTTCTCTGTATCTTATGTGTATACTGTATGTTCTCTGTATCTTATGTATATACTGTATGTTCTCTGTATCTTATGTATATACTGTATGTTCTCTGTATCTTATGTGTATACTGTATGTTCTCTGTATCTTATGTATATACTGTATGTTCTCTGTATCTTATGTGTATACTGTATGTTCTCTGTATCTTATGTGTATACTGTATGTTCTCTGTATCTTATGTGTATACTGTATGTTCTCTGTATCTTATGTATATACTGTATGTTCTCTGTATCTTATGTGTATACTGTATGTTCTCTGTATCTTATGTGTATACTGTATGTTCTCTGTATCTTATGTATATACTGTATGTTCTCTGTATCTTAGGATAGATGGAGGCTTATCCCATGTTTAAAGTGGACTGGGCCGGGCCGATCACCTCCCTCACCGCGGGACATCCGAGATCAGGATGTCCCGCGGTGAGGGACCCCCCCCAAAACCCCCGAAAAACTCAC
The DNA here is from genome assembly GCA_027917425.1 of Gastrophryne carolinensis. Classification (NCBI taxonomy): domain Eukaryota; kingdom Metazoa; phylum Chordata; class Amphibia; order Anura; family Microhylidae; genus Gastrophryne; species Gastrophryne carolinensis. Next base: position 262,723,636 of record CM051240.1, read on the forward strand.
CTCACAGGCGGCGGCAGCGGCCAGCGCCGCCTCCCGCGCGCCCCTCTAGATGTGCGCGCGCCCGCGCTGGCCGTTTCTGAATGGCCGGCGTGGGCGCGCGCACTGTCAGAGGGGCGTGCGGGAGGCGGCGGCGGCGGACGCGCCGTCTTGTCCGCCGCTGTCACCCGCTTGTCCGTGGCTACGTGGGAGCGTGGTGAGGTGAGTTTCGGGGGCTTTCTGGGGGGTTTTACACAGCGGGTGCCCCCCTGAAGTGGACCAAAACCCAGGATAGTCAAAATCCTGGGTGTTGGTCCACTTTAAATTCAGTGACTGTTGATTGTTCTACTACCTCTGCTGGAAGTTTGTTCCCAGCATCTACTACTCTTTCTGTAAAATAATATTTTCTAACATTGCTCCTGATCTTCCCCCCGACCAGCTTCAGGTTGGGCCCCTTGTTCTGTCATTAAGTTTCTTTTTAAAAACACTTCCCTGCTGAACCTTATTGAATCCTTTCACATATGGTAAAGGCCTCCATCACGTCCCCTCTCTCCCTTCTTTCCTCTGTACAAATTAAAGAGGACCAACACCCAGGGGTGATCGGCCCGGAAATCTATAAGATTCCCGGGCCGATCACCTCCCACCCCGCGGGACATCCGAGATCGGGATGTCCCGCGGGGTGAAACCCCCCAGAAACCCCAAAAACATCTTACCTGATCCGCCGCCGCTTCCGCCGCCGCCGCCTCCCGCGTGCCCCTCCAGACGTGCGCGCGCCCGCGCTGGCCCTCTGTGAATGGGCGGCGGGGGCGCGCGCGCGCGCGCGCCGAGAGTGACGCGCGGGAGGCGGCGGAAGCGGCTTGGACGTTCCTGATCCCCGCCTGGATGTTGGCGGGCATTGGCTGCGGTGTTCACGTGGGAGCGTTGAGAGGTGAGTTTTTTGGGGTTTCTGGGGGGTTTCACACAGCGGGGCACCACCGATCGGGGTGCCCCGCCGAAGTGGACCAAAACCCAGGATAGTCAAAATCCTGCGTGTTGGTCCACTTTAAGTTCTATAAGTTCTTTAACTTTCCTGATTTTTCAGTTTTAAGAGGCTGATTCATCACTAACGCCAGGTAGAGACAGATGAGGGTCTGTAGCGGCATTTTCAGAGCGCCCGCTAGTAGTCACTGTGCTCGGCCGTGGGTCGCTAGTTTATAGCGATGGGCAGGCTGATCCATCACTAACGCCAGGTAGCGACAGATGAGCGTCTGTAGCGGCATTTTCAGAGCGCCCGCTAGTAGTCACTGTGCTCGGCCGTGGGTCGCTAGTTTATAGCGATGGGCAGGCTGATTCATCACTAACGCCAGGTAGCGACAGATGAGCGCCTGTAGCGGCATTTTCAGAGCGCCCGCTAGTAGTTGTTGTGCTCGGCCGTGGGTCGCTAGTTCATAGCGACTCAGTCGCTGTTCAGTAATGTTGAATACATTGTGAGGAGTCGCTATTTGACCAGTACAGCGCTGTATGGGAGCGCATGTTAGCGACTGCTCATAGCGACCGACTCCATATTCAGCAAAAAAAAACAGCCTCACAAAAGTCTGTCGCTCAGAGCGCCGGAGGCTGTGTGATTAAAGTCTGTTTTTCAGCATCTATCCACCAGTAACAAAGCGACAACATATGGAATTACATTGTAACAACATTGTAACATGACACTTTAATGGCAGAGCTGTGATGTCATTTCTGAGGAAATATATAAAACATGAAAACATTTTGAAAAAACAGCTATTTCAATGCCAGAAGAGGTCAAAGAAATATTTGATTTTTTTGTAAAAAAAAACAAAAAACAAAAACCCCCTTTAAAGAGAAGAAAAGGATCGTCCATTGAAATGTATGGGAGAGCGACAGGTAGCGAGAGGTCATACCTGGCGCTGTGCAAGGCTGAACGCCGGCGCTGTTCGCTGAGGCTGTGAAAATGATGAATCGGACGCTACATGGCGCTATCCCAGTCGCTAAACAGATTCTGCTTGATAAATGTGTAATTGCTGCCGTGTCCGGCGTTCACCAGTCGCTACCTGTCATTAACCAGCCGCTACCTGACGCTATCGCTTCTTAAATAAGGGCCTAAGTTTAAGTTCTTCCACCATTTTTGTTGCCGGCCTTTGGACCCGTTCTATTTGAATAATCAGAGCCGTTTGTAGTGACAATGTGATTCAGCCAATAGCTCTGTTTTGAAATTGTTTTCAATGAGGAGCGAAAGCAACTGATTGGACGAGAGGCCGCGCCTGTGCCATTGGACCGTAAGGAGGTGATTTAATATGAGCGATTTGGGGGGTTTCACACAGAGGGGCATCGAACAAAGATCAGTATTAGTCAAAATCCGGGGTTTTGTTCCGTTTTAAGGCTTGAGCAAGGTGGAGGCCTCATCTGTGTCTCCAGGGCCAGAATGTCAGGAAGGGGGATGAGCTGGATTTATGGCCGGTCAGAGTGACAGCACAACAATGATAGACGCTCCCCCCTGTTATCTGCAGTGTTCTGCAACCACCTGCCTGCCATTGTCCTTACATCAACCCTCATATCACAGAGTAAGAGGCCCTGTATTCTACAGCTACCAAGGTAACATGTCACCCCTCCCTTATACCCTAATAGAGTGTAAGCTCTTCTCCTTCTGTATCCTCCCTTATACCCTAATAGAGTGTAAGCTCTTCTCCTCCTGTATCCTCCCTTATACCCTAATAGAGTGTAAGCTCTTCTCCTCCTGTATCCTCCCTTATACCCTAATAGAGTGTAAGCTCTTCTCCTTCTGTATCCTCCCTTATACCCTAATAGAGTGTAAGCTCTTCTCCTCCTGTATCCTCCCTTATACCCTAATAGAGTGTAAGCTCTTCTCCTTCTGTATCCTCCCTTATACCCTAATAGAGTGTAAGCTCTTCTCCTGTTTCCTCCCTTATACCCTAATAGAGTGTAAGCTCTTCTCCTGTTTCCTCCCTTATACCCTAATAGAGTGTAAGCTCTTCTCCTCCTGTATCCTCCCTTATACCCTAATAGAGTGTAAGCTCTTCTCCTGTTTCCTCCCTTATACCCTAATAGAGTGTAAGCTCTTCTCCTCCTGTATCCCCCCTTATACCCTAATAGAGTGTAAGCTCTTCTCCTCCTGTATCCTCCCTTATACCCTAATAGAGTGTAAGCTCTTCTCCTGTATCCTCCCTTATACCCTAATAGAGTGTAAGCTCTTCTCCTTCTGTATCCTCCCTTATACCCTAATAGAGTGTAAGCTCTTCTCCTGTTTCCTCCCTTATACCCTAATAGAGTGTAAGCTCTTCTCCTCCTGTATCCCCCCTTATACCCTAATAGAGTGTAAGCTCTTCTCCTGTATCCTCCCTTATACCCTAATAGAGTGTAAGCTCTTCTCCTTCTGTATCCTCCCTTATACCCTAATAGAGTGTAAGCTCTTCTCCTGTTTCCTCCCTTATACCCTAATAGAGTGTAAGCTCTTCTCCTGCTGTATCCTCCCTTATACCCTAATAGAGTGTAAGCTCTTCTCCTCCTGTATCCTCCCTTATACCCTAATAGAGTGTAAGCTCTTCTTCTCCTGTATCCTCCCTTATACCCTAATAGAGTGTAAGCTCTTCTCCTCCTGTATCCTCCCTTATCCCCCTAATAGAGTGTAAGCTCTTCTCCTCCTGTATCCCCCCTTATACCCTAATAGAGTGTAAGCTCTTCTCCTCCTGTATCCTCCCTTATACCCTAATAGAGTGTAAGCTCTTCTCCTCCTGTATCCTCCCTTATATCCTAATAGAGTGTAAGCTCTTCTCCTCCTGTATCCTCCCTTATACCCTAATAGAGTGTAAGCTCTTCTCCTTCTGTGTCCTCCTTATACCCTAATAGAGTGTAAGCTCTTCTCCTCCTGTATCCTCCCTTATACCCTAATAGAGTGTAAGCTCTTCTCCTTCTGTATCCTCCCTTATACCCTAATAGAGTGTAAGCTCTTCTCCTCCTGTATCCTCCCTTATACCCTAATAGAGTGTAAGCTCTTCTCCTCCTGTATCCTCCCTTATACCCTAATAGAGTGTAAGCTCTGTGGGGTTGCCGTTTGATGTAGCAATGTCTGCAGGCGTGTGCTGTCCGTTGCGGCACTGGAAGGGTTAAGCCGGGCGTATGGGATTATTCTGAAGTCGGAGTTACCTGCAGAATGAGATCCAGTAATAGCTTGAGCAGACGCCCGATCCTTCTTGGCGGGGTTGCGGCCAGCGCTCCAGCGCGCGTGGAATGCGGAGCGTCGCACATTCGCCGAGCGCCGCCGCGGTTGGGCAACTTTAGAGAAAACAAAAGGCGCTTATTAAGAGTGGAGCAATAAAGGGCGTTGGGAAATAATAGCATCCGATCCTCTAATTGCATCGCTTTGCCTTTATTAGGGCCGTCGCCGGCCTCCGCTTCCCGGTTGCGAAATTCAGGATTCCGCGCTGGAAAATCGCGCCGGATCCGAGACGTGCGCCGACATCAAAGGATCAATGTCTGATCCGACCGGGAGGGGCGATAATCTGATGTGTGTGTTTCCCGCCAATGGTGTGTCCAAATATTTCAGGCCATAGGTGCTGGGGGAAAGGAGGCTCACCTGGTCACATGACCGATCCTTCTCTGCACAGGACAGAGCTGGCCGGCCGTTACACTGAGATTTATATGGAGGGTCAGGGTGAGGTCACATGACCGATCCTTCTCTGCACAGGAGGGAGCTGGCTGGCCCTTATACTGAGATTTATATGGAGGGTCAGGGTGAGGTCACATGACCGATCCTTCTCTGCACAGGAGGGAGCTGGCTGGCCCTTATACTGAGATTTATATGGAGGGTCAGGGTGAGGTCACATGACCGATCCTTCTCTGCACAGGAGGGAGCTGGCCGGCCCTTATACTGAGATTTATATGGAGGGTCAGGGTGAGGTCACATGACCGATCCTTCTCTGCACAGGAGAGAGCTGGCCGGCCCTTATACTGAGATTTATATGGAGGGTCAGGGGGAGGTCACATGACCGATCCTTCTCTGCACAGGAGGGAGCTGGCCGGCCCTTATACTGAGATTTATATGGAGGGTCAGGGTGAGGTCAGGGTGGGTTTTGGTCCTCTTTAAAGGGGGCCTGAGCTCATTGAGACTTTAGATCCACTTTAAAGCCTATTGAAACACGATTGCGATCTCAGCGCGACACATTGGTGAGAATCTGGCCCAACAGGATGATCCTATTAAAGGGGACCTCTAGCTTTACAGATTCTTCTTACAGTGTAAATGTACATGATCCTATTAAAGGGGACCTCTAGCATTCACTCCCTTTTCTGTATTTGAAGCCTCCAAAAAGAACAATAACCTGTCTTCGGAGTTCCCTTTTAAGCGCCCTGCTGTCCCCGGAGCGGCGGCGGAGCATCGGCATTGTGAAATCATTATTTTGATTATAAAGAAAATATTTTGCGAGGTAACAGGACGGCGCAGCCAGCGATGGCCCGACGCAACGATTCGCTGCGTTCCATCATCTGCAGAAACGATTGGCTCCTGGCATCCCCCCGCTGGCCCCGCCCCCTCCAGCCGGGAGAACGTGTCGCCATTTATCAGCCAAGATATGCCGCTTGGCTCCTCGGCGCGCTGGGAAAATGTCAGCCGAGCGTTAGGTCATCACCGACGGCTTCAGGACTCGGATCTAAAATTCCAACTCGGAAAAGATCCGGAATTTTCCTGAGGTGAGAGCTGCAAAGTGTGTGATGCCTCATATAAAGAGGACCTGTCATCAGCAATGAGGAGGGGGGCGCTCCATACCAAGCAATGCCCCTCCCCCATAACACCAACACCAACTGTGCCAGGGAGGACACAGGAGGAGAAGAGCTTACACTCTATTAGGGTATAAGGGAGGATACAGGAGGAGAAGAGCTTACACTCTATTAGGGTATAAGGGAGGATACAGGAGGAGAAGAGCTTACACTCTATTAGGGTATAAGGGAGGATACAGGAGGAGAAGAGCTTACACTCTATTAGGGTATAAGGGAGGATACAGGAGGAGAAGAGCTTACACTCTATTAGGGTATAAGGGAGGATACAGAGAGAGAAGAGCTTACACTCTATTAGGGTATAAGGGAGGATACAGGAGGAGAAGAGCTTACACTCTATTAGGGTATAAGAGAGGATACAGAAGGAGAAGAGCTTACACTCTATTAGGGTATAAGGGGGGATACAGAAGGAGAAGAGCTTACACTCTATTAGGGTATAAGGGAGGATACAGAAGGAGAAGAGCTTACACTCTATTAGGGTATAAGGGAGGATACAGGAGGAGAAGAGCTTACACTCTATTAGGGTATAAGGGAGGATACAGGAGGAGAAGAGCTTACACTCTATTAGGGTATAAGGGAGGATACAGAAGAAGAGCTTACACTCTATTAGGGTATAAGGGAGGATATAGGAGGAGAAGAGCTTACACTCTATTAGGGTATAAGGGAGGATACAGAAGGAGAAGAGCTTACACTCTATTAGGGTATAAGGGAGGATACAGAAGGAGAAGAGCTTACACTCTATTAGGGTATAAGGGAGGATACAGAAGGAGAAGAGCTTACACTCTATTAGGATATAAGGGGGGATACAGAAGGAGAAGAGCTTACACTCTATTAGGGTATAAGGGAGGATAAAGGAGGAGAAGAGCTTACACTCTATTAGGATATAAGGGAGGATACAGAAGGAGAAGAGCTTACACTCTATTAGGATATAAGGGGGGATACAGAAGGAGAAGAGCTTACACTCTATTAGGATATAAGGGAGGATACAGAAGGAGAAGAGCTTACACTCTATTAGGGTATAAGGGAGGATACAGAAGGAGAAGAGCTTACACTCTATTAGGGTATAAGGGAGGATACAGGAGGAGAAGAGCTTACACTCTATTAGGGTATAAGGGAGGATACAGAAGAAGAAGAGCTTACACTCTATTAGGGTATAAGGGAGGATACAGGAGTAGAAGAGCTTACACTCTATTAGGGTATAAGGGAGGATACAGGAGTAGAAGAGCTTACACTCTATTAGGGTATAAGGGAGGATACAGGAGGAGAAGAGCTTACACTCTATTAGGGTATAAGGGAGGATACAGGAGTAGAAGAGCTTACACTCTATTAGGGTATAAGGGAGGATACAGAAGGAGAAGAGCTTACACTCTATTAGGGTATAAGAGAATTTTTATTGGTAAACAAACAAACAAAACTCAGCTAATCAGCATTAATACATAATATAAAGAAAACGTATACTTGTATACAATAAACATAACACAGCAGAATACTACATACTATACATTATCTATCGTGTCTATACTCTTAATGATTACTCAGTGCAGATACATCAGGTTACAGATCAGGGGTTAGGTCCCATCATTATGCAGAGCAGTAACACATTAAACACCATCATAGATCTGAATCATCAGAGTCGTCCTGCCTGCCAGTCACTTCCATATCAGAGTCTATCGGGTCTATAGCTGCTGGTGACTTTTTCTTAGTCGGTGGGTCCTCCTCTGACCCCGAGTCACATTCTCTGGCTATACGCTTTAACTCTTGCTCCAGCTCCATAGTATCGTGCCCAGAAATATCTGCACCTGACTCAGACAGTATGTTATATCGGTTTGATGTAACTGTCACTGCTGTATCCATTCTTCCCTTGGGCTTTTTCCCTGGCTTTTGGACTAAGGACCATGCGCCCTCCGGTCTGCGGGTGGACTTGTCTTTTTTTTTCCCTCTCTTATCACCAGGGGCTTTACTATCTGCAGAGGCTGGAGCAGGGCAATGGGCCATAGCAGGGGAAGGGGCTACAGGGGAAGATGGGCTATCAGCTTGCTCCGGTGCTGGCTGTGGGATGGTGGCCACAGGCTGTGGGGTTACATCTGTCTGATCTCTTATCTCAGTTGTCTCAGACCCTGGCCTTGTTACTATCTGCCCAGACATCAGAGCCTCCTCCTCTGTAACCTCACCTGCTGCCACCAGCTCCTCCGCAGCCTGGCTATAGAGGTTATGGAAGGCCTCCGAGCAGTCCTTATGGTAGTGACCCATCTGACCACACAAGTTACACCGAACATTTGTACACATGGCGCTGGTGTGACCAATCTCCCCGCACAGGTTACACTTCACTACAGTACACACTCCGGCCACATGACCGGCCTTCCCACACTTAAAGCACAAGCGTGGCTGACCGGCATAGAAACACACCCCCCTCTCACGGCCGATAAAGAAGGAGTTGGGCAAATGTAAGGTAACATTACTGTGCTGCCTGAGCTTCACCAGCACCCTCCAGCCTCCCGTCCAGATCCCATCATCATCAAGACACTTTGTCAGGTCAGACACCATATCACAATGTCTCCTCAGCCATATCACAATATCCTGCGGGGGGACGGACTCATTCCAGAACAAGATGTTAACGCTCACAGTGCCCGGCTTTGATACCGGGATAAGGATAAACTGGTCCCATCCCTCAGTGCCCCTAAACTTTGTCACACTTGCCCAGAACCTGTCCAAGCTGGCCATGAGCTTGAAGCTTATATCGTAGCCCTGCCTGTCCGGGAGGTTTATGACGGCCAAGATATCTGCGGGTGTGAACCCCATCTGGTTACACAGGAGCTCCCGGATCACATGTCTCCTGTCTGGCAGATCTTCCTTTGCCCCATTATTCTTAAATCTTACCACGTTCCTCCTCTTAAATGCCTGACCGGTGTAATGTAAGCCGGGGCTAAAAGATGGGGCACCGCGGCTCCAGGCATTCTGAGGAGGAGCGTGGCCAGATGCATTGCCAGTCGTATCACTGCGGGGTCTTGATTGAGGGGGACCCGCTACCTGTGGTCGGTTACCTGTGGGAGAACAACATTATTAGTGCATGCAGACGATTCAGTCCCATTACTATCAGAAACCGCAGGCTGTTCATTGTCCCAAACAGATTGCAATGCATTGGGACTTGCTTGCTTGTTTCCTCGATTGGGGGACAGTTCAGAGGTGTCACTATGTCCCGGATGTGACCCCAGGGTTGCAATTTGGGGGGTCTCTCCAACTTCCATAGTGTCACTGGCTGCATCACATCCATTCTCAGGCTGGGGGAGGGCGCCTTGTGATACACAGAGTCCATTGCTGGAACCTTTCAGGGATTGCTCACTGCTGCCCCCTGGGGGTGGTTGGCTTACTTGGCTGGTATCACGAAAAGGGGCAGAATCTTGCAGCACTGGGGTCCTGTACAGCAGCTCCTGTGAGGATGTCTCCTTCCCTGATGGTGAGGGGGTGGCTGAGCTGGGTTCAGGTATCTGTCTGTGTTTTAGGAGCTTTTGAGACTCCTCAAACCGATCCAGGTTCTTGTATCTCTCTGCCATGGGCCCCATTTGTTTCTCAAGTGTCTCAATGTCACTAACAATTTCAGCAAGCTGTGTGCGTAAAGTCTCTATCAGCACATCATAGGCGGTTGCGCTATTGGGGTTTGCTGCTTTTTGTTTATTTGCTTCATCTATTTGTCTTTGCAGTTGTGTCCTGGTTGCTCTTAAGCTGTTCATTTTATTGACTAAATCTGGAATTTTGTCTGCAAGCTGCAGTTCTGGTGCGCTCTCTGTCTCTTTAAGACTTGCCTTTCGCCTTGGCTTTTCTGCTGGGTCTTTGAATGTCTCTGCTGCCTCAGTCCTGGGAGACTTGTGGCCATTTGCCCCCAACTCAGCATTTGCATTGTCTGATAACTTGCCAGATTTATGACCAGTGGCAGATTTAGCAGATTTCCCCCCAGTTATGGGGTCACCGGTGGCCGGCTGGGTCTTGGATCTCAGGGCCCGGGACTCTCGGCTCACACACACATTCTGCTGCAGGTTTTCCTGCATTGTCAGTCTTTCCAAAGATGTCCTCCTCAGCTTGTGCTGCTTCCCACTGCCGGCCTGAGCTGGCTGCTGAGTGTCCATCACAACAGGTTGGATCAGGCCTGGATCAGCACAGTCACTTTGCTGGGGCTGCCGCCCTCCCTCCATTACATGCTGCACACAGACACTGCTACACGGCCCATCATTATTATCCACCACTTCCATTCCAGCTTCACTTACTTTACTGTAACTTTCTTCCATAAAGACTCTTCCACCTTCATTGTAATCCACCGCGGTCAGCCGGTCAGCAGCATATTCAGTAGCCAGAGGGTCTCTAACATGGACTCCAGATTCAGACCCAGAAGCCTGGAGCTCACCTGGGGAGCGACCCCACCCAAGGCAGCCATGCCCTGGGCTAGAGCCAGACATTCATAGCACCTGCAGAGCTCACTCACACACCTCCTCCCACCTTAACGATCTATTAGGGTATAAGGGAGGATACAGGAGGAGAAGAGCTTACACTCTATTAGGGTATAAGGGAGGATACAGGAGGAGAAGAGCTTACACTCTATTAGGGTATAAGGGAGGATACAGGAGGAGAAGAGCTTACACTCTATTAGGGTATAAGGGAGGATACAGGGGGAGAAGAGCTTACACTCTATTAGGGTATAAGGGAGGATACAGGAGGAGAAGAGCTTACACTCTATTAGGGTATAAGGGAGGATACAGGAGGAGAAGAGCTTACACTCTATTAGGGTATAAGGGAGGATACAGGAGGAGAAGAGCTTACACTCTATTAGGGTATAAGGGAGGATACAGGAGGAGAAGAGCTTACAACTCTATTAGGGTATAAGGGAGGATACAGAAGGAGAAGAGCTTGCACTCTATTAGGGTATAAGGGAGGATACAGGAGGAGAAGAGCTTACACTCTATTAGGGTATAAGGGAGGATACAGGAGGAGAAGAGCTTACACTCTATTAGGGTATAAGGGAGGATACAGGAGGAGAAGAGCTTACACTCTATTAGGGTATAAGGGAGGATACAGGAGGAGAAGAGCTTACAATCTATTAGGGTAATCAGGAGGGTGTGGTCACCTCCTGGTGTGCGTGCTTCCTCTGATTACCTGCAGCTGGAGAGCTGTGAGCTGTGAGCTGTGAGCTGTGAAGCCTGAGGCCTTGCTGGGAGGATTATCCCAGGCAAGATGGAGGATTCTGGGGGTGAATCTCGCCGATACCCCCGGAGGACTATTAAACCTCCGGATCCCGGGACTGCTTCCACCAGCGGCGCTAGTAACACCACGGTGCCCCAGCCCGGTGAGAGTTTGTCAGCCTTTCGCAGCCGTGTATGCAGTAATTTGTGCAATGTGGCGAAGGAGGAGGAGAAGCTTTGCAAGATGAAAATTTCATTAAAGAAAAAGAAAATGGACACCAGCAAGGCGCGGGGATTGGATAAGCGGTCAAGCAAGGCAGACTTAGCTGAGCTTGAATCAGCATGCCGGCAGCAGGAAAAGTTGGTTGCGTCCCTTAAAGCAAGCAGTGGGGCCTTTAAAGAAAAATATAAAAATGAGGAGCGATTTAAATCCATGCAGCGCTCAGGCCCCACAGTGAAGGAGGAAGAGGCCGACCATGTGGACGAGACCCAGATGGTGGAGGATTCTCCAGCTGTACCTCCACCCAAAGTTGCAGCAGTAGCAGAGCCGGGAGCCCCGGAACCAGCATTTGAAAACTTTCTTGCTGAGGCAACACATCAGGAGTGCGTGACATCGCTGGGCATCCAGGAAGCCCTTACTGGTGCAGATCTTGCAGAGGACAGCCGCCAGCCTGAGGAGCCCATGCCAGCTAAGGACAACGTCCATCTGTCCAGCCAGCCTGCGGAGCGCGCCATAGGCGCTGTGTCAGGGGGTATAGAAGACTGTGGCGCTCCTTGCCCTGAAAAGGGTGAGGTGGCGCCAGACGTAAGTACCATCCTGGCACCCATCCGGGTTCCTGGGTGCGCCGAACTTGGTGGGCCTGGGGCCATGGGTGACTCACCCGCAGGTTTGGGTCTTGCTGGCAGGGCTTCTATTGATTCTGCTTCAGCTGGTTTAGGTGCTGTTATTGATGTTGTTGCTCCTGTTGCTGCTGTGTCTGGGGTTGAGTCCACAGGGGTTAAATCTATTGCTGGACTTTCTGCTGTGACTGATGTTGTGACTGTCCCCTCACCTGCACCTCAGGTGGACTATAAGAAGACTGTGCCACCTAATGCTGGGGCCCCTGCTGTCCGCCCTGCCCTGTATTTCATCCAGCGAGGTGGCACAGGGAGTGGGGCCAATAATGCTGTTGGTGCTGCAGTGCAGCCCCCTGTGTCCTATGCCCAGGTTGCCAGGCGCGGAGGAGAAGCTGCTGGTGAGAGGATGTCTGTGCCCAGTGAGGTCAACGCCCCTGCCAGTGGCTTCAATAGGCGCAACCTGGTCCAGCTTAGGTGGGAGGGGGAGGGGCTAGTTATCACCCGGCGGGCGGTGGTGGATCTCATCCTGGGTATGGGATTTACAGCCGCAGACATTTTTGCCCTGATCAGTCCAGTGGGGAGTGCAGAACATGACTTGAGCTTCGTTAGACCAGAGGGGATGGACTTGTTTTGGGAGCGGTACGAGCTGCAAAAGCAACGTCCTGCCTGGAAGGGGTTAACTCCCATCCAGGTCTCCAGGCAGCAGCTCATTAAAAACATCACCATCCTAGTAAGAAATGAGTCCATTCCCCCCTCAGATTTGACCGTCTGGCTAAGGCGTTATGGTGATGTTCTCACTCCCCTGAAAAAAATTTTGGACGATCGCGACATCTGGACCGGGGGCTGGTCAGTGACCCTGAGGCTCCGCAGGAATGGCAACCAGGTCACCCACTTGCCATCATCTGCCTATATTGGCCGTGACCGGCTGACCATCTTTTATCCTGGTCAGCCCAAGGTTTGCCATAAATGTGGGGCCAAGGGTCACTTCAGCTCCTCCTGCTCGCTTCTTAGGTGCTCTTTGTGCCAGGGCTTGGGACACTTGGCTAAGGACTGCAATACCATCCGCTGTAATCTATGTAACCAGCTCGGCCACCCTTATAGTCAGTGTCCTGAGGCCTGGCACAACCTGGACAGGGAAGTGGTGCAGGAAATGCTGCGGCTGGATAGGGAGGAACATTCCCATGCTGCCCCGTCTGCGGTCCCTCCCCCCACTCAGCTGGGGGTTCCTGAGGCCCCTGTGCCTGTGCCATCTGCAGGTGGCCCTAAGGTGAATCCCCAGTCTGCCCCCAAGTCAGCAACCACTAATGTAAGACCAAGCAATATAATAGCTGAGGCGGCCCGGGGGGCTGGCACTGCAAGTACCAAGGGGGTTTCAGTAATTGTGCCCCCTGCTGTAAGATCTCGCAGGCTGGGGCTAGGTGATCCTGATCCTGCACCCCCTTCTGAGCAGGGTGGGAGTTCAGATCCCAAGACAGCATGGTCTGGACTCTCCCCTGGGGATCAGGATTACCTGGCTTACAGGCTAGCTACAAAGAAAAAAAGGAAAAAGGGTAATGCAGTGCCGGAGCCGGGGGAGAGCAGTGGGGTGCAGCTCTCCAACAGGTTTGAGGCACTTTCTGAGGACTCATCTATTGAAATATCTTCTTTTGATTCCGAGGCTTCAGATATGGAGGAGGAAGCACCAGTCTCCTCCAGTAAGCGTTTAGGGTCAGATAGTGAGGCCGGAGGGAAGGCTAAGAGACATTCTCCCGAATGACTCTGATGGCAGTTCCCCCTCCGATAAAGGTGGCAACCATTAATGTTGCCAGCATTAAATCTGTAAGCGCTCGTTTTATGGCCTTATTTTTTCTCAGCCAGTTTGATGCTGACATTTTATTTTTGCAGGAGACCAGATTGGCCAGTCTGGCTGACATTCACGCTGTGAAGCGGGAGTGGAGGCACGGACCCTCTTTTTGGTCTCTTGCGGCCGAGCCTTACAGCGGAGTGGCGGTGCTTTTTAAAACTGACATGGTAACTTGCCGGCGGGTCATTGAGGTGGAGATCGGGAGGTGCATGGTATTGGACGTCATTGTGAAGGGGCAGGACCTGCGCCTAATAAATATCTATGGACCTCAAACTAAGTGGGACAGGAAATGCCTCTTTACAAAGATCAAGCCGTTCCTTTTTACAGCCCGGCCAGTAGTCTTTGGGGGTGATTTTAACACCGTGACTAGGCCCATGGACAGGAGAGGCTTCAAAGGCAAGCTGGGCTGCGATAGTCTCTTTTTGAATAGTATGGTTAGAGAGGCAGGTCTGGAAGATGTGCACATTAAGCACTCCCCGGACCTCACGGGCTTCACTTTTCAGCGAGGTAGCAGTCAGAGTAGGATAGACAGATTTTTTTTGAAGGAGGGCTCGGCTTCTCAGCCTCCCCGGCTGCAGGCGGTCGAGTTCTCCGATCACCTTTTACTATCGATGGTCTTGAATGCCTCTGACACACCCCCTAGAGGAAGGGGCATCTGGAGGATGAATTCGGCTCTCCTTGAGGAGGAGTGGGTAAGACAATCCTTTGAGGAATTCTTTCAGGCACAGGTTTCCATTAAGGATTTTTGCAGCAGCAGGTCTGAGTGGTGGGAGCTGACCAAAATGAGAATTGCTGGGCTTTTCAGGGGCCTAGGAAAAAGGAAACAGCTTGATAAATACATTGCCTACCAGCGCTTGCGGAGGAAGCTTGACATCCTTGTCTCGAATGGTGGAGATCAAGGGGCAATCTCTGAAGTCAAGCTTCTCCTCAGGAAGTGTCAGTATGACCGGCATGCTTCTCTGGTTCTGGAAAGGGATTATGGGAAATACCACTCACCCGATCCCTATCAGAATTGCAGACAGGCTGCAGCTCTCAAGACTGTCCTTGGTCTGAAGGATAGCACAGGTTACCTGGTAAGATCTAAATCTGGGATCCTGGAGATCATTAGGTCCTTTTATGCTGACCTCCTGGGCAGAAAGGTTCTTGACGGGGCAAGGATGGAAAGTTTCCTGGACTCTACTCCAGGATTGGAAAATGGTGACATTTCTATCACTGGCTTGACAGAACCGGTCACGGCTGATGAGGTGGTAAGTGCAATTGATCACCTTGCCATCAAAAAGTCGCCCGGGTCAGATGGTCTGACAGCTGAATTTTATAAATGCTTTAAGACCATCCTGGCACCACATTTGGTGGAGGTTTTTAATTGCTGTCTGGCAGAGGGTTCCCTCCCTCCCTCCATGAGGCGCTCGGCCGTGATCCTTCTGTCAAAAGGTAAGGACTCTTCGATGATTGAGAACTGGCGCCCCATCAGCCTTCTCAATGTCGATAGAAAGATACTGGCAAAGATTTTGTTCTGGCGCTTGTCGTCAGTGGCGGAGCAACTGCTTTCTTGTCACCAGCATTGCTCCATCCAAGGTAGAAGCACCTTCTCAGCGGTTTTAGCTGTCCGGGAAGCCTTGGAGCGGTGCAGGGCTGCAGGCTGGGGAAAGTACTTGTTGGCGTTGGATCAGGCAAAGGCTTTTGATAGGGTCAATCATGAGTACCTATGGCTGCTTCTTGGTAAGTACGGCCTGCCGGGGCGGTTCATTAATTGGCTACAAACCCTTTATGAAGGGGCTGAGAGCTTCCCTCTTGTTAATGGTTGGGTTGGAAGGCCTTTCGAAGTTGGCTCTGGTGTGCGACAGGGATGCCCTCTGAGTCCCCTACTGTATGTGTTTGCGATTGATCCCTTTATAAGGAGGGTCGAGAGCAGCATGTTATGTGGGGTTCCTCTGGGTATGCCTGGTGAGCCTCCTTTGAAGGTCATTGCCTATGCTGATGATGTATCTGTGATTGTCTCTGGGACAAATGAGGCAGAGGAGGTGGCCTCTCTTATAGCACAGTATACAGAAGCGTCGGGCTCCAAGGTCAATCACGAGAAGAGTGAAGTTTTCTGGATGGGTGAGGGTGAGGGCTTCGAACTTCCGGACGCCTTCCCAGTGCCCCAGCAGGAAATTAAGATCCTTGGCATAAATTTCGGTCCTGGCGATTATGGCCAAAAAAACTGGGAGAGTAGGCTGGAAATTGCCAATGCCAAGGTTGCAGTCTGGAAGAGCTGGAAAATGTCTCTCAGGGAAAGGGTTGACCTTATCAAGACCTACCTGATCCCCATCTTTTTATACGTCAGCTTCGTCTGTGTTTTGCCAGTGTCTCTCTACACCAGGGTCTACAGCGTGTTTTTCCAGATGTTATGGGGAAACCGCATGAACCTGGTGAAAAGAAATGTCACCTACCTATCTAGGCGGGAGGGTGGCCTAGGGATGGTCAACCCAGTCGTGTTTTTCTCTCTCTTGTTTCTGAAACATAATTTTGGAAGCATGTTGGCAGAGAGCCCGCCTGGCTGGGTGGGTATTTTCCAGTCCTGGTTTAAGCCCTTCCTGCGAGACTGGGAGAATGGTGGCCGGATGAAAAGCCCTCGAGTTCCTCAGGCTCAGCTCCCGGCCTATGTTGCCCCGTGCTTGAAAATACTTCGGCAATGGCAATTGACAGCAGAGGACATGAGATCTACTCCGAGGAAGCTTCTTGTGAGTCGGGTCCTGGGTCTGGCTTTTCATGAGCCATTGTCCCTCAGGGATTGCCCAGGCTCCATCATGAGGGAGGGTTTGAGGCTTATTAACTCCTCAAGAATTCCTTTGAAATACCGGGATATAGCCTGGCTCTCCTTCCAAGGAAAACTCTACCTTAGGGGGATCCGGAAGAGTCGCAGCCTGCCAGAGATAATTTGTCTCCGTGAGGAGTGTCAGGATGAGGTGGAGACTATGGACCACTTCCTGCTCCGGTGTCCCTTTAATGTAGAGGTGTGTAAACAGGTGGGGTTGGCCCTCGGTGCCCCCTTCTTCTCCCAGCTTTCCTATGCTGAGTGGGTGTATGGAGCATTCAAGAACAGAGGGGATTTTTGTTTGGACACTTTATATCTAGTTAGTCTAGTGATCCGCTATTTCACATGGAATGCACGGTGCCAGCTCTGCATTAGGAAGAAAGTCCTCCCTGTCCCGGTGGTGGTGCATGACATCCTGCATGAGGTGGGCAAGATCCGGGTGCTTGAGAGGGACAGGTGGGAACGGGGGGCCTGGATGAAGGCGTGGAGGAACATCAGGCCTCCTTGATCCCCATGACTTCCCTCTGGGTGAGCTTTCCTATCTCTTATCACCCATAGATTTTTATGACAATGACAGATTTTTGAAGAACGGCTGCGTGCACAGGTGACGGGGTCTCTTAGTCTTCCTGCTGAGTTGTGTAGAGTGTAGTGTTAGGTTGTAGACAGGATTGTATATAGAATAATGGATATTATATATTATATGCCGAATTGTTAGGCCTGTTTCTTTTTGTTTAGTTATTATTTATTTTATTTTTATTTATTTATTATTGTAACTTTGTATATATTGTATATATTGTATATGATTGCTTGATTTTACTCAATAAAAAAAGTTACAATCTATTAGGGTATAAGGGAGGATACAGAAGGAGAAGAGCTTACACTCTATTAGGGTATAAGGGAGGATACAGGAGGAGAAGAGCTTGCACTCTATTAGGGTATAAGGGAGGATACAGGAGGAGAAGAGCTTGCACTCTATTAGGGTATAAGGGAGGATACAGGAGGAGAAGAGCTTACACTCTATTAGGGTATAAGGGAGGATACAGGAGGAGAAGAGCTTACACTCTATTAGGGTATAAGGAAGGATACAAGAGAAGAGCTTACACTCTATTAGGGTATAAGGGAGGATACAGGAGGAGAAGAGCTTACACTCTATTAGGGTATAAGGGAGGATACAGGAGGAGAAGAGCTTGCACTCTATTAGGGTATAAGGGAGGATACAGGAGGAGAAGAGCTTACACTCTATTAGGGTATAAGGGAGGATATAGAAGGAGAAGAGCTTACACTCTATTAGGGTATAAGGGAGGATACAGGAGGAGAAGAGCTTACACTCTATTAGGGTATAAGGGAGGATATAGAAGGAGAAGAGCTTACACTCTATTAGGGTATAAGGGAGGATACAGGAGGAGAAGAGCTTACACTCTATTAGGGTATAAGGGAGGATACAGGAGGAGAAGAGCTTACACTCTATTAGGGTATAAAGGAGGATACAGGAGGAGAAGAGCTTACACTCTATTAGGGTATAAGGGAGGATACAGGAGGAGAAGAGCTTACACTCTATTAGGGTATAAGGGAGGATACAGGAGGAGAAGAGCTTACAACTCTATTAGGGTATAAGGGAGGATACAGGAGAAGAGCTTACACTCTATTAGGGTATAAGGGAGGATACAGAAGGAGAAGAGCTTGCACTCTATTAGGGTATAAGGGAGGATACAGGAGAAGAAGAGCTTACACTCTATTAGGGTATAAGGGAGGATACAGGAGGAGAAGAGCTTACACTCTATTAGGGTATAAGGGAGGATACAGGAGGAGAAGAGCTTACACTCTATTAGGGTATAAGGGAGGATACAGGAGGAGAAGAGCTTACACTCTATTAGGGTATAAGGGAGGATACAGGAGAAGAAGAGCTTACACTCTATTAGGGTATAAGGGAGGATACAGGAGGAGAAGAGCTTACACTCTATTAGGGTATAAGGGAGGATACAGGAGGAGAAGAGCTTACACTCTATTAGGGTATAAGGGAGGATACAGGAGGAGAAGAGCTTACACTCTATTAGGGTATAAGGGAGGATACAGGAGGAGAAGAGCTTACACTCTATTAGGGTATAAGGGAGGATACAGGAGGAGAAGAGCTTACACTCTATTAGGGTATAAGGGAGGATACAGGAGGAGAAGAGCTTACACTCTATTAGGGTATAAGGGAGGATACAGGAGAAGAAGAGCTTACACTCTATTAGGGTATAAGGGAGGATACAGGAGGAGAAGAGCTTACACTCTATTAGGGTATAAGGGAGGATACAGGAGGAGAAGAGCTTACACTCTATTAGGGTATAAGGGAGGATACAGGAGGAGAAGAGCTTACACTCTATTAGGGTATAAGGGAGGATACAGGAGGAGAAGAGCTTACACTCTATTAGGGTATAAGGGAGGATACAGGAGGAGAAGAGCTTGCACTCTATTAGGGTATAAGGGAGGATACAGAAGGAGAAGAGCTTGCACTCTATTAGGGTATAAGGGAGGATACAGGAGGAGAAGAGCTTACACTCTATTAGGGTATAAGGGAGGATACAGGAGGAGAAGAGCTTACACTCTATTAGGGTATAAGGAAGGATACAAGAGAAGAGCTTACACTCTATTAGGGTATAAGGGAGGATACAGGAGGAGAAGAGCTTACACTCTATTAGGGTATAAGGGAGGATACAGGAGGAGAAGAGCTTACACTCTATTAGGGTATAAGGGAGGATACAGGAGGAGAAGAGCTTGCACTCTATTAGGGTATAAGGGAGGATACAGAAGGAGAAGAGCTTGCACTCTATTAGGGTATAAGGGAGGATACAGGAGGAGAAGAGCTTACACTCTATTAGGGTATAAGGGAGGATACAGGAGGAGAAGAGCTTACACTCTATTAGGGTATAAGGAAGGATACAAGAGAAGAGCTTACACTCTATTAGGGTATAAGGGAGGATACAGGAGGAGAAGAGCTTACACTCTATTAGGGTATAAGGGAGGATACAGGAGGAGAAGAGCTTACACTCTATTAGGGTATAAGGGAGGATACAGGAGGAGAAGAGCTTACACTCTATTAGGGTATAAGGGAGGATATAGAAGGAGAAGAGCTTACACTCTATTAGGGTATAAGGGAGGATACAGGAGGAGAAGAGCTTACACTCTATTAGGGTATAAGGGAGGATATAGAAGGAGAAGAGCTTACACTCTATTAGGGTATAAGGGAGGATACAGGAGGAGAAGAGCTTACACTCTATTAGGGTATAAGGGAGGATACAGGAGGAGAAGAGCTTACACTCTATTAGGGTATAAAGGAGGATACAGGAGGAGAAGAGCTTACACTCTATTAGGGTATAAGGGAGGATACAGGAGAAGAGCTTACACTCTATTAGGGTATAAGGGAGGATACAGGAGGAGAAGAGCTTACAACTCTATTAGGGTATAAGGGAGGATACAGGAGAAGAGCTTACACTCTATTAGGGTATAAGGGAGGATACAGGAGGAGAAGAGCTTACACTCTATTAGGGTATAAGGGAGGATACAGGAGGAGAAGAGCTTACACTCTATTAGGGTATAAGGGAGGATACAGGAGGAGAAGAGCTTACACTCTATTAGGGTATAAGGGAGGATACAGGAGGAGAAGAGCTTACACTCTATTAGGGTATAAGGGAGGATACAGGAGAAGAAGAGCTTACACACTATTAGGGTATAAGGGAGGATACAGGAGGAGAAGAGCTTACACTCTATTAGGGTATAAGGGAGGATACAGGAGGAGAAGAGCTTACACTCTATTAGGGTATAAGGGAGGATACAGAGGAGTCAGAGCAGTGGGATGCTGGTTTATCTTGTGTGACCCGGAGGCCCCCCGCAGGTTGTGGCTGATGTATTAGTCACTTGGATCAGGGATGTCGTTGCCGCTTCCTGTTATTCGGAGATGAATCCTCGTTATGGTGACGGAGCTTCTTCCTGATCGAATAATCGGAATGATTGGAATACAGGGAATCGGCTGCACACACTGGACAGGAGGAAACATTCAGATGGAGAATCTGTTATACAGAAAGGGACGAGTGAACTCGCTGCTTTTTACATTATTTATGATATAGACATGTCGCTCTACATTAAAAAGCCACCAATGTTGAATGATTTTAGCACATCGTCAATATGTCATTTATTATTTATTTCGACATGAAATATGCAGTCCTACATGAAGGGCTGCAGGTGTTGAATGATTTTAGCACATTGGCCATTTCTGTTCTCCGACTCTTTATTATAGTTTTAATATAGAAATCGTGTTATACACAAATTGCAGGAGCATCACCTGAGCCGCAGCTTCCTGGAATCACGCAATTTAGTTTTTTCTAATCCCGGTTTATCAAGGAGAAATGTTCGGCTCGGAATCAGCCCAGGAGCCGATAATTCAAACAAAGCAAAAAGAAGCAGCTCAAGGTAAATGATATATTGAGGTTCTATGTTAGTTGCAGAGATGGGCCCACTATGCGTGGATGCGTCTGTCCCCATAGGGGTCGCCTGGTATTTTACGCTCAGCGCGATACACCCAATGCCCCACTGAAGGGAGTTTCTGCCCCTTCCCTTCTGCGCTCTCTCTTCAGCCCCCATCCAGGATCATTTCCACAAGCTGTTTTGGGGTCGTAACTTTTGCTGGTAAGGTCGTAGGGCCCTGGTTCCGGTGTATCAGGCGATCTCCTCCATATCTCAGAGACGGGCCCACTATGCATGGATGCGTCTGGGCCTCCCGGTTCTGCCCATATATTGGCTTGTGCCCAGGGCGAACGGTGGCCCAGTAGATCTTGGTAACACATCGGAGTTGGCACGTCTAAGTTACGCGCTTTGAAGGATGTGGGAAGGGAGCGGTTTCCTGCACAAGACTTACCGAATACAATTCAGGCCAGGGATGTGAAGTCTAGCAAGGACCCCCTGAGAGCTGGGCTCCTCCCATGAGAGCTGGGCTCCTCCCATGAGAGCTGGGCTCCTCCCATGAGAGCTTGGCTCCTCTCCTGAGAGCTGGGCTCCTCCCCTGAGAGCTGGGCTCCTCCCATGAGAGCTGGGCTCCTCCCATGAGAGCTTGGCTCCTCTCCTGAGAGCTGGGCTCCTCCCCTGAGAGCTGGGCTCCTCCCCTGAGAGCTGGGCTCCTCCCATGAGAGCTTGGCTCTCCTCCCATGAGAGCTGGGCTCCTCCCAAGACAGCTGGGCTCCTCCCCTGAGAGCTGGGCTCCTCCCAAGACAGCTGGGCTCCTCCCCTGAGAGCTGGGCTCCTCCCATGAGAGCTTGGCTTCTCCCCTGAGAGCTTGGCTCCTCCCCTGAGAGCTTGGCTCTCCTCCCATGAGAGCTGGGCTCCTCCCATGAGAGCTGGGCTCTTCCCCTCGGAGCTGGGCTCCTCCCATGAGAGCTGGGCTCCTCCCCTGGGAGCTAGGCTCCTCCCATGAGAGCTGGGCTCCTCCCCTGAGAGCTCGGCTCCTCCCCTGAGAGCTAGGCTCCTCCCATGAGAGCTCGGCTCCTCCCCTGGGAGCTTGGCTCTAATTCCCATGAGAGCTGGGCTCCTCCCATGAGAGCTGGGCTCCTCCCCTGGGAGCTAAGCTCCTCCCCTGAGATCTTGGTTCCTCCCACAAAAGCTGGGCTCCTCTCCTGGGAGCTAGGCTCCTCCCATAAAAGCTGGGCTCCTGCCATCGGAGCTGAGCTCCTCCCATGAGAGCTGGGCTCCTTCCCTCAGAGCTGGGCTCCTCCCCTCAGAGCTGGGCTCCTCCCCTGGGAGCTAGGCTCCTCCCATGAGAGCTGGGCTCCTCCCCTGAGAGCTCGGCTCCTCCCCTGAGAGCTAGGCTCCTCCCATGAGAGCTCGGCTCCTCCCCTGGGAGCTTGGCTCTAATTCCCATGAGAGCTGGGCTCCTCCCATGAGAGCTGGGCTCCTCCCCTGGGAGCTAAGCTCCTCCCCTGAGATCTTGGTTCCTCCCACAAAAGCTGGGCTCCTCTCCTGGGAGCTAGGCTCCTCCCATAAAAGCTGGGCTCCTGCCATGAGGGCTGGGCTCCTCCCCTGAGAGTTGGGCTCCTCCCCTGAGAGCTAGGCTCCTCCCATGAGAGCTTGGCTCCTCCCATGAGGGCTGGGCTCCTCCCCTGAGAGTTGGGCTCCTCCCCTGAGAGCTAGGCTCCTCCCATGAGAGCTTGGCTCCTCCCATGAGAGCTGGGCTCCTCCCGTGAGGGCTGGGCTACTCCCCTGGAAGATAGGCTCCACCCCCCGGGAGGCTGTGCATGTACAGTTCCCTTCGAGCACATTTTCCCCACAGCATGTCGATGTTGAAGGGTTTTAGCACATTTTCAGTTTTTTTCTCTCTACGAATATCCTTTCTTATTTTTCTGCTATAGAAATGAGAGGAAAAAAACAATAACAAAAAGACACTGTTGAATGATTTTAGCACATTGACCATTATTTTTGCTAATCCCGAGAAATATAATTTACAACTTTTACAATATACTTGTACTTTATGCAACAAACCCCCAGGAAGAAAACCCAGAACCTTCCCCATGATTTACTGAAAAGCCCAAATACTTATAAAATGATTCCCCAGCATCTAACATTAATATATTTTAAGTTTTTAGTCACTTACTTATTATTCTTTCGCCCACTGGGCTGCAACTCTGTTCAGGACTCTAGGATGCGGGCGCCGCCATCTTGCCTCAGAAGCATCACATACTGAGGAGAGGAGAGTGGGATAAAGTACAGGGGCAGGTTATAGCTGTGCTTTGCTCGGACAGAGCAGAGCTGGGTTCAGGGAAAGGTCAGCAATCCCATAATGCAGGGTGACACAGTCAGAAGACACTTCCTGTTTGCAGGCTGCCTGATGCTCCATAAGCCGCCATCTTGGATATTGAAAGGCTCATTACATGCAGTAGATGCAGGTAAGATGACTTTTAATGTGGGCAATCTGTATGTACAGGGTGTGGGAAACATATAAGATAGGCTCTTATTCAGGGTGAAGGTCCGGATTAATGTGAGCAATCTGTATGTACAGGGTGTGGGAAACATATAAGATAGGCTCTTATTCAGGGTGAAGGTCCGGATTAATGTGAGCAATCTGTATGTACAGGGTGTGGGAAACATATAAGATAGGCTCTTATTCAGGGTGAAGGTCCGGATTAATGTGAGCAATCTGTATGTACAGGGTGTGGGAAACATATAAGATAGGCTCTTATTCAGGGTGAAGGTCCGGATTAATGTGGGCAATCTGTATGTACAGGGTGTGGGAAACATATAAGATAGGCTCTTATTCAGGGTGAAGGTCCGGATTAATGTGAGCAATCTGTATGTACAGGGTGTGGGAAACATAAGATAGGCTCTTATTCAGGGTGAAGGTCCGGATTAATGTGGGCAATCTGTATGTACAGGGTGTGGGAAACATATAAGATAGGCTCTTATTCAGGGTGAAGGTCCGGATTAATGTGAGCAATCTGTATGTACAGGGTGTGGGAAACATATAAGATAGGCTCTTATTCAGGGTGAAGGTCCGGATTAATGTGGGCAATCTGTATGTACAGGGTGTGGGAAACATATAAGATAGGCTCTTATTCAGGGTGAAGGTCCGGATTAATGTGAGCAATCTGTATGTACAGGGGGGTGGGGAACATATAAGATAGGCTCTTATTCAGGGTGAAGGTCCGGATTAATGTGAGCAATCTGTATGTACAGGGTGTGGGAAACATATAAGATAGGCTCTTATTCAGGGTGAAGGTCCGGATTAATGTGAGCAATCTGTATGTACAGGGTGTGGGAAACATATAAGATAGGCTCTTATTCAGGGTGAAGGTCCGGATTAATGTGGGCAATCTGTATGTACAGGGTGTGGGAAACATATAAGATAGGCTCTTATTCAGGGTGAGGGTCCGGATTAATGTTGGCAATCTGTATGTACATGGTGTGGGAAACATATAAGATAGGCTCTTATTCAGGGTGAGGGTCCGGATTAATGTGGGCAATCTGTATATACAGGTGGGGGAAACATACAAGATAGGCTCTTATTTAGGGTGAGGGTCCGGATTAATGTTGGCAATCTGCATATACAGGTGAGGGAAACATATAAGATAGGCTCTTATTCAGGGTGAAGGTCCGGATTAATGTGGGAAATCTGTATGTACAGGGGGGAAACATACAAGATAGACTCTTATTCAGGGTGAAGGTCCGGATTAATGTGAGCAATCTGTATATACAGGTGGGGGAAACATACAAGATAGACTCTTATTCATGGTGAGGGTCCGGATTAATGTGGGCAATCTGTATATACAGGTGGGGGAAACATACAAGATAGACTCTTATTCAGGGTGAGGGTCCGGATTAATGTTGGCAATCTGCATATACAGGTGAGGGAAACATATAAGATAGGCTCTTATTCAGGGTGAGGGTCCGGAATAATGTGGGCAATCTGTATGTACAGGGTGTGGGAAACATATAAGATAGGCTCTTATTCAGGGTGAGGGTCCGGAATAATGTGGGCAATCTGTATGTACAGGGTGTGGGAAACATATAAGATAGGCTCTTATTCAGGGTGAGGGTCCGGAATAATGTGGGCAATCTGTATGTACAGGGTGTGGGAAACATATAAGATAGGCTCTTATTCAGGGTGAGGGTCCGGAATAATGTGGGCAATCTGTATGTACAGGGTGTGGGAAACATATAAGATAGGCTCTTATTCAGGGTGAGGGTCCGGAATAATGTGGGCAATCTGTATGTACAGGGTGTGGGAAACATATAAGATAGGCTCTTATTCAGGGTGAGGGTCCGGAATAATGTGGGCAATCTGTATGTACAGGGTGTGGGAAACATATAAGATAGGCTCTTATTCAGGGTGAGGGTCCGGAATAATGTGGGCAATCTGTATGTACAGGGTGTGGGAAACATATAAGATAGGAAACATATAAGATAGGAAACATATAAGATAGGTTCTTTCTTTGTTATTTTTATGACAAAGAAATAGTTTTCAGACAGAAAAAGGTGATGTTGATGTTAAATGATTTTAGCACCTTGACCTATTTTTTTTCTGATTCCCTGCTCAATATAACATAGAAATTACTTCATGCATTCAAAAAAAATCTCTGAGAGAGCAGTTGAGCATATGTTCATATAATTTATTATATTAATGATTTCATATATTTACGACATAAAAATGTTGTTATACCTAAAACGACGCAAATGTTGAATGAGTTTAGCACATTGGCTGTTTTTACTCTTTATGACATATAATTCGTGTTACGCAGAAAAAGTGTGTCGATGTTGAATAATTTTAGCACATTAAACTCCTTTTGTTTGCTCTCCGATCAATAGACTATTGAAAAAAGATGCTAAGGTTGAATGATTTTAGCACACTGACCATTTTTTTTTTTTGCTTTCCAATGAATATAATCGTTTATATTTATGACAAAGAAATAATGTTTATGCAGAACAAGCATGTGGATGTTGAATGATTTTAGCACATTGACCCCCTCTTTCTTTTTTGCTCTCTGATGAATAGAATTGATAATATTTATGACGAAGAAATCATTTTCAGGCAGAATGTTGAATGATTTTAGCACATCTGCTGTTTTCACTCTTTATGACATAGAATTCTTGTTACGCAGAATGGCGATATTGAATGATTTTATCACACTGTGAACCCCCTTTTTTTTTGCTCTCTCTGATCAATAGAATCTGGCTATTATTTATTATGACATAGAAATGACGTTCTACATAGGAAAAAAAGCTGCTAGGGTTGAATGATTTTAGCACACTGACCATTTTTTTTGCTCTCCGATGAATATAATCGATTATATTTATGAAATAGCAATATTGGTCCGGTCAGGACAAGCATATGGATGTTGAATGATTTTAGCACATTAACCATTTTTTTTGCTCTCTGATGAATATCATCAATTATATTTTTGACATAGAAATATTGTCCAGGCAGGACAAGCAAATGGATGTTGAATGATTTTAGCACATTAACCAATTTTTGCTCTCTGGCGAATATAATTGATTATACTTATGGCAAATAAATGAATTACAGGCAGAAAAAAAGCATGTTGAATGATTTTAGCACCTTGCCCCCTTTTTATTTTGCTGTCTGACACTCTGATCAATATAATCGATCATATTTATGACACAGAAATGACGCCATACATTAAAAATAAAGGCGCCGTTGTTGAATGATTTTAGCACACAGATAGCTGTAGCAAGTGTCGGTAACGGTAAATTGTCTCCCCGGCAGGCAGCGATGGGGGACGTGAAACTGGCATCCGGCGCCGCTCTCTCTAAGACGTCCATATCAATGGAGCGCCCGGAACCCCGCCTCCCGCGGGCAGCGCCCGTCTTCATCCTGCCGCCCAGGAACACTCGGGTCACCGAGGGCGCCACCGCCAGGATCGATGGCAAGGTACAGAGGCGGAAGCTCTTCTATTTGCGTTTGTGTTTTTTTATTGCTGATTATGCATATTCTGCCTTGTACATCGCCACGGACTATGGGGGCGCTATATAAATAAATAAATATATAATAATAATAGTGTATGCATAAAAATAGGGACAAGCGTGACCTTGAGGAAGAGCACTGCCCTTGTTCAGCGTAATGCAGCGCGGGTCTTAAAGTGGACCAAAACCCCGCTGGGCGCTCGGAGCCGCTGGCCTTAGACGAAGTGATGTCAGTGCATCCGAGCGCACTGATTGGACGAGCACCCGGACATGCCCCGTAGGCCCGGGAAGAGGTGAGTTGCACTCGGTGATCTGGGGGGTTTCACACAGCGGGCACCCCCGATCGGGGGACCAAAACCCAGGATAGTCAAAATACTGGACTTAGGTCCACTTTAAAGCTACAAAAGCTGCAGCTGCTACATTGTATCACGAGAATGGAACCTGTTAGAAGCTAAAGGACAACTCCGGCTTCAGGATTTTTGCCCTAAGCAAGAGACGTTGGACTTCCCCAGTAGAAAAAAAAAAAGTCCGGAGTTTGGCTTTATAGAAAATATCAACCTGTACCTTGTAGAGAAAAAGCGTGCTGGTATTTGTAGTTCTCTTATCAGAATGAATTCAGAGGAGGCCATAGCTGATTGGCTGCATGCTGTAAGGGGCGACTCTTCAGCCATGGCAGAGAAAGGCTCTGCGCACCTGTTACAGGTCAGGGGGCATCCCGAGCCTTTCCTCTTTAAACCGGACCTTCACCATGACTTATTGAAAAGCCCAAACCCCTAAAAAAACGATTCCCCAGCATCTACAGTTAATATATTTTAAGTTTTTAGTCACTTATTATTCTTTCCCCCACTGGGCTGCAACTCTGTTCAGGACTTTAGGATACGGACGCCGCCATCTTGACTCAGAAGCATCACATACTGAGAAGAGGAGAGCGGGATAAAGTGCAGGGGGCGGGGTTATAGCGGTGCTTTGCTCAGACAGAGCATAGCTGGGTCAGGGAAAGGTCAGCAATCCCAGAATGCAGAGCAGCAAAGTCAGAAGGCACTTCCTCCATGAGCCGCCATCTTGGATGTTTAAAGGCTCATAACGTGCAGTAGATGCAGGTAGCATGATTTTTAATGTGGACAATCTGTATGTACAGGGTGTGGGAAACATACAAGATAGGCTCTTATTCAGGGTGAGGGTCCGGATTAATGTGGGCAATCTGTATGTACAGGGTGTGGGAAACATATAAGATAGGCTCTTATTCAGGGTGAGGGTCTGGATTAATGTGAGCAATCTGTATGTACAGGGTGTGGGAAACATACAAGATAGGCTCTTATTTAGGGTGAGGGTCCGGATTAATGTGGGCAATCTGTATGTACAGGGTGTGGGAAACATATAAGATAGGCTCTTATTCAGGGTGAGGGTCCGGATTAATGTGAGCAATCTGTATGTACAGGGGGAGGGAAACATATAAGATAGGCTCTTATTCCCAGTATGTCACACACCCCGTTTCCGAATATTCATGACACTTGGGGGGGGAGGCCTTTTCTCCTGTGGGTTGTTTTACTTTATTTGGGGGAAAAGGTGTGTGGATTGTGTGTGTGTGTTTGTATGTGTTTTTGGGGCCGTTGTTGCTGGGCCAGTTTCACTTTCAACAGGTGCGCGTTGTGGCCCGTCCCCTCGGGGCAGACCCGGCAGTGTGTGGGTTGTGGGGTATCCCTTGCGGGGGATAATGTGCTTGTTTGCATACCTTGTGCTCAGCGGGCCATAACGCAGCAGTCAGGGGCCCAGGCGTCTGGGTCCGGGGTCCCGGCCTCCTCTCCTTCCCCACCCTGCCTTATCCGTACCCCTAGTGATGTTGTCAGAGGTGGGGAGTCGCAATCTGATGTTTGTGCCAGACTGGCTAATATTGAGAAATTTATTTCTGGCTCTGTTGCCAGAAAGGCCTCGGCTAAGAGAAAGCATTTGTCTCCAGCCGCGCTGGCCTTTGAGTTTGATGATTATGATTTCCTTGACTGGTCTGATTATTCCCCGCTAGAAGAGGGGGAATTATTTGAGGATTCTGAGGGTTCTGACAATCAGCAGTTTGTTGGTGCTGATACTGAGCAAGGGCAGGGGGATGCTGTGGATACCCCGAAGGTCTTGGCAATTTCTCCTCCTGAGGAGGCCGCCCCTCAAAAAGGGGAATTCTTTGGGACTTCCAAGCCGCGCCTGGAGTTCCCAAATCAAAAGCATTTTGATGGCATTATTCTTAAGGAATGGGAGAAGCCTACTCGGCTTCCAGGTATTCCTCAAGGTTGGGATAAAAAGTATCCCTTTCCGGTGGATGTGGTAAAACGATGGTCGTCCCCTCCTGAGGTGGATGCCCCGGTGCTCCAATACTTCTATTTTGCATTCTCCTGACTCCACCACTCTGAAAGATGTTGAGGATAAACGCATTGATCAGATGGCTTGCCACGCGTTTGCTAGTGTCGGTTCAACCTTGCGGCCCATTTGTGCTTCGGCGCTTATGGCAGTGGCTACCAGGTCTGTGGTTAGAGACCTGTTGAGTACCTCCAGGCTTGACCCGGCCAGTGATGAGTTCGCCACCCTTAAGCGGTGTGAGTTGTTCATGTCTTTTGTGCTTGCCACCCTGGATGACGCCATGGTCATGTGTGGTAGAACCTCGGCCTTGCTTGTAGCTATTCGGCGGTCGGTATGGTTGCGCCAGTGGGCGGCTGATTTTGTGGCCAAAAAGTCGCTTACAGCACTTCCCTTTGTGGGATTCCGGCTCTTTGGAGAAAGATTAGATTCTGTCACGAAAGGAGGGAAGTTACCTCAGCGTAAGAGGCAATGTCGTCCCTTTCGGGGGGGCGGCCTCCTTTAACCCTTCCTTTCGTGGTGCCAGAACTGGCAGAGTTTTGGCCTTCTCTACCCTCAGAGGTGATTCCTGGAGTAGAGGCAGAGGTCATGCCCGTTCAGGTCACAATTGGAGTTCCAAACCCAAGCCCGCTGCCAAGCCAGTTCACCAATGAGGGGGCGCCCTCACCCTTGCGGGTGGGGGGATGGCTGTGGCACTTCTTCTGGGACCAGGAGGTCTCAGACAAATGTATTCTGGAAGTGGTGTCTTCCGGTTACAAGCTGGAATTCGAGATCCGGCCTCCTCCCAGATTCTTCAGGTCTCAAGTGCCTTCGGATCCACTGGCCGCACAGGGGCTCCAGGCGGCAGTAAATTATCTGCTGGACATGGCTGTCATTTGCCCAGTGCCTTTCGCGGAAAGGGGCTTGGGACTCTATTCCAATCGATTCACGGTGCCCAAGAAGGACGGTTCCGTTCGACCCATTTTGGATCTGAAGCTCCTCAATCGGTTTATTCGCTTCAGGAAGTTTCGCATGGAAACCTTGCGGTCAGCCGTCGATTCTCTTCGTCAGGGGGACTTCATGACGTCCATAGACATCAGGGATGCGTATCTGCATGTACCTATCTTCCTGGCACACCAGAGATTCCTCAGGTTCGTGGTGGAAGATCAGCATTTTTAGTTTGTGGCCCTTCCATTCGGGCTTACCTCGGCTCCGAGGGTTTTCACCAAGGTATTGGCGGGGGTGATGGCCCTCCTCAGAGTCCAGGGCATTCGCATTGTACCATACCTGGACGACCTTCTCATTTTGGCTTCCTCTCTCAGCCAAGCGGAGCTAGACACCAGAGTGGTGGTATCCATGCTGGAGAGGTTCGGTTGGGTGATCAACTATCCCAAGTCCTCCCTCTCCCCGTCCAGGGAGGTTTCATTTCTGGGCATGACTCTGGATGCCTTTCAGGCCAGGGTGTTCCCTTCTCAGCCCAAGATTCTTCTGATCCAAGATTTGGTTCGGCTTCTGCTTTCCAATCCTCGCCCGTCTATCCGGCTAGGGATGAGATTGGTAAGTCTGATGGTGGCTTCCTTCGAGGCAGTCCCTTTTGCCCAGTTTCACATGAGGACGCTTCAGCTCCATCTTCTAGCGACTTGGGACAAGTGTCCACTGTCATTGGATCAGTCTTGTCTGCTGTCTCCCCAGGCTCAGCAGTCCCTTCAGTGGTGGCTAGTGTCAAGCAATCTGTTGAAGGGCAGATCCTTTCTGACCCCTTGTTGGGAAACGGTCACCACGGACGCCAGCCTGTCGGGCTGGGGGGGCTTCTGGAGGGAACATCAGTTCCAGGGGTTATGGAGGCCTCGGGAGGCTCATACCCCTATCAACGTTTTGGAGCTACGGACCATTTGGTTGGTTCTGTCTCGCTTGACTCTTCTCTTGCAGGGATTGCCAGTTCAAGTCCGATCGGACAATCAGACGGCGGTCGCTTACATCAATCACCAAGGAGGGACTCGCAGCAGGAGTGCCCTCAGGGAGGTATCTCTGATCCTTGTTTGGGCAGAGAGCAATGTCCCATGCATCTCAGCCATTTACATCCCGGGAGTGGAGAACACTAAGGCGGATTCCCTGAGCAGGAGATCCTCTCACCGAGGAGAATGGTCTCTCAGTTCCAAGGTATTCCAGTCCCTTTGTCACAAGTGGGGGACTCCGGAGGTGGATCTTTTTGCCTCTCGTCACAATCACAAGCTTCCTGCCTTTGTGTCTCTGTCTCAGGATCCTCTGGCCCTGGCAGTGGATGCCATGTCCCTGGCTTGGAGGGAACTGGGGTTTCTGTACCTGTTCCCCCCTTCTCCATGGTGGGCAAGGTGGTGCGCAAGCTAACTCTAGAAGGGGCACCAGCAATTCTGGTGGCTCCAAGGTGGCCAAGATGAGTGTGGTTCGCAGACGTCATGCGGCTGGCAGTAGATCAGTTTTATCTGCCTCTTCTTCCGGATCTTATCACCCAGGGTCAGCTACGCTACCCCAATTTACCAACGCTGGCTTTGACGGCGTGGCTGCTGAAACCTCCATCTTAAAGGAGGAAGGTCTTTCCGATGCTGTGATTCGGACTCTTGTTAGCGCTAGGAAGCGTTCTTCTTCTACCATCTACTATAGGACTTGGAGGTCTTATATTGATTGGTGTGAGGCTAGGGCCTTGCCTTGTAGGGTGTTTTCTATTCCCAGAATTCTGGAGTTTCTTCAACATGGTCTGGACTCGGGGCTCCAGCTTAGTACTTTGAAAGGGCAGGTTTTCTTTCAGAGGTCTTTTGCCCTTCGTCTCCTGGTTAAGACATTTTTCCAGGGGGTTACTCATGTGCGGTCTCCTAGAAAGCCCTTGCTGCCGGTTTGGGATTTAAACTTGGTTCTGTCGGCTCTCCAGGGGCTCCCTTTTGAGCCGGTGCATGATATTACTCTTTCTCTGCTCACTCAGAAAGTTGCCTTTTTGGTGGCTATTACCTCTGTTCGGCGTGTCTCTGAGTTGGCGGCCTTGTCTATTCAGGCCCCTTACTTTGAGAGGCACCTGGACAAGGTAGTTTTCCACTTTAAGCCGGATTTCCTTCCTAAGGTGGTTTCGGCCTTCCACCTCAATCAGGATGTAGTTCTCCCTTCCTTGTGTCCCAAGCCTAGTAATGACAAGGAGAGGACCTTACATTCTTTGGATGTGGTTCTATGTGTGAAATATTATTTGGTGGCTACTTCTCCTTTTCGTAAGACGGACGCCTTTTTTGTGGTGCCCTCTGGGCCTAGGAATGGTTTGGCTCCCGCCAAGTCTTCCATTAGTAAATGGATTCGCCAGGCCATTGTTGGGGCCTATTCTGCTAAGGGGAAGATTCCCCCTTTTCGTGTTACTGCTCATTCTACTCGTGCTGTTGGAGCGTCCTGGGCTTTCCAGCACCAGGCCTCTGTTGAGCAAGTTTGTAAGGCCGCTACTTGGTCTTCCGTTCACACTTTTTCCAAGTTTTACAAGGTTGATGTTCGGGCCTCAGCGGATGCTGTTTTTGGCCGCAAAGTTCTGCAGGCTGCAGTGGTTTAAGTTTGTGCATTATGGCCTTTTTGGGATCCCCGCCCATTATGGACACTGCTATTGGATGTCCCAAGTGTCATGAATATTCGGAAGAAGGGTGTGTGACATACTGGGAATAATACCATTTTGTGATTACTCACCTGTAAAATGGGTATTATAAGTATGTCACACACCCCGCTTCATCCCGCCCTTTTGTATTCTGGATCCTTTATATGGTGAACCTTTTTCTTTGCTGTTTACATTTGGCTCTTCCTGGTCCCTTTACTGCTGTCTTATACTGGGGAATGGTGGGAGGTCCCAGGTATTTATGGGCCAGGAGGGGTTCCTTTTTTTCATGTCATCTCTGCAAGATCGCCCTCTACAGGACAGTTACCCAAGTGTAATGAATATTCAGAAGCGGGGTGTGTGACATACTTGTAATAACCATTTTACAGGTGAGTAATCACAAAATGGTATTATTCAGGGTGAGGGTCCGGATTAATGTGAGCAATCTGTATGTACAGGGGGGAAACATACAAGATAGGCTCTTATTCAGGGTGAAGGTCTGGATTCATGTGGGCAATCTGTATGTACAGGGGGGGGGAAACATATAAGATAGGCTCTTATTCAGGGTGAAGGTCCGGATTAATGTGAGCAATCTGTATGCACAGGGGGAAACATACAAGATAGGCTCTTATTCAGGGTGAAGGTCCGGATTAATGTGGGCAATCTGTATGTACAGGGGGGGGGGGGAAACATATAAGATAGGCTCTTATTCAGGGTGAGGGTCCGGATTAATGTGGGCAATCTGTATGTACAGGGGGGGAAACATATAAGATAGGCTCTTATTCAGGGTTAGGGTCCACTTTAAGTCATCAGTAGTTTTATTATTTTTGCCTCCTTTGATGAATTATGACTCTGCAAAGTCTTTTCATTCCCGTCCCGGTGACGTCATAGACGAGACATTCGCTTCTCTCTGGCAACGCGAAGCGTCCGGATTCCGCCAAGTTTCTCGCGCCTCTCTGATGCTGACCTGGTGTTGTGCAACCGCTGGAGCGCTAACCTGCCGCGCGCCCGCCGGCCAACTTTCCAGATATTAAGCGAGAGGCGCGGAACGCTCGTCGGGATGACAGCAAACTTTCCGGGCACACGCAATGTTTATCACCGGCCACATCACCCAACGCTGGACTGATATCCTGAGGAGCCGAGACCCCAGACTGACCCAGACTGAGGAAGGGTTAGAGACGGATCAATGGGCCCCAATAGCAACATGGACCGGGACTAAAGAGCCCCCAATGTCCAGGAAGAAAGAGCTTACACTCTATTAGTGTATAAGGGAGGATACAGGAGGAGAAGAGCTTACACTCTATTAGGGTATAAGGGAGGATACAGAAGGAGAAGAGCTTACACTCTATTAGGGTATAAGGGAGGATACAGGAGGAGAAGAGCTTACACTCTATTAGGGTATAAGGGAGGATACAGGGGGAGAAGAGCTTACACTCTATTAGGGTATAAGGGAGGATACAGGGGGAGAAGAGCTTACACTCTATTAGGGTATAAGGGAGGATACAGGAGGAGAAGAGCTTACACTCTATTAGGGTATAAGGGAGGATACAGAAGGAGAAGAGCTTACACTCTATTAGGGTATAAGGGAGGATACAGGAGGAGAAGAGCTTACACTCTATTAGTGTATAAGGGAGGATACAGGAGGAGAAGAGCTTACATTCTATTAGTGTATAAGGGAGGATACAGGAGGAGAAGAGCTTACACTCTATTAGTGTATAAGGGAGGATACAGGAGGAGAAGAGCTTACACTCTATTAGGGTATAAGGGAGGATACAGGAGGAGAAGAGCTTACACTCTATTAGGGTATAAGGGAGGATACAGAAGGAGAAGAGCTTACACTCTATTATGATATAAGGGAATTTTTATTGGTAAACATAAAACTCAGCTAATCAGCATTAATACATAATATAAAGAAAACGTATACTTGTATACAATGAACATAACACAGCAGAATACTACATACTATACATTATCTATCGTGTCTATACTCTTAATTAGAGATGAGGGAACTTCTTGAAAGTTCGATTCGGGCGATTCGCCGAATTTCCCCAAGAAATTCGGGTTCGCCCGAATCGAACTTTCACGAATCGCTCATCTGAAAAAAAAATGCCGGCATGGTGGGAGCGGGCAGGCCGGCTACGCCTGTCAGCGGGCCGCCGCCGGCCCGCTGACAGCGTAGCCGGCCTGCCCGCTCCCACCATGCCGGCATTTTTTTTTTTTTTATTTCAGGGAAAATTCGATCGGCACGAACCAAAAAAAATCGGGTTCGCGCCGAATCGAATTTTCCCTGAAATTTGGAGCGAATTCCGGTTCGTCCGAACCGGTTCGCTCATCCCTACTCTTAATGATTACTCAGTGAAGATACATCAGGTGACAGATCAGGGGTTAGGTGCCATCATTATGTAGAGCAGTAACACATTAAACACCATCATAGATCTGAATCATCAGAGTCGCCCTGCCTGCCAGTCACTTCCATATCAGAGTCTATAGGGTCTATAGGTGCTGGTGACTTTTTCTTAGTCGGTGGGTCCTCCTCTGACCCCGAGTCACATTCTCTGGCTATACGCTTTAACTCTTGCTCCAGCTCCATAGTATCGTGCCCAGAAATATCTGAACCTGACTCAGACAGTATGTAAGATCGGTTTGATGTAACTGTCACTGCTGTATCTGTTCTGCCCTTGGGCTTTTTCCCTGGCTTTTGGACTAAGGACCATGCGCCCTCCGGTCTGCGGCTGGACTTGTCTTTTTTTTTCCCTCTCTTATCACCAGGGGCTTTACTATCTACAGAGGCTGGAGCAGGGCAATGGGCCATAGCAGGGGAAGGGGCTACAGGGGAAGATGGGCTATCAGCTTGCTCCGGTGCTGGCCGTGGGATGGTGGCCACAGGCTGTGGGGTTACACCTGTCTGATCTCTTATCTCAGTTGTCTCAGACCCTGGCCTTGTTACTATCAGCCCAGACATCAGAGCCTCCTCCTCTGTAACCTCACCTGCTGCCTCCAGCTCCTCTGCAGCCTAGCTATAGAGGTTATGGAAGGCCTCCGAGCAGTCCTTATGGTAATGACCCATCTGGCCACACAAGTTACACCGGACATTTGTACACATGGCGCTGGTGTGACCAATCTCCCCGCACAGGTTACACATCACTACAGTACACACTCCGGCCACATGACCGGCCTTCCCACACTTAAAGCACAAGCGGGGCATAGAAGCACACCCCCCTCTCACGGCCAATAAAGAAGGAATTGGGCAAATGTAAGGTAACATTACTGTGCTGTCTGAGCTTCACCAGCACCCTCCAGCCTCCCGTCCAGATCCCATCATCATCAAGACACTTTGTCAGGTCAGACACCATATCACAATGTCTCCTCAGCCATATCACAATATCCTGCGGGGGGACGGACTCATTCCAGAACAAGATATTAATGCTCACAGTGCCTGGCTTTGATACCGGGATAAGGATAAACTGGTCCCATCCCCCTGAGCTTGAAGCTTATATCGTAGCCCTGCCTGTCCGGGTGGTTTATGATGGCCAAGATATCTGCGGGTGTGAACCCCATCTGCTTATACTGGAGCTCCCGGATCACATGTCTCCTGTCTGGCAGATCTTCCTTTGCCCCCTTATTCTTAAATCTTACCACGTTCCTCCTCTTAAATGCCTGACCGGTGTAATGTAAGCCGGAGCTAAAAGATGGGGCACCGCGGCTCCGGGCATTGTGAGGAGGAGCGTGGCCAGATGCATTGCCAATATTAGCACTGCAGGGCCTGGATTGCGGGGAACCCGCTACCTGTGGCCGGACACCTGTGGGAGGAAAAGCATCATTAGTACAGACAATTCAGTCCCTCTACTATCAGGAACCGCAAGCTGTTCACTGTCCCAAACGGATTGTAATGCATTGCGACTTGCTTGTTTCCTCGATTGATGTCTAACAATGTGGGGGACAGTCCAGAGGTGTCACTATGTCCCGGATGTGACCCCGGGCTTCAATTTGGGGGGGTCTCTCCAACTTCCATAGTGTCACTGGCTGCATCACATCCATTCTCAGGCTAGGGGAGGACATCTTGTGAAACACAGAGTTCATTGCTATTCAGGGATTGCTCACTGCTGCCCCCTGGGGGTGGTTGGCTTACTTGGCTGGCATCCGGAAAAGAAGGGGCAGAATCTTGCAGCACTGGGGTCCTGTACAGCAGCTCCTGTGAGGATGTCTCCTGCTCTGATGGTGAGGGGGTGGCTGAGCTGGGTTCAGGTATCTGTCTGTGTCAGTCTTTCCAAAGATGTCCTCCTCAGCTTGTGCTGCTTCCCACTGCCGGCCTGAGCTGGCTGCTGAGTGTCCATCACAACAGGTTGTTGGATCTCCCTGCCTCGATCAGCACAGTCACTTTGCTGGGGCTGCCGCCCTCCCTCCATTACATGCTGCACACAGACACTGCTACACGGCCCATCATTATTATTATCCACCACTTCCATTCCAGCTTCACTTACTTTACTGTAACTTTCTTCCATAAAGACTCTTCCACCTTCATTGTAATCCACCGCGGTCAGCCGGTCAGCAGCATATTCAGTAGCCAGAGGGTCTCTAACATGGACTCCAGATTCAGACCCAGAAGCCTGGAGCTCACCTGGGGAGCGACCCCACCCAAGGCAGCCAGGCCCTGGGCTAGAGCCAGACATTCACAGCACCTGCAGAGCTCACTCACACACCTCCTCCCACCTTAAACATCTATTACGGTATAAGGGAGGATACAGAAGGAGAAGAGCTTACACTCTATTAGGGTATAAGGAGGGATACAGAAGGAGAAGAGCTTACACTCTATAAGGGTATAAGGGGGGATACAGAAGGAGAAGAGCTTACACTCTGTTAGGGTATAAGGGAGGATACAGAAGGAGAAGAGCTTACAATCTATTAGGGTATAAGGGAGGATACAGAAGGAGAAGAGCTTACACTCTATTAGGGTATAAGGGAGGATACAGAAGGAGAAGAGCTTACACTCTATTAGGGTATAAGGGAGGATACAGGAGGAGAAGAGCTTACACTCTATTAGGGTATAAGGGAGGATACAGAAGGAGAAGAGCTTACACTCTATTAGGGTATAAGGGAATTTTTATTGGTAAACAAACAAACAAAAACTCAGCTAATCAGCATTAATACATAATATAAAGAAATCGTATACTTGTATACAATAAACATAACACAGCAGAATACTACATACTATACATTATCTATCGTGTCTATACTCTTAATGATTACTCAGTGCAGATACATCAGGTTACAGATCAGGGGTTAGGCGCCATCATTATGTAGAGCAGTAACACATTAAACACCATCATAGATCTGAATCATCAGAGTCGTCCTGCCTGCCAGTCACTTCCATATCAGAGTCTATAGGGTCTATAGCTGCTGGGGACTTTTTCTTAGTCGGTGGGTCCTCCTCTGACCCCGAGTCACATTCTCTGGCTATACGCTTTAACTCTTGCTCCAGCTCCATAGTATCGTGCCCAGAAATATCTGCACCTGACTCAGACAGTATGTTATATCGGTTTGATGTAACTGTCACTGGTGTATCTGTTCTGCCCTTGGGCTTTTTCCCTGACTTTTGGACTAAGGACCATGCGCCCTCTGGTCTGCGGGTGGACTTGTCTTTTTTTTTCCCTCTCTTATCACCAGGGACTTTACTATCTGCAGAGGCTGGAGCAGGGCAATGGGCCATAGCAGGGGAAGGGGCTACAGGGGAAGATGGGCTATCAGCTTGCTCCGGTGCTGGCCGTGGGATGGCGGCCACAGGCTGTGGGGTTACATCTGTCTGATCTCTTATCTCAGTTGTCTCAGACCCTGGCCTTGTTACTATCTGCCCAGACATCAGAGCCTCCTCCTCTGTAACCTCACCTGCTGCCACCAGCTCCTCCGCAGCCTGGCTATAGAGGTTATGGAAGGCCTCCGAGCAGTCCTTATGGTAATGACCCATCTGACCACACAAGTTACACCGGACATTTGTACACATGGCGCGGGTGTGACCAATCTCCCCGCACAGGTTACACTTCACTACAGTACACACTCCGGCCACATGACCGGCCTTCCCACACTTAAAGCACAAGCGTGGCTGACCGGCATAGAAGCACACACCCCTCTCACGGCCGATAAAGAAGGAGTTGGGCAAATGTAAAGTTACATTACTGTGCTGCCTGAGCTTCACCAGCACCCTCCAGCCTCCCGTCCAGATCCCATCATCATCAAGACACTTTGTCAGGTCAGACACCATATCACAATGTCTCCTCAGCCATATCACAATATCCTGCGGGGGGACGGACTCATTCCAGAACAAGATATTAACGCTCACAGTGCCCGGCTTTGATACCGGGATAAGGATAAACTGGTCCCATCCCTCAGCGCCGCTAAACTTTGTTACACTTGCCCAGAACCTGTCCAAGCTGGCCATGAGCTTGAAGCTTATATCGTAGCCCTGCCTGTCCGGGAGGTTTATGACGGCCAGTATATCTGCGGGTGTGAACCCCATCTGGTTACACAGGACCTCCCGGATCACATGTCTCCTGTCTGGCAGATCTTCCTTTGCCCCCTTATTCTTAAATCTTACCACGTTCCTCCTCTTAAATGCCTGACCGGTGTAATGTAAGCCGGGGCTAAAAGATGGGGCACCACGGCTCCAGGCATTCTGAGGAGGAGCGTGGCCAGATGCATTGCCAGTATTATCACTGCAGGGTCTGGATTGAGGGGGACCCGCTACCTGTGGTCGGTCACCTGCGGAAGGAAAAACATTATTAGTGCATGCAGACGATTCAGTCCCATTACTATCAGAAACCGCAGGCTGTTCATTGTCCCAAACAGATTGCAATGCATTGGGACTTGCTTGCTTGTTTCCTCGATTGGGGGACAGTTCAGAGGTGTCACTATGTCCCGGATGTGACCCCAGGGTTGCAATTTGGGGGGTCTCTCCAACTTCCATAGTGTCACTGGCTGCATCACATCCATTCTCAGGCTGGGGGAGGGCGCCTTGTGATACACAGAGTCCATTGCTGGAACCTTTCAGGGATTGCTCACTGCTGCCCCCTGGGGGTGGTTGGCTTACTTGGCTGGCATCATGAAAAGGGGCAGAATCTTGCAGCACTGGGGTCCTGTACAGCAGCTCCTGTGAGGATGTCTCCTGCTTTGATGGTGAGGGGGGGACTGAGCTGGGTTCAGGTATCTGTCTGTGTTTTAGGAGCTTCTGAGACTCCTCAAACCGATCCAGGTTCTTGTATCTCTCTACCATGGGCCCCATTTGTTTCTCAAGTGTCTCAATGTCACTATCAATTTCAGCAAGCTGTGTGCGTAAAGTCTCTATCAGCACATCATAGGCGGTTGCGCTATTGGGGTTTGCTGCTTTTTGTTTATTTGCATGATCTATTTGTCTTTGCAGTTGTGTCCTGGTTGCTCTTAAGCTGTTCATTTTATTGACTAAATCTGGAATTTTGTCTGCAAGCTGCAGTTCTGGTGCGCGCTCTGTCTCTTTAAGACTTGCCTTGCGCCTTGGCTTTCCTGCTGGGTCTTTGAATGTCTCTGCTGCCTCAGTCCTGGGAGACTTGTGGCCATTTGCCCCCAACTCAGCATTTGCATTGTCTGATAACTTGCCAGATTTATGTCCAGTGGCAGATTTAGCAGATTTCCCCCCAGTTATGGGGTCACCGGTGGCCGGCTGGGTCTTGGATCTCAGGGCCCGGGACTCTCGGCTCACACACACATTCTGCTGCAGGTTTTCCTGCATTGTCAGTCTTTCCAAAGATGTCCTCCTCAGCTTGTGCTGCTTCCCACTGCCGGCCTGAGCTGGCTGCTGAGTGTCCATCACAACACGTTGTTGGATCTCCCTGCCTGGATCAGCACAGTCACTTTGCTGGGGCTGCCGCCCTCCCTCCATTACATGCTGCACACAGACACTGCTACACGGCCCATCATTATTATTATCCACCACTTCCATTCCAGCTTCACTTACTTTACTGTAACTTTCTTCCATAAAGACTCTTCCACCTTCATTGTAATCCACCGCGGTCAGCCGGTCAGCAGCATATTCAGTAGCCAGAGGGTCTCTAACATGGACTCCAGATTCAGACCCAGAAGCCTGGAGCTCACCTGGGGAGCGACCCCACCCAAGGCAGCCAGGCCCTGGGCTAGAGCCAGACATTCACAGCACCTGCAGAGAGCTCACTCACACACCTCCTCCCACCTTAACGATCTATTAGGGTATAAGGGAATTTTTATTGGTAAACAAACAAACAAAAACTCAGCTAATCAGCATTAATACATAATATAAAGAAATCGTATACTTGTATACAATAAACATAACACAGCAGAATACTACATACTATACATTATCTATCGTGTCTATACTGTTAATGATTACTCAGTGCAGATACATCAGGTTACAGATCAGGGGTTAGGTGCCATCATTATGCAGAGCAGTAACACATTAAACACCATCATAGATCAGAATCATCAGAGTCGTCCTGCCTGCCAGTCACTTCCATATCAGAGTCTATAGGGTCTATAGCTGCTGGTGACTTTTTCTTAGTCGGGGGGTCCTCCTCTGACCCTGAGTCACATTCTCTGGCTATACGCTTTAACTCTTGCTCCAGCTCCATAGTATCGTGCCCAGAAATATCTGCACCTGACTCAGACAGTATGTTATATCGGTTGGATGTAACTGTCACTGCTGTATCTGTTCTGCCCTTGGGCTTTTTCCCTGGCTTTTGGACTAAGGACCATGCGCCCTCTGGTCTGCGGGTGGACTTGTCTTTTTTTTTCCCTCTCTTATCACCAGGGACTTTACTATCTGCAGAGGCTGGAGCAGGGCAATGGGCCATAGCAGGGGAAGGGGCTACAGGGGAAGATGGGCTATCAGCTTGCTCCGGTGCTGGCCGTGGGATGGCGGCCACAGGCTGTGGGGTTACATCTGTCTGATCTCTTATCTCAGTTGTCTCAGACCCTGGCCTTGTTACTATCTGCCCAGACATCAGAGCCTCCTCCTCTGTAACCTCACCTGCTGCCACCAGCTCCTCCGCAGCCTGGCTATAGAGGTTATGGAAGGCCTCCGAGCAGTCCTTATGGTAATGACCCATCTGACCACACAAGTTACACCGGACATTTGTACACATGGCGCTGGTGTGACCAATCTCCCCGCACAGGTTGCACTTCACTACAGTGCACACTCCGGCCACATGACCGGCCTTCCCACACTTAAAGCACAAGCGGGGCTGACCGGCATAGAAGCACACCCCCCTCTCATGGCCGATAAAGAAAGAGTTGGGCAAATGTAAGGTAACATTACTGTGCTGCCTGAGCTTCACCAGCACCCTCCAGCCTCCCGTCCAGATCCCATCATCATCAAGACACTTTGTCAGGTCAGACACCATATCACAATGTCTCCTCAGCCATATCACAATATCCTGCGGGGGGACGGATTCATTCCAGAACAAGATGTTAACGCTCACAGTGCCCGGCTTTGATACCGGGATAAGGATAAACTGGTCCCATCCCTCAGCGCCCCTAAACTTTGTTACACTTGCCCAGAACCTGTCCAAGCTGGCCATGAGCTTGAAGCTTATATCGTAGCCCTGCCTGTCCGGGAGGTTTATGACGGCCAAGATATCTGCGGGTGTGAACCCCATCTGGTTACACAGGAGCTCCCGGATCACATGTCTCCTGTCTGGCAGATCTTCCTTTGCCCCCTTATTCTTAAACCTTACCACGTTCCTCCTCTTAAATGCCTGACCGGTGTAATGTAAGCCGGGGCTAAAAGATGGGGCACCACGGCTCCAGGCATTCTGAGGAGGAGCGTGGCCAGACGCATTGCCAGTAATATCACTG
Source organism: Gastrophryne carolinensis (assembly GCA_027917425.1). Classification (NCBI taxonomy): domain Eukaryota; kingdom Metazoa; phylum Chordata; class Amphibia; order Anura; family Microhylidae; genus Gastrophryne; species Gastrophryne carolinensis. The sequence continues at coordinate 262,766,250 of CM051240.1, forward strand.
CGGGGTCTTGATTGAGGGGGACCCGCTACCTGTGGTCGGTCACCTGTGGTCGGAAAAACATTATTAGTGCATGCAGACGATTCAGTCCCATTACTATCAGAAACCGCAGGCTGTTCATTGTCCCAAACAGATTGTAATGCATTGGGACTTGCTTGCTTGTTTCCTCGATTGGGGGACAGTTCAGAGGTGTCACTATGTCCCGGATGTGACCCCAGGGTTGCAATTTGGGGGGTCTCTCCAACTTCCATAGTGTCACTGGCTGCATCACATCCATTCTCATGCTGGGGGAGGGCGCCTTGTGATACACAGAGTCCATTGCTGGAGCCATTCAGGGATTGCTCACTGCTGCCCCCTGGGGGTGGTTGGCTTACTTGGCTGGTATCACGAAAAGGGGCAGAATCTTGCAGCACTGGGGTCCTGTACAGCAGCTCCTGTGAGGATGTCTCCTGCTTTGATGGTGAGGGGGGGACTGAGCTGGGTTCAGGTATCTGTCTGTGTTTTAGGAGCTTCTGAGACTCCTCAAACCGATCCAGGTTCTTGTATCTCTCTGCCATGGTCCCCATTTGTTTCTCAAGTGTCTCAATGTCACTAACAATTTCAGCAAGCTGTGTGCGTAAAGTCTCTATCAGCACATCATAGGCGGTTGCGCTATTGGGGTTTGCTGCTTTTTGTTTATTTGCATGATCTATTTGTCTTTGCAGTTGTGTCCTGGATGCTCTTAAGCTGTTCATTTTATTGACTAAATCTGGAATTTTGTCTGCAAGCTGCAGTTCTGGTGCGCTCTCTGTCTCTTTAAGACTTGCCTTTCGCCTTGGCTTTTCTGCTGGGTCTTTGAATGTCTCTGCTGCCTCAGTCCTGGGAGACTTGTGGCCATTTGCCCCCAACTCAGCATTTGCATTGTCTGATAACTTGCCAGATTTATGACTAGTGGCAGATTTAGCAGATTTCCCCCCAGTTATGGGGTCACCGGTGGCCGGCTGGGTCTTGGATCGCAGGGCTCAGGACTCTTGGCTCACACACACATTCTGCTGCAGGTTTTCCTGCATTGTCAGTCTTTCCAAAGATGTCCTCCTCAGCTTGTGCTGCTTCCCACTGCCGGCCTGAGCTGGCTGCTGAGTGTCCATCACAACAGGTTGTTGGATCTCCCTGCCTGGATCAGCACAGTCACTTTGCTGGGGCTGCCGCCCTCCCTCCATTACATGCTGCACACAGACACTGCTACACGGCCCATCATTATTATCCACCACTTCCATTCCAGCTTCACTTACTTTACTGTAACTTTCTTCCATAAAGACTCTTCCACCTTCATTGTAATCCACCGCGGTCAGCCGGTCAGCAGCATATTCAGTAGCCAGAGGGTCTCTAACATGGACTCCAGATTCAGACCCAGAAGCCTGGAGCTCACCTGGGGAGCGACCCCACCCAAGGCAGCCATGCCCTGGGCTAGAGCCAGACATTCACAGCACCTGCAGAGCTCACTCACACACCTCCTCCCACCTTAACGATCTATTAGGTTATAAGGGAGGATACAGAAGGAGAAGAGCTTACACTCTATTAGGGTATAAGGGAGGATACAGGAGGAGAAGAGCTTACACTCTGTTAGGGTATAAGGGAGGATACAGAAGGAGAAGAGCTTACACTCTATTAGGGTATAAGGGAGGATACAGAAGGAGAAGAGCTTACACTCTATTAGGGTATAAGGGAGGATACAGGAGGAGAAGAGCTTACACTCTGTTAGGGTATAAGGGAGGATACAGAAGGAGAAGAGCTTACACTCTATTAGGGTATAAGGGAGGATACAGAAGGAGAAGAGCTTACACTCTATTAGGGTATAAGGGAGGATACAGGAGGAGAAGAGCTTACACTCTATTAGGGTATAAGGGAGGATACAGAAGGAGAAGAGTTTACACTCTATTAGGGTATAAGGGAGGATACAGAAGGAGAAGAGCTTACACTCTATTAGGGTATAAGGGAGGATACAGGTGGAGAAGAGCTTACACTCTATTAGGGTATAAGGGAGGATACAGAAGGAGAAGAGCTTACACTCTATGAAGGCAATGTTTTTTCTACCCATGCAAAACATTCTGCTGGGCATTGTGGTGACAATTCTGATTTAGGTGGAGTCACAGGTGTACAGTCTGTTATTCAGCAAATAAATACAAGACTTTGTTGTGATATTTGGGTTAGAGGTTAACTTCGGGCAAAAAATATGCGCCTCATCCTGCTGAGCGAGTTGGGAGATCTCCTGGGTTGGTGGCATAATGTGGGTGCACAACATTCCGCTTCGTGGACGGAGCAATTGGCAGCATTTATGTCAGCAGGTGGGATCTGATATAAAGATAGAAGAAGGGCTGAGCGGAGCAGCTGTAAAGTAGAGCAGGGATCTAACTGCAGCCAACAGAGACAGGAGTCTGTTCAAGGCTCAGTTTACAAAGGTGTGATCGCAATTTTGATGGCGATTTCTTCTGAAATAGTGAATGCATATGTGCAAGTGCGCATATTCCTTCTGTATCCTCACTTATACCCTAATAGAGTGTAAGCTCTTCTCCTCCTGTATCCTCCCTTATACCCTAATAGAGTGTAAGCTCTTCTCCTCCTGTATCCTCCCTTATACCCTAATAGAGTGTAAGCTCTTCTCCTCTTGTATCCTCCCTTATACCCTAATAGAGTGTAAGCTCTCCTGTATCCTCCCTTATACCCTAATAGAGTGTAAGCTCTTCTCCTCCTGTATCCTCCCTTATACCCTAATAGAGTGTAAGCTCTCCTGTATCCTCCCTTATACCCTAATAGAGTGTAAGCTCTTCTCCTCCTGTATCCTCCCTTATACCCTAATAGAGTGTAAGCTCTTCTCCTCCTGTATCCTCCCTTATACCCTAATAGAGTGTAAGCTCTTCTCCTTCTGTATCATCCCTTATACCCTAATAGAGTGTAAGCTCTTCTCCTTCTGTATCCTCCCTTATACCCTAATATATTGTACGCTCTTGTGTTAAAGTTACCTGTTACCTAACCCTACACCTTTTATTGGGGTGTTCAGATTGCACTCTTGAGACTGAGCTACCTACCTCTCATTTACAGACATTGGGATTGTGTGGCACTAAAGATTTCTTCTAAAAAAACAAAAAAGTTCTGATGGCTTGTGGCAACCCAAGGCAGAGATTCCCAAGCTGGCAAGCAGTGCCATCCCTGCACAGCTACATACAGAAGAAGTAGGGCCAGTCATTGAGTCTCTCAGTCTCAATTCTGGTGCACTTTTTTGGTCTCTTTAGCCCCCCTATTTTAAGTCTATAATGGGTATTTCCACATACTGGCTTGTGACTCTGTTAGGGTATAAGGGATGATACAGGAGAAGAGCTTACACTCTATTAGGGTATAAGGGAGGATACAGAAGGAGAAGAGCTTACACTCTATTAGGGTATAAAGGAGGATACAGAAGGAGAAGAGCTTACACTCTATTAGGGTATAAGGGAGGATACAGGAGGAGAAGAGCTTACACTCTATTAGGGTATAAGGGAGGATATAGAAGGAGAAGAGCTTACACTCTATTAGGGTGTAAAGGAGGATACAGGAGGAGAAGAGCTTACACTCTATTAGGGTATAAGGGAGGATACAGAAGGAGAAGAGCTTACACTCTATTAGGGTATAAGGGAGGATATAGAAGGAGAAGAGCTTACACTCTATTAGGGTGTAAAGGAGGATACAGAAGGAGAAGAGCTTACACTCTATTAGGGTATAAGGGAGGATACAGAAGGAGAAGAGCTTACACTCTATTAGGGTATAAGGGAGGATACAGGAGGAGAAGAGCTTACACTCTATTAGGGTATAAGGGAGGATATAGAAGGAGAAGAGCTTACACTCTATTAGGGTATAAGGGAGGATACAGAAGGAGAAGAGCTTACACTCTATTAGGGTATAAGGGAGGATACAGAAGGAGAAGAGCTTACACTCCATTAGGGTATAAGGGAGGATACAGGAGGAGAAGAGCTTACACTCTATTAGGGTATAAGGGAGGATACAGGAGGAGAAGAGCTTACACTCTATTAGGGTATAAGGGAGGATACAGGAGGAGAAGAGCTTACACTCTATTAGGGTATAAGGGAGGATACAGGAGGAGAAGAGCTTACACTCTATTAGGGTATAAGGCAAATCCTCCATCAGTGATATCACACTGCCAGGAAACGTCATCTCCTTCTTGCTTGCAGTGACACCTTGAGGTCAGGGCAGATATTGCAGCCCATTGGCTCTTTCTTCCCTTATCAGACACTCAGTGGTGTTGATCGCTTTCATCGATAACACGATTACCAGAGCCGATCAAAACCTGATTAAGCCATGAAATATATTAATGTTTTCTTCAGGGGTAAGAGAGAAATGTGACAACTTATTTTATTCCCCTTTTAAAGTAAATCTTAAGTGTTACAGTCACTGGATACTTTCTAGCTGATTGATAGATTTCAGTGTAACATTTGAGCACTTTGACACATTTATAAACTCCTGTAATTTTCTCGTCTCTTAGAATCACACAGGAAGGATTTTAAGGAAACTTTAGTAAATAGGACTGGAATAAAAAAAACCTCCTGAATCTGTTTTATCATGGGCGTCCCCAAGACAGGGGCGTGCGCACGGCCTCCTCTATGGGGTTTGATTGTGCGATGGCCCTGAGCTGTCGCCATTCCTCACCATCAGCTTGTTAAACATTATTAGGGTTCTCCCGGCCCCAGACACACAAAGGCGCCATTGTCTCCCGCTGCATCCTCCTCCGTCATGTGACCACCAAAATGTCGCACTACAAGGCCCATCATGCCCAGGCAATGAGCAACGGCTGTGACACGCTGGGACTTGTAGTTCCTCAATCTGTGAAGTTGTACGTTCCTGTAGGTCATGGCATATCTGTAGTAGTAAATCAAGGCAAGTGGATGTGCTGTATTTTTCTTAAACCCAACCTGGCCGCTGGCCTTCCCCCTGGGGCGTCCGAGATCGGGATGCCCCGCTGTGTGAACACCACCCCCGGGGGGGTCGCTGCTAAACTCACCTTTGCCCTGGTTCCTTGGTGATGTAAACATAAGCGGCCGCATCCCCGGCATCTTTGGGCTGATGCTCGCTCCCACGTCCAGCCATTCAGATATACAAGATAAACAGAGAGGCCACCAGATTGGCCCATAGGCACCAACTATAAACGACCCCACTACATAAATATGTATCTCTTCAATTAAATGTCATCGCAGAATACATAAAGCATACACTTAAAAAACACAAAAGACTACTGCCGAGGATATCAGGACCTAATTGACTAATAAATATAATTATTGCACAGGTACCCAAATTCATGAGGGATTTAATCCATGACCCCAGTATGGGTGAATAATAATAAATAAAATTAAAATGCCATAGTGTCAGCTGACAATTATAAGTCAGCAAAATGATCCCTAGTACAAGAACAGAACAAATCGTGGTTCTTACAGTGAGTGAATAAAGTGCTAATCTGTACAAAATGATGCACTAAAATTCATACATACTGTGCAAAAATACAAGAAATGAGCAAACCAAGCAGATATTGCATTGCAAAATTGAAGACCGGGGCCAGGTAATGAGAGTAAAATAGAACTATATCACCATTGGTATCTGGTCCAGGTCCCCCTCAAGGCAGGCCAATCACACACCGACGCGTTGCGTGGACAAAGTCCACTTCATCAGGGTGCTACCAGGGTGTCATGGATTAAATCCCTCATGAATTTGGGTACCTGTGCAATAATTATATTTGTTAGTCAATTAGGTCCTGATATCCTCGGCAGTAGTCTTTTGTGTTTTTTAAATTGTTGTCTTAAGTGCATGTTTTATGTATTCTGCGATGAAATTTAATTAAAGAAATATATTTTATAGTACATATTTATGTAGTGAGGTCTTTTATAGTTGGTGCCTATGGGCCAATCTGGTATATTTCTCTGACACATTCCCCTCGATTCAAAGAGGAAAAGTTAATTGATTTCGTATCGAAAATCGTAAGTTTGGGTGGGTGTTAGTCATTTTTTCCTGTTTTTTTGGCCATTTCCGACTCGCACGAGCCTACGTACGAATGCGTATATGCTCTTACGATCAGCGGAAGTTCGTTCCTAAATTTTAGGATCAAAACGTAAAACTTAGGATCAAATCCTAAAACTTACGATCAAAACGTAAAACTTAGGATAATTGGATGTGTTTAGGTGTGATTCAGAGAAACCTCTAAACGCGTTTTAAAAGAAAGCCACAGCCGACACCTTTTAGCAGTCGGATTGCTGTTCGTGAACAGGTTTTTTGGCTATGTGGAGGAGTCTGCGCGTCTTGTGCTCCAATGAACTGCATGTATCAGCATGGCCGAGGCCATAAATTGTATGGCAATGCATACCTGATTCATGTATGCCTTATAAAAGCATTTTAATGTGGACCTTAATTAGTCCTTTGCATGTAAACCTTTATTTTGCAATATATTTGCGTTAATTAAAGAAACTTATGTCCTTTGTTATTTATTTTAAAATTGATGTACTAGAATAATATTTTTAGATAGCATTTATTGGTGTAGTTGTTTACCTTTGCTTTGTTTAATTATTTAAGCACATCTTTGGTCAGATGCATCACACTTACTGAGGAGAGGAGAGCGGGATAAAGTGCAGGATGTGGGTTACTGCTGTATTTTGCCCCCAGAGCTGGGGGCACGGACAGTCACAAGGCCCTTTCTGTTTGCAGGCTGCCCGATAATACCTGAGCCGCCATCTTGGCTGTTTCGAGGCTCATAACATGCAGAAGTTGCTGGGTGTTTTTTAATATTTGAGAGCAATCTGTATGTAGAGGGTGTGGGTAACCCAAAATTTAAAGTTGTACCATTTATAGCCAAAATATTAAAATTAAATCCACAAGTAAAAAATGCAAGTTAAGTAAAAATTAAACAAAGTAAGATTTACTTATGCAAATGCATTCATTAATGGTTGGTTACTACAAAATGAATGAAATAAAGAAAAATAAAAGAACAAATATTTAGAATGCACTTTAATGAGGTAAGTTTGTAGTGCGGAGCCGCAAGATCAGAAGGATTTACGTCCAGACAAAAAAGGAAAAAGGGCAAAACCAATGTTGCAACCTGAGAAATGAAACGGAAAATTCAGGATGGAAACTGACATAGGTCTGATTCCCGAACTGCCATACGAACGGACGTATATTTTAGGATAGAAACGTATTTGCTTATAGAATCACTCGCAAGTTCATACGAACGCACGAGCGGACGTGAAAAATAGGATGATCGTGACCCAAATCCAAGCTGTTACATGTTTCTTTGAATCAACCCAATTGTGTCTTGGGCCCACTTTTGACCAGCACATTATTGTTATTTAAGCAGTGCAGAATCCCATATTCTTGTTTTTGTCCAGCCATTCAGATAGGTTGGGCATGGGCGTGTGCCCACATCCAGGGTTGTACCCGCTACCATTCCAAATTGCGAGCATTAATTTTCATGGCAAATGGCTCTGATTGGAGGAGAGCCCACGCATGCGCCATTGGACCGGGGAAAGGTGAGCTTTTACGGGTTAACTTGGGGGTTTCATGTAGCGGGGCATCCCGAATCAGGATGCCCTCGGGGCACAGACCAAGCCCAGGATAGTCAAAAAAAATTGAGTTTTGTCCCATTTTAACATGGACCAAGCGGCCGTTATATCCCAATGGAGTATAAAAGACTCAAGTCTATGCCCGATTCGGGATGCCCCAGTAGTTTTCCCTCAGTCATCCCACGATGCATTCCCGGGCTCCTGCAGAATCAGCGCTCTCTCCGTTCAGTTATGCAAGATGCTGTGACATCACACACAGGGGTGGGAGGGTCTATGACATCACAGCAGCTGCTGCTGAATCAGCACGCTCAGCTCTATTCAGTTATGTAAGATGCAGTGACATCACACACAGGGGTGGGAGGGTCTATGACATCACAGCAGCTGCTGCTGAATCAGCACGCTCAGCTCTATTCAGTTATGTAAGATGCAGTGACATCACACACAGGGGTGGGAGGGTCTATGACATCACAGCAGCTGCTGCTGAATCAGCACGCTCAGCTCTATTCAGTTATGTAAGATGCAGTGACATCACACACAGGGGTGGGAGGGTCTGTGACATCACAGCTGCTGCTGCTGAATCAGTGCGCTCAGCTCCATTCAGTTATGTAAGATGCTGTGACATCACACACAGGGGTGGGAGGGTCTATGACATCACAGCAGCTGCTGCTGAATCAGTGCGCTCAGCTCTATTCAGTTATGTAAGATGCTGTGACATCACACACAGGGGTGGGAGGGTCTATGACATCACATCAGCTGCTGCAGAATCAGCAAGCTCAGCTCTATTCAGTTATGTAAGATGCTGTGACATCACACACAGGGGTGGGAGGGTCTATGACATCACAGCAGCTGCTGCTGAATCAGTGCGCTCAGCTCCATTCAGTTATGTAAGATGCTGTGACATCACACACAGGGGTGGGAGGGTCTATGACATCACATCAGCTGCTGCAGAATCAGCAAGCTCAGCTCCATTCAGTTATGTAAGATGCTGTGACATCACACACAGGGGTGGGAGGATCTGTGACATCACATCAGCTGCTGCTGAATCAGCGCGCTCAGCTCCATTCAGTTACATAAGATGCTGTGACATCACACACAGGGGTGGGAGGGTCTATGACATCACAGCAGCTGCTGCTGAATCAGTGCGCTCAGCTCTATTCAGTTATGTAAGATGCAGTGACATCACACACAGGGGTGGGAGGGTCTGTGACATCACAGCAGCTGCTGCTGAATCAGTGCGCTCAGCTCCATTCAGTTATGTAAGATGCTGTGACATCACACACAGAGGTGGGAGGGTCTATGACATCACATCAGCTGCTGCAGAATCAGCGCGCTCAGCTCCATTCAGTTATGTAAGATGCTGTGATATCACACACAGGGGTGGGAGGGTCTGTGACATCACAGCAGCTGCTGCAGAATCAGCGCGCTCAGCTCCATTCAGTTATGTAAGATGCTGTGACATCACACACAGGGGTGGGAGGGTCTGTGACATCACAGCAGCTGCTGCAGAATCAGCGCGCTCAGCTCCATTCAGTTATACAAGATGCTGTGACATCACACACAGGGCTATGGGGGGTCTGTGACATCACAGCAGCTAGCGAGCTGAATGGTGCAGAGCGGGCCGCTGGTTGCATCTCAGCTCACCGGCGTGGCCAGGCCGGCCAATCACAAATGCCTGCCCTGGGTATGTGTCTTGCTAAAGGTAAAGCAAGGCCGTGACGAAACAAGGTTAGGTGAGTGTATGCCGGGATGGGTGACATTAGGGTGTCACACAGTGGGGCGTCCTAGTTTGGGATGCCCCAGGGAGTAGAAATTGGACGGCCATAGGGGCCCTTCCCTATGTCATGGATAGATGCCAGGATGTGATACCCTCAAGGTTTGCTCGCGCTCCCGCAGCGCATGAGTTTCATCCCCGGCAAGCTGCGTTAATATTGTATTTCGCTATACAAAATTTGTTATAGATTCGGGGCACCCAGGAATGATGAGCGCGCCCTTGCACAGATCTGCAGCAATAAATGATTCATTTGTCTATTCAAAGTGTTTCTATTGTTGTAACTGTTACAATGTATCTCCTATGCATCCCTCAATGAGGGGGCGTGGCTTCATCCATCCCTCAATGAGGGGGCGTGGCTTCATTTACATAGCGTCCCTCTTTGAGGTGTAACATGCAGATCTGCAGCAATAAATGATTCATTTGTCTATTCAAAGTGTTTCTATTGTTGTAACTGTTACAATGTATCTCCTATCCATCCCTCAATGAGGGGGCGTGACTTCATCCATCTCTCAATGAGGGGGCGTGACTTCATCCATCTCTCAATGAGGGGGCGTGGCCTAATTTAACAAATGTCCCTCTTTTCCCACCCTGAGAAGTTGGTAGGTAACTTGTGAGTGCCTCTGTGTTTCAGGTCGGGGGGAGCCCGGAGCCGCGGGTCACATGGTACAGGAACGGGCAGACGCTCCAAGATGGCGGGCGGCATATGGTGGAGCAGAGCGCCCGGGGAACCTTCTCCCTCAAGATTAAAGATGTCACCCAGGAGGACGGCGGGAAGTACACCTGCGAGCTGGCCAATGAGGAGGGCGTGCGTCAGGTGACCATCCAGCTGACTGTAGAAGGTAAGTCCTAATTTTTATTCTTCCTATATAATGTCCTCGAGCTCGGCTAGGTAAAGGTGAGTATCTCTCTAATGCAGGGCTCACTGATGGTGTGAGGGGGAGGTGCAGTAGTTTCCTGTCCCCCATCAGATGGAGCTCTGCTAGGAAAAGGTGAGCATCTCTCTAATGCAGGGCTCACTGATGGTGTGAGGGGGAGGTGCAGTAGTTTCCTGTCCCCCATCAGATGGAGCTCTGCTAGGAAAAGGTGAGTATCTCTCTAATGCAGGGCTCACTGATGGTGTGAGGTTTGAATAAGGATTGAATAAGGTTCAGGAGGGAAGTGTTTTTAAGAAGAAACTTAATGATAGAACAAGGGGCCCAACCTGAAACTAGTTGTGGGGGAAGATCAGGAGCAATGTTAGAGAATATTATTTTACAGAAAGAGTAGTAGATGCCGGGAACAAACTTCCAGCAGAGGTAGTTGAAAAATCAATGAAAATCACTGAATGAGCACATGCTTGGGATAAGCTTCCATCTATCCTAAGATACAGAGAACATACAGTATATACATAAGATACAGAGAACATACAGTATATACATAAGATACAGAGAACATACAGTATACACATAAGATACAGAGAACATACAGTATATACATAAGCTACAGAGAACATACAGTATACACATAAGATACAGAGAACATACAGTATATACATAAGATACAGAGAACATACAGTATACACATAAGATACAGAGAACATACAGTATATACATAAGATACAGAGAACATACAGTATATACATAAGCTACAGAGAACATACAGTATACACATAAGATACAGAGAACATACAGTATATACATAAGATACAGAGAACATACAGTATATACATAAGATACAGAGAACATACAGTATACACATAAGATACAGAGACCATACAGTATACATAAGATACAGAGAACATACAGTATATACATAAGATACAGAGAACATACAGTATATACATTAGATACAGTGAACATACAGTATATACATAAGATACAGAGAACATACAGTATACACATAAGATACAGAGAACATACAGTATACACATAAGATACAGAGAACATACAGTATATACATAAGCTACAGAGAACATACAGTATATACATAAGATACAGAGAACATACAGTATACACATAAGATACAGAGAACATACAGTATATACATTAGATACAGTGAACATACAGTATACACATAAGATACAGAGAACATACAGTATATATATAAGATACAGAGAACATACAGTATATACATAAGATACAGAGAACATACAGTATACACATAAGATACAGAGACCATACAGTATACATAAGATACAGAGAACATACAGTATATACATAAGATACAGAGAACATACAGTATATACATTAGATACAGTGAACATACAGTATACACATAAGATACAGAGAACATACAGTATACACATAAGATACAGAGAACATACAGTATACACATAAGATACAGAGAACATACAGTATATACATAAGATACAGTGAAGATACAGTATACACATAAGATACAGAGAACATACAGTATACACATAAGATATAGAGAACATACAGTATATGTAGCGATAACCCTTATCGCCGGAGGGCTTCACCGCCCGAGACGTCCTTTTCCCAATCGTAAGAGGTGCTGCTGGAATTCCAGAGTCGTCCGTGAGGAAACAGGAACGGCCCTTACAAGGGCTAGTGAATTGTAATATAGCGTTTCCCCCAATAAGAGACAGAACTTCAGTATTGAGGGTGAAGGTGAAGTGTTTTTATTAGTGCCACTCTAGGCCTTATATACACAAGTCTCCATGCAATGGGACCTCCCCCGTGGACCTCATGACAAATACACAGACCAACTCTGCCGGTGACGCAATCAGCAAAACAATAGGCGTCTGTAATACACTCAATCAGAACAATGCCATTGCCTGTGACGTAATCAATTAACACAAAGGCAGTTTATAATACAATCCAAACTACAATGACCTAATTAAGAAAAGGCCAGTGAATGACCCGGCGGGCAACTGAATAGTGATGACATCCAAAAGACAGAGCGTCTGTCACAATGCCCCCTTTTTGTGGAACACCCAGCAGACCCGGATTGACCCTGTTCGGGTTAACGTGGGGCTGTCCGGACTCTTGTTATGGGCAGAGTTCTGTGTAAGGACAAGTCTGCACATAGTGAGTAACCGGACTAAACATTGACGTGGGCTGTACATAGGAATCGGTCATGGGTGGGGTCCAAACACTGGGATATTGTGGCGTTGGTGAGTTCAGCACCAAAGTCCTTGGTTGGATGTGTGCACAGGTGCTTTGCTTTCTTATAGCTGGTCCAAGTTTCAATCTCTTTCCATGGTAGCTGATCGGAGAATCCACAATCTTCTGCACATCTATATCATCGTAAAAGTAGACAAAACCATAACCCTTAGAAACGCCAGAGGCATCCCTAATAATTTTGACACTCTTTACAGCGCCATACTTTGAAAAAACATCCTTAATTTCAGGCTGATTAATCCGACGGCCAATGCCCCCAACAAAAATAGTGTTTGGCATACGTTTCCCTTCTGGAAGGACGTAACCTGATGGCTGATCCTCTTCTTGGCTTCTTGTAACAGACATGACGTGATGCAGACGAAACCCCTGGGTCTCCCCGACCAGTGGGCTGGAGTCGGCAGCTCGGGCTGGAGACCGGGTTGTAACAGGGTTGACGCTGGCTGGTCCAGAGGTAGCGTAGGCAGAAGTCATTGGTCCTAGATCATTTCCCAATAGTACTTCTGCTGGTAAGTTGTCCATAAGTCCCACCTGTACCCTGCCGGATCCAGCGCCCCAGTCAAGATGTACTCGGGCGGTGGGGAGTCGAAACACAGCTCCTCCCGCCACCCTTACTGCAACGGTGTGTCCAGTGCGGTCTTTGTTCTTGACCAAATGAGGTTGAAGCAAGGTAAGTGTGGCTCCGGTGTCGCGTAATCCTTGCGCGGTGCGCCCATTGACTCGTACCTCCTGGCAATGGTGCTGTCGGTTGTCTTGGATGGCCGCTTGTACGGGATCAGCTTCATACAGTACCCCCAGATACTCTTCCGAACTGCTCTCAGCTTCCAAACAGTGTGCCACAGGAGTACGGGAGGTGGAAGGTTGCTTTTGCCCCCACGTGTTTCGGGGAGGCTCTAGGGTGCAATCACTGCGATAATGTCCCCATTGTTTGCAACGATGGCACTGAACTGTGGAGAGGTTCGGTTGCTGCGCTGGCCTATGTGGCCCAGAGTCACGAGTTGGCGCTGAAGCCACAGGTGCTTGACATTTGATGGGAGGTTGTGGTTTTGGAGCGGACTGTTCTGTCCGGCGAGCATCAGTGTACTCGTCGGCTAGACGAGCAGCCTCAGGTAGCGTTAGAGGCCTCCGGTCACGTACCCACTCTCTTAGCTCTGGTTGCAGGGCATTGAGAAAATGTTCTAGTAAAAACAACTGCAGTACATCCTCAGCGGTCGTGGCTTTGCATCCAGTGACCCAGTGTGATGCTGTACGATGGAGGCGACATGCCCACTCCGTGTAAGAATCCCCTCCCTTCTTTTGGGATTCCCAAAATCGTCGCCTGTAGGCTTCCGGGGTGACAGCGTACCGGGCTAACAAAGCCTCCTTTACCAGATGGTAGTGTGGTAAGTCCGCATCAGGGATGGCCCGGAAAGCATCGGAAGCTTTCCCAGATAGTTTCCCTGATAATATGGTGACCCATTCCTCCGTGGGTACCCGGCGTAAAGCGCACTGGCGTTCAAAATCGGCCAAAAATCCGTCAATCTCGTCGTCACTTTCCTGGAAGGACTTAAATGCTGCAAATGGAATCTTTCTCCCCCCAGTGTAACTGAGGCTGAGAGGCTGCTGGGTTGAAAGTCGCCGATCTTCCCTTCGCTTACTGGCCTCTGCCTCCGCTGCGGCGAAGACTCGGTCGATCAGTTCCTGTGATGGATTCGGGCCATAGACCGACAATCTGTTCCGAACCGCTTGAACAAGAGCAGCGTCTTCATCGATCTCTATATTGGTTTCAGTCCTCACTGCTGCACGATCCATTTCGATCAGCTCGGCTATCAGTTCCCGACGTGGGCGGTTGCTAGCTGACCTTCCCCGGCTCTCGAGTAGATCCTTCAGGGTCAGCCTTTTCAACTTGTCATACTGACTCTCCATCAGGGTAGCACTCTCTCTGGGTACAAAGGACCATCCGACCGCTTGCCACCAATTGTAGCGATAACCCTTATCGCCGGAGGGCTTCACCGCCCGAGACGTCCTTTTCCCAATCGTAAGAGGTGCTGCTGGAATTCCAGAGTCGTCCGTGAGGAAACAGGAACAGCCCTTACAAGGGCTAGTGAACTGTAATATAGCGTTTCCCCCAATAAGAGACAGAACTTCAGTATTGAGGGTGAAGGTGAAGTGTTTTTATTAGTGCCACTCTAGGCCTTATATACACAAGTCTCCATGCAATGGGACCTCCCCCGTGGACCTCATGACAAATACACAGACCAACTCTGCCGGTGACGCAATCAGCAAAACAATAGGCGTCTGTAATACACTCAATCAGAACAATGCCATTGCCTGTGACGTAATCAATTAACACAAAGGCAGTTTATAATACAATCCAAACTACAATTACCTAATTAAGAAAAGGCCAGTGAATGACCCGGTGGGCAACTGAATAGTGATGACATCCAAAAGACAGAGCGTCTGTCACAGTATATACATAAGATACAGAGAACATACAGTATATGCATAAGATACAGAGAACATACAGTATACCCATAAGATATAGAGAACATACAGTATACACATAAGATACAGAGACCATACAGTATAAATAAGATACAGAGAACATACAGTATATACATAAGATACAGAGAACATACAGTATATGCATAAGATACAGAGAACATACAGTATATACATAAGATACAGAGAACATACAGTATATGCATAAGATACAGAGAACATACAGTATACACATAAGATACAGAGAACATACAGTATATACATAAGATACAGAGAACATACAGTATACACATAAGATACAGAGAACATACAGTATACACATAAGATACAGAGAACATACAGTATATACATAAGATACAGAGAACATACAGTATACACATAAGATACAGAGAACATACAGTATACACATAAGATACAGAGAACATACAGTATATACATAAGATATAGAGAACATACAGTATACACATAAGATACAGAGACCATACAGTATAAATAAGATACAGAGAACATACAGTATACACATAAGATACAGAGAACATACAGTATACACATAAGATAAAGAGAACATACAGTATATACATAAGATACAGAGAACATACAGTATACACATAAGATACAGAGAACATACAGTATACACATAAGATACAGAGAACATACAGTATATATATAAGATACAGAGAACATACAGTATACACATAAGATACAGAGCACATACAGTATATACATTAGATACAGAGAACATACAGTATATACATAAGCTACAGAGAACATACAGTATATATATATAAGATACAGAGAACATACAGTATATACATAAGATACAGAGCACATACAGTATATACATTAGATACAGAGAACATACAGTATATACATAAGATACAGAGAACATACAGTATATATATAAGATACAGAGAACATACAGTATACACATAAGATACAGAGCACATACAGTATATACATTAGATACAGAGAACATACAGTATATACATAAGCTACAGAGAACATACAGTATATATATATATAAGATACAGAGAACATACAGTATATACATAAGATACAGAGCACATACAGTATATACATTAGATACAGAGAACATACAGTATATACATAAGATACAGAGAACATACAGTATATACATAAGATACAGAGAACATACAGTATACACATAAGATACAGATAACATACAGTATACACATAAGATACAGAGAACATACAGTATATACATAAGATACAGAGAACATACAGTATATACATTAGATGCAGAGAACATACAGTATATACACATAAGATACAGAGAACATACAGTATACACATAAGATACAGAGAACATACAGTATACACATAAGATACAGAGAACATACAGTATATACATAACATACAGAGAACATACAGTATATACATAAGATACAGAGAACATACAGTCTATACATAAAGGCAGAGACTAGATGGACCGTATGGTCTCCTTCTGTCGTCAACCTTCTATGTTTCTATGTGAGGTTAAGTTACTCATTTAGGTCGGCTTGAATGCACTGATGTCTGTTTCTTGTGTTTTGCAGGTAGCTCGGCGCTGAGGTTCGAGCTGCGGCCCGGCTCTCGTCCCTCCGGGTGAGACATTTTTAGACTGACAAGTGGCGTGCCCCCTCTCCGTCGCCCCCGCGGGCCCTCCGCTGTTTTCCTTGGCTCTGGGTCCGTTATCCAACCTTCCAATAAAAACAAGTCTCTTACTAACCACGATCCCCCCAGATAGCGCGCCCCTGACAAACATGGCCGCCCTCTGCATGACGCGCATACAGCTTGTGAAAAAGTCCCCTCCGTCCGTTTTTTTGTGACCGGCCCTTTATGGCGCTGCGGCTGGCGCGAGCCCTGAATAAATACAGCGTGGTGCTCAAGAGCTTACAGTCTAGACGGCGCACAGCGGGGGGCGGCGCACTGCGGCAGATTGGTTTCTGTGTTGTGATTGGCGGATTTGGGGTCACCAGCGGGAATAAGAGGCGGGTAAAAGCTGGGCTGGGTGCTCAAGGGTTAATTCTAGCGAGTGATCATGTGATCGATCAGACTTCAAATCGATCTTACATAGTTATTTAGTTACATAGTTATAATGTTACATAGTTATATAGTTACATAGTTACATAGTTATATATTTATATAGTTACATAGTTATATAGTTACATAGTTACATAGTTATATATTTATATAGTTACATAGTTATATAGTTACATAGTTATATAGTTACATAGTTACATAGTTACATGGTTATATCATTACATAGTTACATAGTTATATAGTTATATAGTTACATAGTTATATAGTTACATAGTTATATAGTTACATAGTTATATAGTTACATAGTTATATAGTTACATAGTTATATAGTTACATAGTTATATATTTATATAGTTACATAGTTATATAGTTACATAGTTATATAGTTACATAGTTATATAGTTACATAGTTATATCGTTACATAGTTATATATTTATATAGTTACATAGTTATATAGTTACATAGTTATATAGTTACATAGTTATAAAGTTACATAGTTGCAAGGTTACATAGCTATATCGTTACATAGTTACATAGTTATATAGTTATATAGTTACATAGTTATAAAGTTACATAGTTGCAAGGTTACATAGATGTATAGTTACATAGTTACATAATTATATCGTTCCGTGGGTCGCTAGTTCTTAGTGACTCAGTTGCTGTGCAGCAATGATGAATACATTGTGAGGAGTCGCTATTTGACCAGTACAGCGCTGTATGGGAGCACATGGTAGCGACTGTTCAGTGCGATCGACTCACAGCATATTCATTATAAAAACAGCCTCACAAAACTCTGGCGCTGAAAAATGCTTCTCTGAAGCCCAGAGCGCAGGAGGCTGTGTGATTAAAGTCTGTTTTTCAGCATCTATCCACCAGTAACAAAGCGAAAACATATGGAATTACATTGTAATAACATTGTAACATGACACTTTAATGGCAGAGCTGTGATGTCATTTCTGAAGAAATATATAAAAAATTAAACATTTTTGAAAAAATGGCTTATTCTAAGTATGTCACACACCCCGCTTCAGATAACCATAACACGTGGGTAATTCCGACCTGAAGAGGGCGTTCCTGCAGAGATGATAGTAAAAAGAAAGCCCCTCCCTGATCCATAAATACCTGGGACCTCCCACTCATTACCCAGTTTTCCATCTCTGCAAGACGGCGAGCAAGTCAGAAGATGATGGCTCCTCCTTGCATAGGGGGATTTCAGGTAGCCGGGGTAACTCCCGGCCTGTTTTTTGGATTATTTCCGCTCGGGCTTCCTCTTTCCCTGTTAGACTTAAAATTCATGCCTCCTCAGTCTTGGCTGCGGGCCCGAGCGAGGGTATACTGGCACCTATGGTGCCTAGGAGCAGAGCTCCCCCGTGAGACCCTAAATAAGAGGGTAGGCGGTGACGCCGGGTTGGTGATCCCGGTTTGGGATGCCCCGTCCCTTGGTGCTGGCCCCTGGGGGGTCCCCTTAGTCTTCCCTGGTCAAAACAGTGGGGGTTGGGGGGGTCTCCTCCTATGGGTAGTTTTCTGTCCTGGTAGTCTTTATTCTATCTGGATTGTGCTGTGTGTGTTTGTGTTTTACTGTGTGCGTTTGTGTTGACTGTACTTAGCTCGGCACCGCGGCCGCCATCACGGCCGGGGTGCTGGTTCCCCTCACGCACTTTTAGGGGGCGGGGCCGGGCTGCGGCCGCTGCCGCGGCCGGCTCTCCGCTGTCTGTGTTCTTCTGTGCAGGACGGGTGCTCCGCCGGTAGCGGCGGTCACACCCGCCTGCTTGGTTACGTTGTCCGGCGCCGCGGCAGACGGCGGCGCCGGTCTCTGAATTTTTCAGCCAGAGACTCTTCTTCTCGTCCGCGTCGGGGGGGAGGGCGAGGCCGGGCCTTCGCGCGTCGCTGCGGCTCCGCCCCCCGCTGCTTCTGATTGCCATTGGAGGCGCCGATGCGGAGCTTTAGGCTCCTTTCTGTGGGCGGCTGTAGGCGGTACTCTATCTTCGCGCGGTCCGCGCTGCCACGCCCCCTTCTTCCTTCTGCCTGCATCTCTCTTCGGTTCTGTGAGGCGCCATTGTTCCACGCCATAAGGATCCGTGAGTGGCCCTGGGGCCTTATTTATTTATTATAGTTCTTTCCCTATATTGTCCTATTCTGTCATTTATTGAGTTCCTTCTGTTTCTTTCTCATTCTAGGCGGTGGTGTTATCAGGAGGATCCTCTTTAGTAATTTAGGGGGTTCTCTCCCGGTCCTAGATCCCTGGGTTCATTGTTTGTCATAAATCCTCCCACTCGGGACATTAAAGGGGCATCCCGGGTTGCTTATTAGCGTAATCCCCTGGGTCTTTGAGACTATTAAAAGTTCACCTTATGGAGGCATCCCCGGATACTGGGGCTGGGACCCCTTCGGGGCATCCCAAAAAGTGCATGTTGTGTGGCGCATCCATTACTGGGGATGATGTACTGCTTTGTATACCTTGTGCACAGCAAACTATTGCGCGGCAGTCGGGAGCCCAGGCGTCTGGGTCAGCACCGCCGGCCGAGTCTTCTCAGCCTCCCACTCTGACACGCGCTCCGTGTGACGTTGTCATGGGCAGGGATCTGCAAGCTGAGATGTGCGCCAGATTGGCCAACCTTGAGAAAATTGTTTCCAGTTCGACCGCCCGTAAGGCTCCGGCCAAGAGGAAGCATTTGTCCCCGGCCTTGCCGGCTGATGACCTGGACGAGTTTAATAATCTGGATTGGTCTGATTATTCTGGGCTAGAGGAAGGTGAGGTTTCTGAGGGCTCAGAGGTTTCGGACGATGAACAGTCTGCGGGCGCTGATGAGGAGTTTAGTGAGTTAGGGAGATCCTCGGATTCTCCTCACGCGCTGGCGCTGATGTTGGAGGTTCTGAAGATTTCCCCTCCCGAGGTGGCGTCTCAGCAGGAGGGTGAGTTGTTTGAGGAATCCAGGCCACGCTTGGAGTTTCCTTCACAACGGCATTTTCACAAGATCATTGATAAGGAATGGGACAGGCCTGCTAGGCTCCCTGGTATCCCTCAGGGGTGGGACAAGAAATACCCTTTCCCTTCGGAGGTGGTTAAGCGCTGGGCTTTCCCTCCCGAGGTCGATGCCCCGGTTCTGGGATTGTCTAATTCCTCGGTTTTAAATAGGCCGGATTGCTCCACCCTTAAGGATGGGGAGGATAAACGCATTGACCAAATGGCTTGTCATGGCTTTACTAGCGTCGGGTCAGCCATACGGCCTGTGTGCGCGTCTGAGCTTATGGTGTTGGCTGCCAGGTCCTTGGTCAGGGACTTGTTGACATCTTCCGGGCTTCGCCCTGGTAGTGCTGAGTTCCTTAGTCTCAAACGGTGTGAGTTGTTTTTGTCCTTTGTATTAACTGCCTTGGATGACACTTTAATGATGTGTAGTAGGACATCGGCCTTGTTGGTGACTATTCGGCGGTCGGTCTGGCTGCGCCAGTGGGCGGCCGACTTCATGTCTAAAAAGTCTCTGACGGCCTTACCCTTTGTTGGGTTGAGGCTATTTGGTGAAACATTGGACTCCGTCACTAAGGGCGGTAGGTTACCCCAACGTAAGAAGCAGCGCCGTCCCTTTCGGGGGGCGCCTGCCTTTACAACTTCCTTTCGTGGGGCCAGATCTGGCAGAGGATCTGCGTTCCAATCCTCCAGAGGAGATTCCGGGAACAGGGGCAGGGGACGTGCCTGTTCTGGATACCATTGGGGTTCTAAGCCCAAGCCGGCTATTAAGCCGGCCCAGCAATGAGGGGGCGCCCTCACCCTTGCGGGTGGGGGGACGGCTGAGACACTTCTCCCAGGTCTGGGATCAAGAGGTCTCGGACAGATGGATCCGGGAAGTGGTGTCTTCCGGTTACAAGCTAGAGTTCGAGCTCCGCCCCCCCGCCAGGTTCTTCAGGTCTCGGATGCCTTCGGAGCCTCGGGCGGCGCAGGGGCTCCTGGTGGCAGTGAAGAATCTTCTGGACATGGCGGTCATTTGCCCAGTACCCCCCTCGGAGCAGGGGAGGGGCTTCTATTCCAATCTGTTCACGGTTCCCAAGAAGGACGGGTCGGTCCGTCCTATATTGGATCTGAAGTTTCTCAACAAGTTTATTCGGCCGCGCAAATTCCGCATGGAAACACTGCGCTCGGCCATTCATTCTCTTCGTCAGGGAGATTTTCTGACGTCCATAGACATCAAGGACGCGTATCTACACGTCCAGATTTTTCCAGCACACCAGAGGTTTCTCAGGTTTGTGGTGGAAAACCGGCATTTTCAGTTTGTGGCACTTCCTTTCGGTCTCACCTCGGCTCCCCGAGTCTTCACCAAGGTCCTAGCGGGGGTGATGGCACTGCTCAGAGTTCAGGGTATCCGCATTGTGCCCTATCTGGACGATTTGCTGATCATGGCCTCCTCCTTCAACCAGGCGGAGTTGGACACTGGAATGGTGGTGTCCACTCTGGAGAGGTTCGGTTGGGTGATCAACCATCCCAAGTCTTCTCTTCGTCCATCCAGAATTGTGCTGTTTCTGGGGATGTCTCTGGACACCTCGCAGGCCAGGGTGTTCCTGCCCCAGGACAAGATTCTTTTGATTCAGGAGTTGGTTCAGCTTCTCTTGTTGGCCCCTCATCCGTCCATCCGGCTAGGGATGAGGCTGGTGGGGCTAATGGTGGCCTCATTCGAGGCGGTTCCCTTTGCGCAGTTCCACACGAGGACGCTTCAGCTTCTTCTGCTGAAGGTTTGGGACAGGTCACAGTCATCTCTGGACCGGTCATTCCGGTTGACTCCCCGAGTTCGTCGTTCCCTACAATGGTGGTTGGGGTCGGTCAATCTGTCGAAAGGCAGATCCTTCCTGGCTCCTCGTTGGGAAACGGTGACCACGGATGCCAGTCTGTCTGGCTGGGGGGGTGTTTGGAAGGATTTTCAGTTTCAGGGTCTGTGGAGTCCGCAGGAGGCTCACGAGCCCATCAATATTCTGGAGTTGAGAGCCATCAGGCTGGTTCTGTTTCGTTTGACTTGTCAGCTGAGAGGTCTGCCAGTTCAGGTCCGGTCGGACAACAGGACGGCGGTTGCTTATATCAATCACCAGGGAGGGACTCGCAGCAGGAGTGCCCTCAGGGAAGTGTCTTTGATTCTGGAGTGGGCAGAGACCAACGTCCCGTGCATCTCAGCAGTCTACATTCCGGGAGTGGAGAACACGGAGGCGGACTTGCTGAGCAGGGCCTCCTCTCGTCAGGGGGAGTGGTCTCTCAGTCCCAAGGTGTTTCACTCGATCTGTCTCAGGTGGGGGTTCCCGACAGTGGATCTCTTTGCCTCTCGTCACAATCACAAGCTTCCAGTCTTTGTGTCTCTATCACAGGACCCTCTGGCTCTGGCGGTGGATGCCATGTCTCTGAATTGGAGGGGTCTGGGACTGCTTTACCTGTTCCCTCCGTTTCCGATGCTAGCCAGGGTGGTGCGCAAACTGGCGTTGGAAGGAGTGTCAGCGATCCTGGTGGCTCCAAGGTGGCCAAGGCGCGTTTGGTTCGCAGATCTGGTAAGGCTGGCAAAAGATCAGTTCGCCCTGCCTCTGAGGCCGGACCTGCTCACACAGGGTCGGCTATGTCATCCAAATTTACAATCGCTGGCTTTGACGGCTTGGCTGCTGAAACCGCAATCTTGAAGGAGGAGGGCCTTTCTGATGCGGTGATCCAGACTCTTATCAGCGCCAGGAAGCGGTCTTCCTCTACTATTTATTATAGGGCCTGGAGGTCCTATATTGATTGGTGTGAAGGTAGGTCCTTCTCTTGCCGGGAGTTCTCCATTCCCAGAATTCTGGAGTATCTTCAACATGGTTTGGAGCTGGGGTTTCAGCTCAGTACCTTGAAGGGGCCGGTTTCTGCCCTAGCGGTGTTCTTTCAAAGGTCCTTTGCACTTCATCCCTTAGTCAAGACCTTTTTCCAAGGAGTTATGCATGTACGACCTCCTAGGAAGCCTTTTGTTCCAGTTTGGGATTTGAACTTGGTTCTTTCGGCTCTTCAGGGTCCTCCGTTTGAGCCCTTGAACGAGGCGGCTTTGTCATCACTTACTCAAAAGGTGGCCTTTTTGGTGGCTATCACTTCGGTTAGGCGTGTTTCTGAGTTGGCAGCTTTATCCATTAAAGCTCCGTACTTCGAAAGGCATCAGGATAAGGTTGTCTTTCGTTTTAAGCCTGATTTTCTTCCTAAGGTGGTTTCGGCTTTCCATCTGAATCAGGACATTGTTCTGCCCTCTCTATGTCCCAATCCTAGCAACGACAAGGAAAGGGCGCTGCATTCCTTGGATGTGGTTCGCGCTGTGAAATATTATCTGGTGGTTACGTCTTCCTTTCGTAAGACTGATGCGTTTTTTGTGGTGCCCTTTGGGCCTAGGAAAGGTTTGGCTCCTGCCAAATCTTCCATTAGTAAATGGATTCGTCAGGCCATCTTTGGGGCCTATTCTGCCAAGGGGAGGAGTCCCCCTTTTCGTGTCACTGCTCATTCTACCCGTGCGGTTGGGGCATCTTGGGCTTTTCAGCACCAGGCCTCTGTTGAGCAAGTTTGTAAGGCCGCTACTTGGTCTTCTGTTCACACTTTTTCCAAGTTTTACAAGGTTGATGTTCGGGCCTCAGCGGACGCTGCTTTTGGCCGTACAGTTCTGCAAGCTGTTGTGGTTTAAGTTGTGCATTGTTGCCTTGTTTTGGATCCCCGCCCTTTTATGGACACTGCTATTGGATGTCCCACATGTTATGGATTCTTGAAGCGGGGTGTGTGACATACTTAGAATAATACCATTTTGTGAAATACTCACCTGTAAAATGGGTATTATAAGTATGTCACACACCCCGCTTCACCCGCCCTACTTGTATTTGGGATCCTTTATATTGTGAACTTTGTTGTTTTATATTTGCCTCTTCCTGGTCCCTATCTTACTGCTTCTGTATACTGGGTAATGAGTGGGAGGTCCCAGGTATTTATGGATCAGGGAGGGGCTTTCTTTTTACTATCATCTCTGCAGGAACGCCCTCTTCAGGTCGGAATTACCCACGTGTTATGGTTATCTGAAGCGGGGTGTGTGACATACTTATAATACCCATTTTACAGGTGAGTATTTCACAAAATGGTATTTTTCAATGCCAGAAGAGGTCACAGAATTATTTGACCCCCCCCCCAAAAAAAAAAACAAAAACCATAAACCCTGTTTAAAGAGGAGAAAAGTATCGTCTATTGAAATGTATGGGAGAGCGACAGGTAGCGAGAGGTCATACCTGCCGCTGTGCAAGACTGAACGCTGGCGCTGTTCGCTGAGGCTGTGATAATGATGAATCGGACGCTACATGGCGCTATTCCAGTCGCTAAACAGATTCTGCTTGATAAATGTGTAATTGCTGCCGTGTTCGGCATTCACCAGTCGCTACCTGACGCTATCCCTTCTTATATAAGGCCAATAGTTATATAGTTACATAGTTACATAGTTATATAGTTACATAGTTACATGGTTATATAGTTACATAGTTATATAGTTACATAGTTATATTGTTACATAGTTACATAGTTATATTGTTACATAGTTACATCGTTACATAGTTATATAGTTACATAGTTATAAAGTTATATTGTTACATAGTTACAAAGTTACATAGTTATATAGTTACAAAGTTACATAGTTACATAGTTATATAGTTACATAGTTACATAGTTATATAGTTACATAGTTATATAGTTACATAGTTACATAGTTATATAGTTACATAGTTACATAGTTATATAGTTACATAGTTACATAGTTATATAGTTATATAGTTATATAGTTACATAGTTACATAGTTACATGGTTATATAGTTACATAGTTATAAAGTTATATAGTTATATTGTTACATAGTTATAAAGTTACAAAGTTACATAGTTACATAGTTATATAGTTACAAAGTTACAAAGTTACATAGTTACATAGTTATATAGTTACATAGTTATATAGTTACATAGTTACATAGTTATATAGTTATATAGTTACATAGTTATATAGTTACATAGTTACATAGTTATATAGTTACAAAGTTACAAAGTTACAAAGTTACATAGTTACATAGTTATATAGTTACATAGTTATATAGTTACATAGTTACATAGTTATATAGTTACATAGTTATATAGTTACAAAGTTACATAGTTACATAGTTATATAGTTACATAGTTATATAGTGTGGTAAGGTGCAAGGGGCCGTTATTGACGGCAGGTATGTAGCACCAATGTACCTGGCATTGGTGCAGTAAAGCCGTATAGCTTGTTTGTCCAGCATCAGCTGCTGGTGGCAGTTTGCTGCTGATGATTTAGAATAGCCGAAAGGCTAACCTGGGACGGCTTTACTGGGATGGAGTAGAGCAGGGTGGGACTCCATCCCACTACCCAGGTCCGGGTTTTGCGGGCTGTTTTAATAGCCTGGGGAATCAGCTGTGCTGGTTCCTTTGTCTAGAGCTCACATGGGAGTGAGACTCTGTGAGCCTGGCTGAAATCTCCTGTGGAGGCTGTTTCATGCGGACCTGAGGCCTAGTTGGACTGTAAACAGGACGTTTGCTCAAGGACTAAAAGCTGTTTGCCTGATTGAATCATTTATGCTGCTGTTTCCTGAAAAGGTGATGTAACCTGTTTGGACATATGCTTTTGTGGATTTATGTGTGAAATAAACACAGACTTTACTTTGAACTGCTTGCCTCTGCCTCTATACTGCTGACACCCGGTCGCCTACCAGAGCTAATCTCCACAATAGTTACATAGTTACATAGTTATATAGTTACATAGTTATATAGTTACATAGTTACATAGTTATATAGTTACATAGTTATATAGTTACATAGTTACATAGTTATATAGTTACATAGTTACATAGTTACATAGTTATATAGTTACATAGTTATATAGTTACATAGTTACATAGTTATATAGTTACATAGTTATATAGTTACATAGTTACATAGTTATATAGTTACATAGTTACATAGTTATATAGTTACATAGTTATATAGTTACATAGTTATATAGTTACATAGTTACATAGTTATATAGTTACATAGTTATATAGTTACATAGTTACATAGTTATATAGTTACATAGTTACATAGTTATATAGTTACATAGTTATATAGTTACATAGTTATATAGTTACATAGTTACATAGTTATATAGTTACATAGTTACATAGTTACATGGTTATATAGTTACATAGTTATAAACTTATATAGTTATATTGTTACATAGTTACATAGTTATATAGTTACAAAGTTACATAGTTACATAGTTATATAGTTACATAGTTACATAGTTATATAGTTACATAGTTACAAAGTTATATAGTTATATAGTTACATAGTTATATAGTTACATAGTCATATCGTTATATAGTTACATAGTTATATCGTTACATAGTTATATAGTTACATAGTTATATAGTTACATAGTTATATAGTTACATAGTTACATAGTTATATAGTTACATAGTTACATAGTTACATAGTTATATAGTTACATAGTTATATAGTTACATAGTTACATAGTTATATAGTTACATAGTTATATAGTTACATAGTTACATAGTTACATAGTTACATAGTTACATAGTTATATAGTTACATAGTTATATAGTTATATAGTTACATAGTTACATAGTTATATAGTTACATAGTTATATAGTTACATAGTTATATAGTTACATAGTTACATAGTTATATAGTTACATAGTTATATAGTTACATAGTTATATAGTTATATAGTTATAAACTTATATAGTTATATTGTTACATAGTTACATAGTTATATAGTTACAAAGTTACAAAGTTACATAGTTACATAGTTACATAGTTATATAGTTACATAGTTACATAGTTACATAGTTATATAGTTACATAGTTACATAGTTATATAGTTACATAGTTACATAGTTATATAGTTACATAGTTACATAGTTACATAGTTATATAGTTACATAGTTACATAGTTATATAGTTACATAGTTACATAGTTATATAGTTACATAGTTATATAGTTACATAGTTATATAGTTACATAGTTATATAGTTACATAGTTATATAGTTATATAGTTATATAGTTATATAGTTACATAGTTATATAGTTACATAGTCATATCGTTATATAGTTACATAGTTATATAGTTACATAGTTATATAGTTACATAGTTATATAGTTACATAGTTATATAGTTACATAGTTACATAGTTATATAGTTACATAGTTACATAGTTACATAGTTATATAGTTACATAGTTATATAGTTACATAGTTACATAGTTACATAGTTATATAGTTACATAGTTACATAGTTATATAGTTACATAGTTATATAGTTACATAGTTATATAGTTACATAGTTATATAGTTACATAGTTACATAGTTACATAGTTATATAGTTACATAGTTATATAGTTACATAGTTACATAGTTATATAGTTACATAGTTATATAGTTACATAGTTACATAGTTATATAGTTACATAGTTATATAGTTACATAGTTATATAGTTACATAGTTATATAGTTACATAGTTACATAGTTATATAGTTACATAGTTACATAGTTATATAGTTACATAGTTACATAGTTACATAGTTATATAGTTACATAGTTATATAGTTACATAGTTACATAGTTATATAGTTACATAGTTACATAGTTACATAGTTATATAGTTACATAGTTACATAGTTACATAGTTATATAGTTACATAGTTATATAGTTACATAGTTACATAGTTACATAGTTACATAGTTATATAGTTATATAGTTACATAGTTATATAGTTACATAGTTACATAGTTACATAGTTATATAGTTACATAGTTATATAGTTACATAGTTACATAGTTATATAGTTACATAGTTATATAGTTACATAGTTATATAGTTACATAGTTACATAGTTATATAGTTACATAGTTATATAGTTACATAGTTATATAGTTACATAGTTATATAGTTACATAGTTACATAGTTATATAGTTACATAGTTACATAGTTATATAGTTACATAGTTACATAGTTACATAGTTACATAGTTACATAGTTATATAGTTACATAGTTATATAGTTACATAGTTATATAGTTACATAGTTACATAGTTACATAGTTACATAGTTATATAGTTACATAGTTATATAGTTACATAGTTATATAGTTACATAGTTACATAGTTATATAGTTACATAGTTATATAGTTACATAGTTATATAGTTACATAGTTACATAGTTATATAGTTACATAGTTACATAGTTACATAGTTACATAGTTACATAGTTATATAGTTATATAGTTACATAGTTACATAGTTATATAGTTACATAGTTACATAGTTACATAGTTACATAGTTATATAGTTACATAGTTATATAGTTACATAGTTATATAGTTACATAGTTACATAGTTATATAGTTACATAGTTATATAGTTACATAGTTATATAGTTACATAGTTATATAGTTACATAGTTATATAGTTACATAGTTACATAGTTATATAGTTACATAGTTACATAGTTACATAGTTATATAGTTACATAGTTATATAGTTACATAGTTATATAGTTACATAGTTACATAGTTACATAGTTACATAGTTACATAGTTACATAGTTACATAGTTATATAGTTATATAGTTATATAGTTACATAGTTATATAGTTATAAACTTATATAGTTATATTGTTACATAGTTACATAGTTATATAGTTACAAAGTTACAAAGTTACATAGTTACATAGTTATATAGTTACATAGTTACATAGTTACATAGTTATATAGTTACATAGTTATATAGTTACATAGTTATATAGTTACATAGTTATATAGTTACATAGTTACATAGTTACATAGTTATATAGTTACATAGTTACATAGTTACATAGTTATATAGTTACATAGTTACATAGTTATATAGTTACATAGTTACATAGTTATATAGTTACATAGTTACATAGTTATATAGTTACATAGTTATATAGTTACATAGTTATATAGTTACATAGTTATATAGTTACATAGTTACATAGTTATATAGTTACATAGTTATATAGTTATATAGTTACATAGTTATATAGTTACATAGTTATATAGTTACATAGTTATATAGTTACATAGTTACATAGTTATATAGTTACATAGTTACATAGTTATATAGTTACATAGTTACATAGTTATATAGTTACATAGTTACATAGTTATATAGTTACATAGTTATATAGTTACATAGTTATATAGTTACATAGTTATATAGTTACATAGTTACATAGTTATATAGTTACATAGTTATATAGTTACATAGTTATATAGTTACAAAGTTATATAGTTATATAGTTATATAGTTATATAGTTATATAGTTACATAGTTACATAGTTATATAGTTACATAGTTACATAGTTATATAGTTACATAGTTATATAGTTACATAGTTATATAGTTACATAGTTATATAGTTACATAGTTACATAGTTATATAGTTACATAGTTATATAGTTACATAGTTATATAGTTACATAGTTACATAGTTATATAGTTACATAGTTACATAGTTATATAGTTACATAGTTACATAGTTATATAGTTACATAGTTACATAGTTATATAGTTACATAGTTATATAGTTACATAGTTATATAGTTACATAGTTATATAGTTACATAGTTACATAGTTATATAGTTACATAGTTATATAGTTACATAGTTATATAGTTACAAAGTTATATAGTTATATAGTTATATAGTTATATAGTTATATAGTTACATAGTTATATAGTTACATAGTCATATCGTTATATAGTTACATAGTTATATCGTTACATAGTTATATAGTTACATAGTTATATAGTTACATAGTTATATAGTTACATAGTTACATAGTTATATAGTTACATAGTTACATAGTTACATAGTTATATAGTTACATAGTTATATAGTTACATAGTTACATAGTTACATAGTTATATAGTTACATAGTTATATAGTTACATAGTTACATAGTTATATAGTTACATAGTTATATAGTTACATAGTTATATAGTTATATAGTTACATAGTTACATAGTTATATAGTTACATAGTTATATAGTTACATAGTTACATAGTTATATAGTTACATAGTTACATAGTTATATAGTTACATAGTTATATAGTTACATAGTTATATAGTTACATAGTTATATAGTTACATAGTTACATAGTTATATAGTTACATAGTTATATAGTTACATAGTTATATAGTTATATAGTTACATAGTTACATAGTTACATAGTTATATAGTTACATAGTTATATAGTTACATAGTTACATAGTTATATAGTTACATAGTTATATAGTTACATAGTTATATAGTTATATAGTTACATAGTTACATAGTTATATAGTTACATAGTTATATAGTTACATAGTTACATAGTTATATAGTTACATAGTTACATAGTTATATAGTTACATAGTTATATAGTTACATAGTTATATAGTTACATAGTTATATAGTTACATAGTTACATAGTTATATAGTTACATAGTTATATAGTTACATAGTTATATAGTTATATAGTTACATAGTTATATAGTTACATAGTTACATAGTTATATAGTTACATAGTTACATAGTTATATAGTTACATAGTTATATAGTTACATAGTTATATAGTTACATAGTTATATAGTTACATAGTTACATAGTTATATAGTTACATAGTTATATAGTTACATAGTTATATAGTTATATAGTTACATAGTTATATAGTTACATAGTTACATAGTTATATAGTTACATAGTTACATAGTTATATAGTTACATAGTTATATAGTTACATAGTTATATAGTTACATAGTTACATAGTTATATAGTTACATAGTTATATAGTTACATGGTTATATAGTTACATAGTTATAAACTTATATAGTTATATTGTTACATAGTTACATAGTTATATAGTTACAAAGTTACAAAGTTACATAGTTACATAGTTATATAGTTACATAGTTACATAGTTACATAGTTATATAGTTACATAGTTACATAGTTACATAGTTACATAGTTACATAGTTATATAGTTATATAGTTACATAGTTACATAGTTACATAGTTACATAGTTACATAGTTATATAGTTACATAGTTACATAGTTATATAGTTACATAGTTATATAGTTACATAGTTATATAGTTACATAGTTATATAGTTACATAGTTATATAGTTACATAGTTATATAGTTACATAGTTACAAAGTTATATAGTTATATAGTTACATAGTTACATAGTTATATAGTTACATAGTCATATCGTTATATAGTTACATAGTTATATCGTTACATAGTTATATCGTTACATAGTTATATAGTTACATAGTTATATAGTTACATAGTTACATAGTTATATAGTTACATAGTTATATAGTTACATAGTTACATAGTTACATAGTTATATAGTTACATAGTTATATAGTTACATAGTTACATAGTTATATAGTTACATAGTTACATAGTTACATAGTTATATAGTTACATAGTTACATAGTTATATAGTTACATAGTTACATAGTTACATAGTTATATAGTTACATAGTTATATAGTTACATAGTTACATAGTTATATAGTTACATAGTTACATAGTTACATAGTTATATAGTTACATAGTTACATAGTTACATAGTTATATAGTTACATAGTTACATAGTTATATAGTTACATAGTTATATAGTTACATAGTTACATAGTTACATAGTTATATAGTTACATAGTTATATAGTTACATAGTTACATAGTTATATAGTTACATAGTTACATAGTTACATAGTTACATAGTTACATAGTTATATAGTTACATAGTTACATAGTTATATAGTTACATAGTTACATAGTTATATAGTTATATAGTTACATAGTTACATAGTTACATAGTTATATAGTTACATAGTTACATAGTTATATAGTTACATAGTTATATAGTTACATAGTTATATAGTTACATAGTTATATAGTTACATAGTTATATAGTTACATAGTTACATAGTTATATAGTTACATAGTTACATAGTTACATAGTTACATAGTTACATAGTTATATAGTTACATAGTTACATAGTTATATAGTTACATAGTTACATAGTTATATAGTTACATAGTTATATAGTTACATAGTTATATAGTTACATAGTTATATAGTTACATAGTTACATAGTTATATAGTTATATAGTTACATAGTTACATAGTTATATAGTTACATAGTTACATAGTTATATAGTTACATAGTCATATCGTTATATAGTTACATAGTTATATCGTTACATAGTTATATCTTTACATAGTTACATAGTTATATAGTTACATAGTTACATAGTTATATAGTTATATAGTTACATAGTTATATAGTTACATAGTTACATAGTTATATAGTTACATAGTTACATAGTTATATAGTTACATAGTCATATCGTTATATAGTTACATAGTTATATCGTTACATAGTTATATCTTTACATAGTTACATAGTTATATAGTTACATAGTTACATAGTTATATAGTTACATAGTTACATAGTTATATAGTTACATAGTCATATCGTTATATAGTTACATAGTTATATCGTTACATAGTTATATCTTTACATAGTTACATAGTTATATAGTTACATAGTTATATAGTTACATAGTTATATAGTTACATAGTAATATAGTTACATAGTTACATAGTAATATAGTTACATAGTTACATAGTTATATAGTTACATAGTCATATCGTTATATAGTTACATAGTTATATCGTGATTCGTTACATAGTTATATAGTTACATAGTTATATTGTTACATAGTTATATAGTTACATAGTTATATTGTTACATAGTTATATAGTTACATAGTTATATAGTTACATAGTTACATAGTTATATAGTTACATAGTTATATAGTTACATAGTTACAAAGTTATATAGTTATATAGTTACATAGTTACATAGTTATATAGTTACATAGTCATATCGTTATATAGTTACATAGTTATATCGTTACATAGTTATATCGTTACATAGTTATATAGTTACATAGTTATATAGTTACATAGTTACATAGTTATATAGTTACATAGTTACATAGTTACATAGTTATATAGTTATATAGTTACATAGTTATATAGTTACATAGTTATATAGTTACATAGTTATATAGTTACATAGTTATATAGTTACATAGTTATATAGTTACATAGTTATATAGTTACATAGTTATATAGTTATATAGTTACATAGTTATATAGTTACATAGTTACATAGTTACATAGTTATATAGTTACATAGTTATATAGTTACATAGTTATATAGTTACATAGTTATATAGTTACATAGTTACATAGTTACATAGTTATATAGTTACATAGTTATATAGTTACATAGTTATATAGTTACATAGTTATATAGTTATATAGTTACATAGTTATATAGTTACATAGTTACATAGTTACATAGTTATATAGTTACATAGTTATATAGTTACATAGTTATATAGTTATATAGTTATATAGTTATATAGTTACATAGTTATATAGTTACATAGTTACATAGTTATATAGTTACATAGTTATATAGTTACATAGTTATATAGTTATATAGTTACATAGTTATATAGTTACATAGTTACATAGTTATATAGTTACATAGTTACATAGTTATATAGTTACATAGTCATATCGTTATATAGTTACATAGTTATATCGTTACATAGTTATATCGTTACATAGTTACATAGTTATATAGTTACATAGTTACATAGTTATATAGTTACATAGTTATATAGTTACATAGTTATATAGTTACATAGTTATATAGTTACATAGTAATATAGTTACATAGTTACATAGTAATATAGTTACATAGTTACATAGTTATATAGTTACATAGTCATATCGTTATATAGTTACATAGTTATATCGTGATTCGTTACATAGTTATATAGTTACATAGTTATATTGTTACATAGTTATATTGTTACATAGTTATATAGTTACATAGTTATATTGTTACATAGTTATATAGTTACATAGTTATATTGTTACATAGTTATATTGTTACATAGTTATATTGTTACATAGTAAATACGGTTGAAAAAAGACATATGTCCATCAAGTTCAACCAAAGGTTCTGGGGTAGGGGAAGTTATTTATTTTATTTTTTGTTTTTTAATTTTTTACTGATAACAGCTAATAGTAACTGTTAATGTTATCTCCTAAATAAGCATCTGATCTGTTTTTGAAGCTGTCAGCGGCTGATGCTGTAACAAGCTTCTGTGGGAGGCTATTCCATAGATTTATAGTTCCTATGGTAAAGAATGATTGCCGCCTCCGGAGACGGGTAAGAGGCTGATTTATTAATAGCGACATGTAGCGACAGTTGAGCGACTGTAGCGTTATTTTCACAGCACCCGCTAGTAGTCGCTGTGCTTGGCCATTGTTCGGTTGTTGACAGTGACTCAGTCGGTGTGTCGTAATGTTGAATACAAGGTTACGAGTCGCTATTTGACAGGTTCCGCGCTGTATGGGAGCGCATGATAGCGACTGGTCAGAGCGACCGGCTCCCACCATATTCATCAAAAAATCACGCTCAAAAAATTCTCGCGCTGTGAAATGCTTGTTTAAACCCCAGAGCGCTGGCGGCGATGGGTTAAAAGTAGTTTTTTAACCCCCAAACCACCATATTTTTGGAAACCAAAAAAAAAAAGTATTTTAAATAATTTAGTAATATGAATACAATAATATCAGACCTGTAATATCAATTCTGTACAATTTTTTTTTTATTTTTTTTCCCTTAAAAAAAAAAAAATCTAACATGGCAGAAGTGGTCACAGAATTTTTCACATTTAAAAAAAAAAAAAAAAAAAATTCATAACAATTAATTATTAATATTTAAAGATTGTTCCATTGAAATGCATTGGAGAGCGCCAGGTAGCGAGAGGTCATACCTGTCGCTGTTCAAGGTCGGACGCTGGCGCTGTGGGCTGAGGCTGGAATAATGATGAATGAGTCGCTATATGGCGCTATCTCAGTCGCTAAGCAGGATCGGCTTGATAAATGTGTGATTGTG
The DNA here is from genome assembly GCA_027917425.1 of Gastrophryne carolinensis. Taxonomy (NCBI): domain Eukaryota; kingdom Metazoa; phylum Chordata; class Amphibia; order Anura; family Microhylidae; genus Gastrophryne; species Gastrophryne carolinensis. The sequence continues at coordinate 262,801,325 of CM051240.1, forward strand.
GTGGGGAGCCGGCGTTCTCGTGGCGGGGCCCGTCATTACCGACCGCTCACCAGTCGCTACCTGTCGCTATTCCTTCATAAATAAGGGCCTAAATTTCTTTTTTTCCCAGTCGAAGGCAGTGTCCCCTTGTCTTTACTTGAAATAGCGTTCTCCTATATTTTTTGTATGGGCCCTTTATACAAGTTAATTATGTCCCCCCTCAGCCGTCTCCTCTCAAGACTAAACAGATTTAATTCTCGTAATCTTTCCTCATAACTAAGATCCTTAATTCCCCTAATTATTCTTCAGCTTAATGATTGCATTGTAAATCAATGTTTAAAGATCTCGGCACATGGGATGGCCGGGCATTCTGAGGCTTGTAGTTGTTCCTGTGCTGTGATTGGCCCACGCTGACCATTCTTCTTTCTTTTCCCAGAAGCCCATCCTTGGCCCCTCCGACGGAGAGCCGCCCGGGCGTGTGGGGCGAGAGCCCCCCAAAGTTTATCTCAAAGCCCATCCAAGGTGTGGCCATGGAGGGGCAGAAGGGGCAACTCTCCTTCACCATCATTGGACGCCCCAAATCGGTAGTCACCTGGCACAAGGTAAGTGGCCCTGAAATGTCCCAGTCCCGAAGGAGAAGAGCTTACACTCTATTAGGGTATAAGGGAGGATACAGAAGGAGAAGAGCTTACACTCTATTAGGGTATAAGGGAGGATACAGGAGGAGAAGAGCTTACACTCTATTAGGGTATAAGGGAGGATACAGAAGGAGAAGAGCTTACACTCTATTAGGGTATAAGGGAGGATACAGGAGGAGAAGAGCTTACACTCTATTAGGGTATAAGGGAGGATACAGAAGGAGAAGAGCTTACACTCTATTAGGGTATAAGGGAGGATACAGGAGGAGAAGAGCTTACACTCTATTAGGGTATAAGGGAGGATACGGGAGGAGAAGAGCTTACACTCTATTAGGGTATAAGGGAGGATACAGAAGGAGAAGAGCTTACACTCTATTAGGGTATAAGGGAGGATACAGGAGGAGAAGAGCTTACACTCTATTAGGGTATAAGGGAGGATACAGAAGGAGAAGAGCTTACACTCTATTAGGGTATAAGGGAGGATACAGGAGGAGAAGAGCTTACACTCTATTAGGGTATAAGGGAGGATACGGGAGGAGAAGAGCTTACACTCTATTAGGGTATAAGGGAGGATACAGAAGGAGAAGAGCTTACACTCTATTAGGGTATAAGGGAGGATACAGGAGGAGAAGAGCTTACACTCTATTAGGGTATAAGGGAGGATACAGAAGGAGAAGAGCTTACACTCTATTAGGGTATAAGGGAGGATACAGGAGGAGAAGAGCTTACACTCTATTAGGGTATAAGGGAGGATACAGGAGGAGAAGAGCTTACACTCTATTAGGATATAAGGGAGGATACAGGAGGAGAAGAGCTTACACTCTATTAGGGTATAAGGGAGGATACAGGAGGAGAAGAGCTTACACTCTATTAGGGTATAAGGGAGGATACAGAAGGAGAAGAGCTTACACTCTATTAGGGTATAAGGGAGGATACAGGAGGAGAAGAGCTTACACTCTATTAGGGTATAAGGGAGGATACAGGAGGAGAAGAGCTTACACTCTATTAGGGTATAAGGGAGGATACAGAAGGAGAAGAGCTTACACTCTATTAGGGTATAAGGGAGGATACAGGAGGAGAAGAGCTTACACTCTATTAGGGTATAAAGGAGGATACAGAAGGAGAAGAGCTTACACTCTATTAGGGTATAAGGGAGGATACAGAAGGAGAAGAGCTTACACTCTATTAGGGTATAAGGGAGGATACAGAAGGAGAAGAGCTTACACTCTATTAGGGTATAAGGGAGGATACAGGAGGAGAAGAGCTTACACTCTATTAGGGTATAAGGGAGGATACAGGAGGAGAAGAGCTTACACTCTATTAGGGTATAAGGGAGGATACAGAAGGAGAAGAGCTTACACTCTATTAGGGTATAAGGGAGGATACAGGAGGAGAAGAGCTTACACTCTATTAGGGTATAAGGGAGGATACAGGAGGAGAAGAGCTTACACTCTATTAGGGTATAAGGGAGGATACAGAAGGAGAAGAGCTTACACTCTATTAGGGTATAAGGGAGGATACAGAAGGAGAAGAGCTTACACTCTATTAGGGTATAAGGGAGGATACAGGAGGAGAAGAGCTTACACTCTATTAGGGTATAAGGGAGGATACAGAAGGAGAAGAGCTTACACTCTATTAGGGTATAAGGGAGGATACAGGAGGAGAAGAGCTTACACTCTATTAGGGTATAAGGGAGGATACAGAAGGAGAAGAGCTTACACTCTATTAGGGTATAAGGAGGATACAGGAGGAGAAGAGCTTACACTCTATTAGGGTATAAGGGAGGATACAGAAGGAGAAGAGCTTACACTCTATTATGGTATAAGGGAGGATACAGGAGGAGAAGAGCTTACACTCTATTAGGGTATAAGGGAGGATACAGGAGGAGAAGAGCTTACACTCTATTAGGGTATAAGGGAGGATACAGAAGGAGAAGAGCTTACACTCTATTATGGTATAAGGGAGGATACAGGAGGAGAAGAGCTTACACTCTATTAGGGTATAAGGGAGGATACAGAAGGAGAAGAGCTTACACTCTATTAGGGTATAAGGGAGGATACAGAAGGAGAAGAGCTTACACTCTATTAGGGTATAAGGGAGGATACAGAAGGAGAAGAGCTTACAGTGTTGGAGCCCCCTGTCACTGCACTTGGTTGGGCCCCTGAGAGCTGTAGTAGGCGTGGGCGCGGTGGCTTTGATAATCTTCCAAAACCTGCATTGCCTGTCAGGCTCTAGATTTTCTTTGGACGGGGCCCGGCGATATCTTATAGAATCCATTCTGCTCCTATTAAAATAATATTTTCCTCTAGGCAGTTTGGCGCCTTCTTACATTTGATCGCGGCACATTTTTCCTTGTCACTCGTTCCCCCGGCAGAACTTTACTAACACTTTCACTGCTGACATTTTCCTTAAAGAAAGACATAATATAGAGAAAAAAGGGTTCAGGTGAGGAGGGTGAGGCTGTGTTACAGGTGAGGAGGGTGAGGCTGTGTTACAGGTGAGGAGGGTGAGGCTGTGGTACAGGTGAGGAGGGTGAGGTTGTGGTACAGGTGAGGAGGGTGAGGCTCTGTTACAGGTGAGGAGGGTGAGGCTGTGTTACAGGTGAGGAGGGTGAGGCTGTGGTACAGGTGAGGAGGGTGAGGTTGTGGTACAGGTGAGGAGGGTGAGACTGTGGTACAGGTGAGGAGGGTGAGACTGTGGTACAGGTGAGGAGGGTGAGGCTGTGGTACAGGTGAGGAAGGTGAGGCTGTGTTACAGGTGAGGAGGGTGAGGCTGTGTTACAGGTGAGGAGGCTGAGGCTGTGGTACAGGTGAGGAGGGTGAGGTTGTGGTACAGGTGAGGAGGGTGAGGCTGTGTTACAGGTGAGGAGGGTGAGGCTGTGTTACAGGTGAGGAGGGTGAGGCTGTGGTACAGGTGAGGAGGGTGAGGTTGTGGTACAGGTGAGGAGGGTGAGGTTGTGTTACAGGTGAGGAGGGTGAGACTGTGGTACAGGTGAGGAGGGTGAGACTGTGGTACAGGTGAGGAGGGTGAGGCTGTGGTACAGGTGAGGAAGGTGAGGCTGTGGTACAGGTGAGGAGGGTGAGGCTGTGGTACAGGTGAGGAGGGTGAGACTGTGTTACAGGTGAGGAGGGTTAGGCTGTTTTACAGGTGAGGAGGGCGAGGCTGTGTTACAGGTGAGGAGGGTGAGGCTGTGGTACAGGTGAGGAGGGTGAGGCTGTGTTACAGGTGAGGAGGGTGAGGTTGTGGTACAGGTGAGGAGGGCGAGGTTGTGGTACAGGTGAGGAGGGTGAGGCTGTGTTACAGGTGAGGAGGGTGAGGCTGTGTTACAGGTGAGGAGGGTGAGACTGTGGTACAGGTGAGGAGGGTGAGACTGTGGTACAGGTGAGGAGGGTGAGACTGTGGTACAGGTGAGGAGGGTGAGGCTGTGTTACAGGTGAGGAGGGTGAGACTGTGGTACAGGTGAGGAGGGTGAGACTGTGGTACAGGTGAGGAGGGTGAGACTGTGGTACAGGTGAGGAGGGTGAGACTGTGGTACAGGTGAGGAGGGTGAGACTGTGGTACAGGTGAGGAGGGTGAGACTGTGGTACAGGTGAGGAGGGTGAAACTGTGTTACAGGTGAGGAGGGTGAAACTGTGTTACAGGTGAGGAGGGTGAGGCTGTGTTACAGGTGAGGAGGGTGAGACTGTGGTACAGGTGAGGAGGGTGAGACTGTGGTACAGGTGAGGAGGGTGAGACTGTGGTACAGGTGAGGAGGGTGAGACTGTGGTACAGGTGAGGAGGGTGAGACTGTGGTACAGGTGAGGAGGGTGAGACTGTGGTACAGGTGAGGAGGGTGAAACTGTGTTACAGGTGAGGAGGGTGAGGTTGTGGTACAGGTGAGGAGGGTGAGACTGTGGTACAGGTGAGGAGGGGAAACTGTGTTACAGGTGAGGAGGGTGAGGCTGTGTTACAGGTGAGGAGGGTGAGACTGTGGTACAGGTGAGGAGGGTGAGGTTGTGGTACAGGTGAGGAGGGTGAGGTTGTGGTACAGGTGAGGAGGGTGAGACTGTGGTACAGGTGAGGAGGGTGAGACTGTGTTACAGGTGAGGAGGGTGAGGTTGTGGTACAGGTGAGGAGGGTGAGACTGTGGTACAGGTGAGGAGGGTGAGACTGTGTTACAGGTGAGGAGGGTGAGGCTGTGGTACAGGTGAGGAGGGTGAGACTGTGGTACAGGTGAGGAGGGTGAGGTTGTGGTACAGGTGAGGAGGGTGAGACTGTGGTACAGGTGAGGAGGGTGAGGTTGTGGTACAGGTGAGGAAGGTGAGGCTGTGGTACAGGTGAGGAGGGTGAGGCTGTGGTACAGGTGAGGAGGGTGAGACTGTGTTACAGGTGAGGAGGGTTAGGCTGTTTTACAGGTGAGGAGGGCGAGGCTGTGTTACAGGTGAGGAGGGTGAGGCTGTGGTACAGGTGAGGAGGGTGCGGCTGTGGTACAGGTGAGGAGGGTGAGACTGTGGTACAGGTGAGGAGGGTGAGGCTGTGTTACAGGTGAGCAGGGTGAGGCTGTGTTACAGGTGAGGAGGGTGAGACTGTGGTACAGGTGAGGAGGGTGAGGTTGTGGTACAGGTGAGGAGGGTGAGACTGTGGTACAGGTGAGGAGGGTGAAACTGTGTTACAGGTGAGGAGGGTGAGGCTGTGTTACAGGTGAGGAGGGTGAGACTGTGGTACAGGTGAGGAGGGTGAGGTTGTGGTACAGGTGAGGAGGGTGAGACTGTGGTACAGGTGAGGAGGGTGAGACTGTGTTACAGGTGAGGAGGGTGAGGTTGTGGTACAGGTGAGGAGGGTGAAACTGTGGTACAGGTGAGGAGGGTGAGACTGTGTTACAGGTGAGGAGGGTGAGGCTGTGGTACAGGTGAGGAGGGTGAGACTGTGGTACAGGTGAGGAGGGCGAGGTTGTGGTACAGGTGAGGAGGGTGAGACTGTGGTACAGGTGAGGAGGGTGAGGTTGTGGTACAGGTGAGGAGGGTGAGACTGTGGTACAGGTGAGGAGGGTGAGGCTTTGGTTCAGGTGAGGAGGGTGAGACTGTGTTACAGGTGAGGAGGGTGAGGCTGTGTTACAGGTGAGGAGGGTGAGGCTGTGTTACAGGTGAGGAGGGTGAGGCTGTGTTACAGGTGAGGAGGGTGAGGTTGTGGTACAGGTGAGGAGGGTGAGGCTGTGTTACAGGTGAGGAGGGTGGGGCTGTGTTACAGGTGAGGAGGGTGAGGTTGTGGTACAGGTGAGGAGGGTGAGACTGTGGTACAGGTGAGGAGGGTGAGTTTGTGGTACAGGTGAGGAGGGTGAGACTGTGGTACAGGTGAGGAGGGTGAGGCTTTGGTTCAGGTGAGGAGGGTGAGGCTGTGTTACAGGTGAGGAGGGTGAGGCTGTGGTACAGGTGAGGAGGGTGAGGCTGTGTTACAGGTGAGGAGGGTGAGGTTGTGGTACAGGTGAGGAGGGTGAGGCTGTGTTACAGGTGAGGAGGGTGGGGCTGTGTTACAGGTGAGGAGGGTGAGGTTGTGGTACAGGTGAGGAGGGTGAGGCTGTGGTACAGGTGAGGAGGGTGAGGCTGTGGTACAGGTGAGGAGGGTGAGGCTGTGGTACAGGTGAGGAGGGTGAGGCTGTGGCACAGGTGAGGAGGGTGAGACTGTGGTACAGGTGAGGAGGGTGAGACTGTGGTACAGGTGA